>JAMWET010006014.1:335000-421067 GCA_024036415.1 Prochilodus magdalenae | reverse complement strand
AACAGACATCCCGGTTAATACTTCTATTTATGTAAACTTCAATTCCGAGGAGATTTTTAGACTAGACTCTTGGAGAACGTGCACCGGGAATTCGGAACATGTTCATTTTGTTTTCCTGCCATGCGGTATGTCTGGGCGTCTCACTTCTATCAGCGTTACTCTCGGAGAAGTCTTTTCCTGTTGCATAGTACAAGCAATACCAGTACAGGTTCAAACATGTACAGCTCCTATACATATACCCATTGTCAGAAGAACAACTGCACCCAGAAGGAGGTGTGGGAGTGCGGTGGTGTTGGGAAGGAAGATAAAGGTGACCAGGATCAATAACTGATGATACATTTAGACTGATATGATCAATATTTACTGAGCTACACATACAGAAGTCTGTCTCTCAGTATGGTGATGTTGGGCGGCCATGTTTGCTACCCAACATGCCAAATGTCTCGGTATGGAGCTGTAGAGGTTCCTAATGGTGTCCTGTGATAATCCATCCCATGCAGCTTGAATATCCTCACACAGTTCCTGCAGATGGTGCGGTAGGGGTGGAGGTGGAGTGACACCAGGTCTTTTGGACGTGTGACAACAAACGTGCTCACCACGGATTTGTTGATCGTCTCCACCAAGACTAAAGCGGGACTCGTCACTGAAGATGACCCGCTGCCATTCTGAGTCACTCCATGACAGTCTGGCACGACACCACTGCAGTCTTTGGTGATGTGGTGTTAAGAGCAGTCGTCGCAACGTTCTGCACCGTGCAGCTGTCTACCAATGGCGCTGGCACCAAAAGGATGGGGGCATCACAGCTTGCTGAATGTCCGCAATTCGTTTGACTGAGCTACATCTCCAGTTCAGTCTTAAAAGTTGGTTTAGCATTCCAAGCACACGTTCAGTGGTGTTGAGGTCTGGAGTCTGGGGCGGTCAGGTTGCTCTGAGAACACCAGCAGCTTCCTTTGCTTTGGGAGAAGCTTCTTGAACAGCTACACATCCTTTCAGACCTCAGAAGTGTTGAGGTGTCTTCTCACAGTGGAAGGATGGACTGAAACCCCTATGGATGTTCTCAGAAATATGGCAAAGGTCTACCGGGTCGTTGTTAGAGGAGGCTCGTTCCCTCTGTGTCCTCTGATCCTTTTGTTGTTTCACTTATTTTCCTAATATTTGAATAAATAAATGAATAATTTGTACTTGATTGTTTAAACTGAATATTAAAGAACTATAGGGTCTCTGACTTTTGCACACGACCTACTGTACTTATTACTTACAAGCACATATAAGTGTGGAGGTGTTTCAAAAAAGTTCTATCCTGCACAGAGTGATTGGTAGCTCTATTCACAGCAGCTGGGGAGCTGTTAGGGGTCAGGGTGCGTTGCTTAAGGGTACTTCACTGATGTCCTGCCAGTTCAGGGAAGCAAACCAGCGACCCTCCAGTCACAAGGCTGATTCCATAGCTCACCTGGCTGGTTCCCTAACCTTCCAACCCACAACTGCCACCATAGCTCACCTGGCTGGTTCCCTAACCTTCCAACCCACAACTGCCACCATAGCTCACCAGGGTGGTTCCCTAACCCTCCAACCCACAACTGCAACCATAGCTCACCAGGCTGGTTCCCTAACCCTCCACCCCACGACTGCCACCATGGGTCACCAGGCTGGTTTCCTAACCCTCCAACCCACATCTGCCATCATAGCTCACCAGGCTGGTTCCCTAACCATCCACCCCACAACTGCCACCATAGGTCACCAGGCTGATTACCTAACCTTCCAACCCATGACTGCCCCCTTAGCTGACCGGGCTGGTTCCCTGACCCTCCACCCCACGACTGCCACCATAGGTCACCAGGCTGATTACCTAACCCTCCAACCCACGACTGCCCCCATAGCTCACCAGGATGGTTCCCTAACCCTCCAACACATGACTGCCCTCATAGCTCACCAGGATGGTTCCCTAACCCTCCAACACATGACTGCTCACATAGCTCACCAGGGTGATTCCTTAACCCTCCAACCCACAACTGGCACCATAGTTTACCAGGCTGGTTCCCTAACCCTCCAACCTACATCTGCAACCATAGCTCACCAGGCTGGTTCCCTGACCCCTTCACCCTATGACTGCCACCATAGGTCACCAGGCTGGTTCCCTAACCTTCCAACCCACAACTGCCACCATAGCTCACCAGGCTGGTTCCCTAACCCTCTACCCCATGACTGCCCCCATGACCCACCAGGCTGTTTCCCTGTCCTCCAGCCCACAACTGCCCCATATTATATTATATTATATTATATTATATTATATTATATTTCCCTTAATCTAAATAAATGAATTTTTCGTTCTTCCTCATGCTTACATACAAAGCAATATAGCAGCAGTTGCTAGGGCTGCCAATGATCGTCAGCAGTCACTGGGAAACTAAGGAAATTTCGTCCTTTGCTGAAGAACTATCACTCACATCAGACTCACAATAAACAGGCCTGCCGTTCTGCTACTGTTATTCAAGGATCTATGGTCTCGAGGGAATATCGCACTTCCAGTGAAACCATACAGTCAGTATTCTCTTGTGCCATTCTAAATCCATAGTGCACTCTGGGGTGTAATAATATCCAGCAGTGCATCCGAGCTTTTGAGGATCTGTGACAACATTGTGAAATGAACTTGCTACATTAAACAACTGGGAATTTGTTCGCTGAAGTAATCACCGCGAGATGATTAACCTCAATCTCTGCGAGTTTAGCTGTAGGGCATGTTTGCCCTTTTTGAGGTTGAACCGGTTTTATTTCAGTTTTAAGTCGGTGTGATGAAGAGAACTTCAGAGCGAATAGCTTGGTGGTGAGAATCAGGAGTTGGTAGAGTGTAGAGTTTGGTAAAGAGTTGGTGGTGAGAATTGATAAATTACTGGGATTTTGGCAGAGCGAATAGCTTGGTGGTGAGAACGAAGAGCTTACTGAGATTTTGGTAGAGCGAATAGCTAGGTGGTGTATATAAAGAGCTTACTGGGATTTTGGTAGAGTGAAGAGTTTGGTGGTGAGAGTGAAGAGCTTACTGGGACTTTGGTAAAGTAAAAGGTTTGGAAGTGAGAATCAGAAGCTTGCTACAATTTTGGTAGAGAGTTTAATGGTGAGAGTGAATAGCTTACTGGGATTTTGGTAGAGCGAATAGCTTGGTGGTGAGAACGAAGAGCTTACTGGGACTTTGGTAAAGTGAAAAGTTTGGTAGTGAGAATGAAGAACTTACTGGGATTTCGGTAGAGTCAAGAGTTTGGGAGCGAGAATCAGAAGCTTGCTGTAACCTTGGTAGAGAATTTGGTGGTGAGAGTGAAGAGCTTACTGGGATTTTGGTAAATAATTTGGTGGTGAGTATAAAGAGCTTACTGGGATTTTGGTAAATATTTTGGTGGTGTAAATAAAGAGCTTACTGGGATTTTGGTAGAGTGAAGAGTTTGGTGGTGAGAATCCAGAGCCTACTGGGACTTTTGGTAAAGGTTTGGGAGTGAGAATCAGAAGCTTACTGCGATTTTGGTAGAGAATTTGGTGGTGAGAGTGAAGAGCTTACTGGGATTTTGGTAAATTATTTGGTGGTGAGTATAAAGAGCTTACAGGGATTTTGGTAGAGCGAATAGCTTGGTGGTGAGAACGAAGATCTTACTGGGACTTTGGTAAAGTAAAAAGTTTCGTGGTGAGAATGAAGAAAAACTGGGATTTCGGTAGAGTCAAGAGTTTGGGAGCGAGAATCAGAAGCTTGCTGTAACCTTGGTAGAGAATTTGGTGGTGAGAGTGAAGAGCTTACTGGGATTTTGGTAAATATTTTGGTGGTATAAATAAAGAGCTTACTGGGATTTTGGTAGAGTGAAGAGTTTGGTGGTGTAAATAAAGAGCTTACTGGGATTGTGGTAGAGTGAAGAGTTTGGTGGGATTTTGGTAGAGTGTGGTAGAAGAGAGTTGGTGGTGGGATAAATAAAGAGTGACTGGGAGTTTGGTGGTGTAGAGTAAAGAGTTTGGTGGTGTAAATAAAGAGCTTACTGGGATTGTGGTAGAGTGAAGAGTTTGGTGGTGTAAATAAAGAGCTTACTGGGATTGTGGTAGAGTGAAGAGTTTGGTGGTGTAAATAAAGAGCTTACTGGGATTGTGGTAGAGTGAAGAGTTTGGTGGGATTTTGGTAGAGTGAAGAGTTTGGTGGTGTAAATAAAGAGCTTACTGGGATTGTGGTAGAGTAAAGAGTTTGGTGGGATTTTGGTAGAGTGAAGAGTTTGGTGGTGTAAATAAAGAGCTTACTGGGATTGTGGTAGAGTAAAGAGTTTGGTGGTGTAAATAAAGAGCTTACTGGGATTGTGGTAGAGTAAAGAGTTTGGTGGGATTTTGGTAGAGTGAAGAGTTTGGTGGTGTAAATAAAGAGCTTACTGGGATTGTGGTAGAGTAAAGAGTTTGGTGGTGTAAATAAAGAGCTTACTGGGATTGTGGTAGAGTGAAGAGTTTGGTGGGATTTTGGTAGAGTGAAGAGTTTGGTGGTGTAAATAAAGAGCTTACTGGGATTGTGGTAGAGTAAAGAGTTTGGTGGGATTTTGGTAGAGTGAAGAGTTTGGTGGCAAGAATGGAGAGCTTACTGGTGCTGTTTTTTTGGCACAGTAAAGTTAAAAGTTTGATAGAGAGATTAAGCAGTCTGTTTGAATTTTGAATTAGTGAAAAGCTGGTTTAATAAGAGTCTACTGACATATTTCTGTTTTGTGGAGAGATCTCCTCATCTCAATTCAATGGGATTTTAGAAGAGTGACGAGTTTGGTTCAGTGGGAGTCCTATGGGATTTTGAGAATGAGAAGTTTGGTGGAAATTTGGTAGGCCTACAAATGTAGTGGAGAGAACGAGAAGATTGGTAAAACCGTGGTTGCTTGAATTGAGTTTGAGTTTGAATCAAGAGTGTGATATGATTTTGGTAAAGTGAAAATGTGGTTTAACAGGAATTCAAGAAGATTTGGGTAGAGTAAGGAGATTAAGATGAAATTTTAAGAGAATTATTTTTTTTTTTCGGAAAGAATAATCAGTTCAGTGAGATTTTGTAAGAGCATAGGGTTTGGATCAATGGACGATTTTAGCAGCATAAAGAATTTGGTGAGGAGAATAGAGGCCGAAGAGCTTCATGATTTGGTAGCAGTTTGGTAGGTTAAAGAGTTTCGTAAAGAGGATTGGGAGTGTGGTGGAATTCTGGTCGCGTGAAAAGTGCGATTCATTGGGATTTCAACTAGAATATGGACGAGTGAGTAGATTTTGAGCGATCTTGGTAGAGTGATGAGTTTTAGTTGATAAAATGAAGATTTGATTTTAGGAATTTGGTGGAACAAAGAGTTTGGGTTATTTGGATTTAGCAGAATTAGAAATTTGGTGAAAAGTTTGGTGGAGAGAACGAGGAACAGGACTTTGGTAAAGAGAAGATTCTGACTCATTTGGTGTTCGGACAGATTAGCACAAAAAATGCTTCAGTGGGAGTTTAGGGGGATTATAGTAGAACATAAGAAGTTCCTCAGGCCTTCTAAAAGCCTCAGAAGAATTGGATGGGCTGAATTCAGAACTTGGTTGGATTTTGGAAGACCCAAGGGTTTGGTTCAACGGAAGTTCAAAGGAATTTTAAGCTCGATGTCAGAGAAGGAGGAGAAAGGCTTTAGCTGTCCAACAATTAGGAGTGCTGGTGAACGAAGATGAAGAAAGAGGATGAGGAGAAGCCGGGGTAAAGTGAGGATGGGATAAGGATGGTGGGTGGGTGAAGTCTGGCCAGCAAGTGGCAGGTGCAGCAGCAGTTTATCACAAACACAGAAATAATCCAACGTGACAACCAGCAGCACCACAAATGATTTATTAGTCTTTTACTCTGCTCCTAACCATCCTCGGGGCCAGAATAAATAATTTACAAACGATGTGTCTTCAAATCATTAATTCTACTGTGTGTAGTCAAACCCCTCTTCCTCCCCGTGTGGGACCTAGCCAGCTTGCGACATGTGCAGCCAACCCTCAAGTTCCTTCACAGACAGCCGTGGCAACTGTCTCTGTTCAACTCTGAATTCGTGATTGGCCATGTTTCTAGAAGACAAGTTCACCCAAGATGTAACAATAACAAGTTAAACAGGCTTTCACAAAAAAGAAAAAAAAATCACCACCGGCTCCAAGCCTTCCAGACCTTCACAACTCCCTTAGGAAAGCAGGTTCTGCAGACGTTCATTGTGGAAAGGCATAGGTTATATACACTTCTAAAGGAAGGTGGTTCTTCAAAGTTGGTTGGTGTAGCTCAGCGGATAAGACGCTACCCGCCACGGAACTACCACCACATGTAGGAGACTGGGGTTCGAATCCCGGTCTGGGTGACTATGCTGTGCTACACCAAGAAGAGTCCTTGGGCAAGACTCCTAACACTACACTGGCCCCCCTGTAATATGGTTAACCTTGTAAGTCTTTCTGGATAAGAGCCTCAGCTAAATATTGTAAATACATGTGAGCATGAACGGTGGTTCTACAGGGGCTCTTTAGAAAAGGGGTTGGTTCCAAATTAGAACCATGAGCTCCATATAGAACCATTCAATGCTTAAATGGGACATTGCCTGGCAAATTTTTTTGAGGTGAGGACTCCAGTGCAGTCTTTGGTGATGGTGACATGGTATTAGGAGTGGTCATCGTTATGGTCTGTGTGGATGTAATCCTGCGTCGTGCAACCATGGAGTTGTACATTTACATTTATGGCATTTAGCTGACGCTCTTATCCAGAGCGACTTACAAGGTTTATGATTACAGGTGGGCCAGTGTAGTGTTAGGAGTCTTGCCCAAGGACTCTTATTGGTGTAGCACAGCATAGTCACCCAGACTGGGATTCAAACCCCAGTCTCCCACACGTAGAGATGGCAGTAGTGGTGTTACCCACTGAGCTACCCCAACCACCCATAGAGAGGTTCCTAATGGTGTCCTGTGACAATCCATCCCATGCAGCTTCAACATCCTCACACAGTTCCTGGACCTTGTGGGGTAGGGGTGGAGGTACAGTAACACCGGGCCTTATGGACGTGTGATGCACGGATTCATTGGTCCACCAAGACAAAAGTGGGACTCCTCACTGAAGATGACCCGCTGCCTTTCTGAGTGACTCAATGACAGTCCACACCATGACGCTGACGTAGTGTTAAGGCCAGTCGTTGTAATGGTAATGGTCTGTGTGGATGTAGACCTGCGTCCTGCAGCCGCCTGCCAATGTTTTTTTTTTTTTACATTTTTTATTTTTTTTTAACTAGCTAGCTAAACATGCCCACACAGAGGAGCGCAGGAGGCCTCGGACACTTGTTGCCCGCTAGGGTGAACGGAAAGCTAGACCGGGCTTCAGGCTCTTGGAGAAACGGAAAGTGAGTCTACTGGAGAGAATGGAAGCTGTAATAAAGGTAAAGGACGGGCACACGAAAGACCCCTGACTGTATAATCCTCCGGAGTTCAGGCACACCCTCCCAACACTCCCACGAAGAGACACATCAAACAAAGGCCAAACGACACCGCGGCCCGCACCTCTATCATGAGCATCACGCGTTTCTAGCTGAAGGGACGTGGCATGATGCATAATTAACTGGCTGGAGGTTTTAAGCCTGTATGCAGCGCTGTGTGTTTACCGTGGCTCAAGTATCCTTCAACTTACCAACACAAAGCATATATAATGTAGCGCCTTCCCCGTTATTAATTATGGAAATAACACGGCAGAAGCATATCCCAAATCCATTACTGTAGTAAGCTAGACTTGTCTCAATAAATCAGCATCTACAATCAAAACTGAAATAATTTTTTATGCATAATGTATGTGCTTGTTGCCACAACAGCTGTTCATTATGCAGAGTAATGCATTCTGGTAGTTTTTTAAAAACTTCAAACCTATAAAATAATCATAATGAATGCTTCATTACGGAGAGACTGAGAATACAGAAGTACGCTTTACCATATCTCATCTTTTACTGTTTCCCCTGCATTTTTATTGGCAAGACGAGCTCACAAGTTTTAAATAGTGCTGGAAGTGATGATGAACAGCCTGCGGCCATGTTTTAAATGAATTGCGGAGGTTTCTCCATGAGATATCGAGAAGAGAGCCAGATGTAAACTGATTATCCCAATGTCAACACTAAGTACCGGCGCAACCGCCGCTTTCGCACCAGCCGGAGAGAATCTGGGACTGGGAGAGGGGGGGGTGGGGGGTGGTGCGGGTGGGGGTGGCAAGAAAAAAAGATCCACCGAGAACGTAAACAGACCTCGTGGTGGTCAGGTTCCCTGCTGTGAGGATCACTGGAGAAAGGAAAAGGTGCGAGAGGAAAGAGAAGGAATATTCATTCAGCTGAGTGTGGCTCTCTCGTGTCGCTCGGCGTGCCGACCTCTCCGTATGGGGGGTTAATTGCTATTTTACCGGGCTGGTTAAGTGTTAGTGCTTCAGTTTATCCTCTCTGTGAAGGCCTCTCAAGGTCAGTTACAAGGAGACGTTGTTCATGTTGGGTGTATCATTCTCCATTGTGCCTAAAAGACGTGACACCCGCAGGAAGTGGGGAAGGATTACTGACGGCACTGTGAATTATTGGTATTAATGGAAGATGCATGTGATACATATGCTCTCCAGAATAGGCCCACGGGTTAGCAGCTGTCTCGATTCATTATTTTACAGTCACTTCATTCTAGCTGTTGAATTTACTGGCGGGTGTGCACACACACACACACACACACACACACACACACACACACACTTATATATACATATATATATATATATATATATATATATATATATATGTGTTGTGTGTGTGTGTGTGTATATATATATATATATATATATATATATATATATATATATATATATATATATATATATATATATATATATATATGTAATAAAAAAAGCATAATAATAATAATATAATAATGATTATATATATATATATATATATATATATATATATATATATATATATATATATATATATATATATATGTAATAAAAAAGCATAATAATAATAATAATAATAATAATAATAATAATATATATATATATTTTTTAAATAATAATAATAAAAAATAATAAAAAAATTAAAAAATGATAAATAAAAAAATAAAAAAATAAATTAAAAAAATATTAATAATAATAATAATAATAATTTTTATTTATTACTTTTTTAATTTTATTTTATTTTATCTTACTACTAAATTTTTTTTTAAATTATTTTCACTTTTATCATTAAATAAAATTTGTTTCAACTTTTTTTTTTTACCACCCACTTTAATGTTCAGCTTTGCAACTTTTTCCCCTCTTTTTTCTTTCACTTCTCTTCTTCTTTCGTTTGTCCTCAAATCTTTGATTCCTTCATTCTTTTCTTCCATCCCCCTAATCTTTGCTTCTTTTCATTTTCCTTCCTGCACTGAGCTAAAATCAATCAAAAACTTTGCATATGATTGCATATTAACAGAAGAGTGATGATATAAAACAGTCGTGCAACACTATTTAATTCGGTACACATATTTATCGACCACAGCAGCAACAAGAGCATAGCGAACACAACAGAGGGGCAAGGCAGGGACAGAGTGAAGAGTGAAGCGATCGCCAAAACCAGGCAAACAATCGGAATGGCAAAAGAACCAAAAGGGCAAAGACGAAAGAGAGAACCAGAGAATCAGAGCAGGGTCAAAACCAGAGTAGCAAACAAGAGTAATCACTGAGCGCCACGGTCATTACGAGTGGCAATACCTCACACTGGGCCAGAGGGAGAGAGGAGCACTCATACAGACAGACTAAATTAACTACAGCTGTGATCAATACTTGGGAGACTCAGATCTGGAAAACGGAACGGGATTGGATGATGGTGGACATAGGGAAGTGAAGTCATCAGGTGGTGGGTTATGGGAAATGAAGTCCGGGAGATCGGGTGTAAGAGGAGAGCCAGCAGGCATGACATAAATATTTTTATAATAATAAATAAAAATAAAATAAAAAATAAATAAAATAAAACTTTTTTTATTTATTTTACATAAAATAGTAAATTATAGTAATGTAAATGTGATATTTAAAAAATTGAAATATACCAATAAATAAATAAATAAATAAATAAGCTAAAGTTTGTAAGAACAAAACATTTTTTAACATGGCCCCCTTAAGTAGTTGTGTAATCCGTAAATTAAATGTCACATTTCATTAGATTACATATTTAGTTGTGTTGAAGTGAGTGAATGTAAGTAAGTAAATAATTTTTTTTACAGCAGGTATAATAAAAATCATAATATTTGAAATATGCTATAAAACCTCCCAGTTTATTTCATTCAGTAAACGAACAGTTTGTGTTTACTGAACGGTTGTGTACTGAAATATGCAGATGTGTGTCCTCCGTGGAGGACGTGTTTTTTTCACAAATCAAAAAAAAATAAAAAATAATAATTGACCAGATGCCCAAACTTTGCATATGATTGCATATTAACAGAAGAGTGATGATATAAAATAGTCGTGCAACACTATTTAATTCGGTACACATATTTATTCAGTACTAATTAATTCAGTACATAGATTATGTTAATGTAAAAGTGACAACATTTTTGTCATGTATAATATATTATCTGATTGAACCTCCAGTTTTACTCCAGTATTATATCTAAGATATGGCACAATTAAAATGTACATGATATTTTTAAGTTTTAAGCGCTTATGTAGATTGTTATCACCTGTGTGGTTCAGGATAACCCAACAAATTTGCAGGCAAATGTTCTCCTTTCAACAACTGCTAAAGGTTCCACTACCGGGATGATCTTAAACAATGATCTTACCAGATTATCATGTGACGATCCGAACTGATCGACGCCCAGTCCATGTTTAAAACTTGACTCAGTATTATGCCATATCACTGTCATCCGCCATATTGGTTTAGCTCTAAAGTCACAGTGAGAAATCTCGCATTGTAGCAGTTCACATTAAACTCATCTCGGGGTTCAGGCACAAAGAACAACCCAGCATTTTCCATATCTTCTAGTATCTGTTGCCATTGCTAGCGATGCAAAGTTGCTAGCATTGCTAACCTTCAGGCAATCAGACATATGGAACATAGAATCTCCCACGTTTGTATTCGACTTAGGTGTTCACCTGCAGTGGAGGTCAGGAGACCTAGAGAAATTTAGAACTTGGCAAAAATGAGAGTTACTAACTCATGACTCATGGTCAACATGGTGTCATAACTTAAAAAAATGACCACATGACTTGGTCACGATTGTCACAGTGTCAACTCAAATGGCTGGCCTAACTCAACACTACAGAGCACTAAGGAAATAACCCAGCACCCCAACGAGCTAATCTCTGGATTGTTCTTTTGTTTGGACACAAAGAACAATCCAGAATTTTCCGTATCCTTTAGCATAGGCTAGCATTGCTAAAGGAGTGGTCCAGATAATCTTGCTAATCAGTCCCTATTAGGTAATCTGGAGTCTCTTTGAAATCTGGAGCACCATAACTTGGGAAAAACCGGAGTAACTAACTCCATAGTCTATATTTTATAGCAGATTCTTATCAGCAATGTTGCTGCCCAATAAGAAGCCATTTTACTGACACACATGGTGTCACTGATTGGAAAATGACCGCATGGCTAAGAAACATAGCTCATAGCTGATCGTGTTTGGGCAGAAAGATCAATCGAGTTTTGCTAGCAGTGAACAAAGTGTAGTCCACTTAGCAGAACGCAAATGTATCATGCTAACAGTTCCACAATGTGATCCAGAAAGGTGGTCTCGTAGCTAACTTCACTCCTCGGGATTATAGAATGTTATACCGCTTTTCCAACCTTTTATTTTAGCCGTAGAGAATCCAATGCCCAGTATCTGATATTTGAAACGTTGTAGATAGGCGGACAAATGCTGGGAATCTGGAAAGATGTTCCCATTCTAACGTGTTTGGATTGCATTGCTAGCCTTCAGAGAACCAGAGATATGGAACCTGGAGTCTTGCAAATTTGTACCCGATATAGGTGCTCATCTGCAGTGGAAGTTCACAGTCTAAATTTAATAGAAGATTCTTATCATCAATGTAGCTGCCCAATGAGAAGCTGTTTAACTGACCCACATGGGGTCAATGAAAAATGACCGCATGGCTTGGTTGTGATTATTGCAGTCACTGGCCATAAACAGCTGGCCTAACCCAAAATAACCCAGCACTGTAGAAATATAGCTCATCTCAGGGTTTGGGCAAAAAGAACAACCCTCATTTTCCATAATGTTTAGCATCCGCTAGCATTGCTAGTGGTAAACAGAGTGGTTAGCATGGTGCAGTTAGCATGGTGCAAATGAATCATGCTAATCAGTCTCACTAGGTGTTCCGGAGTCCCTTAGAATAATTTAGAGCACCACAATTTCACTTGTATAGGTTGTTATGCCCCTTTCCAACCACACATGACTTTTTAATTTAGTCATAGAGAAACAGCCGTCCATATTTAATATTTGAAGTGTTGTAGATAGGCGCTGACCTAACCCAAAACAACCCAGCACTGTAGAAATATAGCTTATCTTAGTGTTTGGGCAGAAAGAACAACCTAGCATTTTCCTTTTCCTTTAGCATCTGCTAGCATTGCTACTAGAGTGGAGTCCAGTTAGCATGGTCCAAAGGAATCATGCTAATCAGTCCCACTGGGTGGTCCAGGGTGCCATAGAAATACCATAAGTGTGAAAGTAACTAATGCCCAATGAGTAGCAGTTTAAACGAGCAGAATGTCCCAACAAGCTTATCTCTGGGTTTGTGTAGTAAGACCAAGCCAGCATTTTCCAAATCCTGCTAGCATTGCTAGTAGTGAACAGAGTGGAGTCCAGTTAGCATGGTGCAAATGAATCATGCTAATCAGTCCCACTAGCTTTCATTTAATCATAGCTATATTAGTATTTGATGAAGTGTTCTTTTAATTGACTTTAAATTGATTTTAATTCACGCTAATGCAAAATGCCGTTTATCACTTTTTTTTTACGGCATAAAAGGACGACGGGCAAACAAAGGTGGATAAAGCTAGCCACGGTCAGGAAACGCTCCTCACCTTAAGACGAATAAACGCACCCTATCTTTTCATTTCGATCACAAGTTTGTGTCCTCGTTGTAACCTGTCTCGGCTCGGCTTCAAATGAAGACAAAATGGCCTGGGAGGTAGATTTAATTTCCTCCTGTGCCTTGACGTGAGAACGAGAGCCAGCCCAGCAACAATGTGGCATCTGAATGCAATAATCTCAAATTAAGTCATACATAATTCAAGCCTTGTCATGAAGATGAATTAATAATTCAATAGATAAATAATTTACAAAATAATCAAATAAATAAATAATGACACGCCATAAATAACTCATCGGATTAGATCATTTCACCAAGCAACCTCATGCCAGAATCAAAGATGTGACTGGTAATGCTGAGGACCTTTCTGCGCCTGTTTCTCTTACGGCCTGCGTCCTTGCTGTAAGACAGAAATACGAGTTTTAGACCTGCTTTAAATGTTAATACGCTGATGGTTATACACTGATGGGGTGATAAGGGGGGTCTTATGTATGGCCTATTATTAAGAGACCAGGGTAACGCTCCACTGCAGGGTTCATAAGAGTACACGACTACATAAGCTCATCATAACTGGAATAAACCTACATAAACAGAAAATGAGGAAGACTTGTTATTGTAGGTGTCCTTGACTTTTATCCCACTGACTTTTCATATGGCCTTTCCAGTGCACTGCTAGTCTTCAGGGAACTGGAGCTACGGAACCCAGAATCTGGCAAATTTGTATCCGACTCATCAGTGATGGTGGTCCTTAGGGTCAGGTTAGATTAGGTCAGGCTTAAGGTTAGGGTTAGTTCAGAGTTAGGGTAGGGTTAATATTAGGTTTAGGTTTGGAGTTAGGATTTAAGGTTAGAGTTAGGGTTTAGGGGTTATGGTACAGTTAAGGTCAGCGTTAAGTCAGAGTTAGGGTTAGATTTAGGCTTAGGGTAGGGTTAGGGGTTAAGGTAAGGGTTTAAAGTTAGGGTTTAGGCTTAGCATTTAGGATGAGGTTCAGTCAGATTGGGTTAGGATTAGGGTTAAGGTTAGGGCTAGGTCAAGGTCAGGGTACCCATTAAAATTAGATTGAGGTTGTGTTAGGTCAGGGTTAGGTTTAGAGTTAGGATTTAAGGTTAGAGTTAGGGTTTAGGGTTAGGTTAGGCTTAGGGGTTATGGTAGAGTTAAGGTCAGCGTTAAGTCAGAGTTAGGGTTAGATTTAGGCTTAGGGTAGGGTTAGGGTTAGTGGTTAAGGTTAGGGTTTAAATTAGAGTTTAGGCTTAGCACCTAGGATGAGGTTCAGTCAGGTTGGTTTAGGATTAGGGTTAAGGTTAGGGCTAGGTCAAGGTTAGGGTACTGTTTAGGGTTGTGTTAGGTCAGGGTTAGCATTAGGGTAGGGTTAAGATTAGGTTTAGGGTTTGGATATAAGGTTAGAGTTAGGGTTAGGGTTAGGACTAGGTTAGGGGTTATGGTAGAGTTAAGGTTAGGGTTAAGTCAGAGTAAGGGTTAGATTTAGGGTTCGGGTAGGTTTAAGCTTTGGGGTTAAAGTAAGGGTTTAAAGATAGGGTTTAGGCCTAGCATTTAGGGAGAGGTTCAGTCAGTTTGGGTTAGGATTAGGGTTAAGGTTAGGGCTAGGTCAAGGTTAGGGTACTGTTTAGGGTTAGATTAGGGTTGGGTTAGGTCAGGGTTAGCATTAGGGTAGGGTTCAGATTAGGTTTAGGGTTTGGATATAAAGTTAGAGTTAGGGTTTAGGATTAGGTTAGGGTTAGGGGTTATGGTAGAGTTAAGGTTAGGGTTAAGTCAGAGTAAGGGTTAGATTTAGGGTTTGGGTAGGTTTAGGCTTTGGGGTTAAAGTAAGGTTTTAAAGATAGGGTTTAGGCTTAGCATTTAGGGTGAGGTTCAGTCAGATTGGGTTAGGATTAGTGTTAAGGTTAGGTCAAGGTATGGGTACCGTTTAGGGTTAGGTTGAGGTTGGGTTAGGTCAGGGTTAGCATTAGGGTAGGGTTAAGGTTAGGTTTAGGGTTAGGATTTAAGGTTAGAGTTAGGGTTTAGGCTTAGCTTAGGCTTAGGGGTTATGGTAAAGTTAAGGTTGGGGTTAAAACAGAGTTAGGGTTAGGGTAGGTTTAGGCTTAGGGGTTAAGGTAAGGGTTTAAGGTTAGAGTTTAGGCCTAGCATTTAGGATGAGATTCGGTCAGGTTGGGTTAGGATTAGGCTTAAGGTTAAGGCTAGGTTAAGGTTATGGTACCGTTTAGGGTTAGGTTAGGGTTGGGTTAGGTCAGGGTTAGCATTAGGGTAGGGTTAAGGTTAGGTTAAAGGGTTAGAATATAAGGTTAGAGTTAGGGTTTAGGATTAGGTTAGGTTTAGGGGTTATGGTAGAGTTAAGGTTAGGGTTAAGTCAGAGTAAGGTTAGGCTTAGGGTAGGTTTAGGGGTTAAGTTAAGGTTTAGGCTTAGCATTTAGGATGAGGTTCGGTCAGGTTGGGTTAAAGTTAGGGCTAGGTCAAGGTTAGGGCACCGTTTAGTGTTGGGTTAGGTTAGGGTTAGCATTAGGGTAGGGTTAAGGTTAGGTTTAGGGTTAAGAGTTAGGGTCAGGCCTAAATTTAGAGGTTATCGAACCATCCAAATCCCAAGATGGCTGCCCATGGCGTTGTGCCGGTTGTTATCGGTTCATGTACCAACTGAGGTTTCCAGGAGAGGGGCCATAGAAGAACCACCAGTGTGAAGATGATCCTCCTTAGAACCGTTATATGGAGGCTCTTTAAAAGAGTTTAAAGAGCCTCCACATACTGGTTCTAAGGAGGACCGTCAAATTGGAAATAAAGAACCTTTAAGTGAAGGTACTTTGAATTGTATGTCTATTATTTACAAAAATGATTCTCTAGAGAACTATCTAGATCCGAAAGCGGTTCTTCAGTGGCATGGTCCAAACTGATTCCAGTTCTTTGGGCAGTGATTTAATTTAGATCGTTTTGGTGCAATTCCAAATGAGGGTTCTTCTGAGTGATTCCATAGAGGAACCATATCTAGTTCCCTAAAAACCCTTTCCACTGACGCTTGTGTGGAGATGCTTTTTCGTGTATAAGGTGTGACGAGTCTAAAGAACCTTCAGGAGTCGCCACAATAGTGAAGTAATGGCTATTTACCAGTTAAAGGCTTTCTAAGAACCATAGCCAAGAAACCCACCAAGGTTCTTGTATAGCACTGCACAAAGAACCATTTGTGGCTGAGTGGAGTGTACGAAGGCTCCGTCAGCTTTAGCCCAGTAAGGGCTTGAGTACTCCGCTTTGTCTGCGGTCCTAGTCCTCGTCTAATCATGTGAATCAGTCGCTCGGCGTCGGTGCGTCACGCATTCCCGCACTGGTACCTTCCCAGGTCACGCCACGCTGTCAGACACACAGATCAGGCCTGTGTCTTGCCCTTTGAGCGAGGGGGGCGGTCAGAACGAGGCAGTGCGTGCCAGTGGTGGCAACGCTGCCCCAGTTCCCCTCCCCTGGGCCTCCAGCAACCATCTGGCTGCCATTCCTGCTGCAAACACACACACAGGCTCCACATAGTTGTCAGATGCCACAGCAACCGTGCCCCAGCCTCTACCCATAATGCCTTATTGATAGTATTCTTATTTAAATATTCAGTGCATAGGCATTGGGGTGTGTGGGGGGTTGGGGTGTGTGTGGGGCTGGGGTGGTCGTGTCTGTCCCAGTGTTGGGAGGGGAGTTAATTGTCCTCCCTAGTAATTCCTGTTTCCACTTCATCCATACTTTGATACATGTTAATGTATAATTTGGGAAAGCTTATGGTGACTTCCTAAGGTGCTAATGACATGAACCTCTCACCAGGTGTCCATAGCAACCGATACAATCCACATATGCAGAGAAGTCAAGTCATAGATGGCTTCAAGACAACTATGGAGAAACTAGTTCTCTATGGTAACCTCTATGGAGTTCTCTATAGTAACCTCTATGGAGGTTCTTCTGTCAACTCTGAGCTTTCGGACCTTCCATAGACTTCCAGTTGGATTCAGGTCAGGTGATTGGCTGGGCCATTTAACAAACATGGAGAATTACTCATCATCGTAAGAACAGCTGAACACACAGTTCCACCAAGAAGGTGCACCCGGGCTGACCCATCAGCCATGACTGTGGACATTCAGCGAGCAGTGGTGTCCTCCATGAGTCGTCCTGTTAGTGCAGCACCATTGGCAGACGGCTGCACCACACAGGACTACATGCACACAGACCGTTACCACGACTGCCCTTAACACCACGTCACCGTCACCAAAGACTGCAGTGGTGTCGTACCAGACTGTCATGGAGTGACTCAGAATGGCAGCGGGTCATCTTCAGTGACGAGTCCCGCTTTAGTCTTGGTGGAGACGCCCAACGAATCCGTGTGTGGAGGCACCGTGGTCAGCACCAAGATGAACGGTTTGCTGTCACACATCCAGAAGGCCTGGTGTCCCTCCACCTCCACCCCTACCGCACCATCTGCAGGAACTGTGTGAGGATGTTCAAGCTGCATGGGATGGATTATCACAGGACTCCATTAGGAACCTCTACAGCTCCATACCGAGACGTCTGGCGTGTTGGGTTAGCAAACATGGCGGCTCGACGCCATACTGAGAGACAGACTTCTGTATGTGTAGCTCAATAAATATTGATCATATCAGTCTAAATGTATCACCGGTTATTGATCCTGGTAACCTGGTAACAGCACTGCGATCCCACACCTCCTTCTGGGTGCAGCTATTCGGGTGGGGTGGGAAATGAAAGCTACTCCAGCGATACAGTGCAGATCTTGGGAATCCAGGTGAGATAATAAAGGCAGCCTAAGGAGGAGATGATGTTTTGTGAGATAGAGGGAGGGAGGGATACGATTAATAATCAAAGCCAGCTATAAAGGCCAAGCTTTAGCCTATTAGCGTGTCACGGACCATCCGAGGATTATGCGTTCCTTCTGCAACGCACGTCGCGACTACTTTGAAGGCTCATCCGTTTGAGGGTTCCTAGCATGACTAAAGGACCAAAAATACGGTTATGAATTCAGATTTTCTGTCTGTCAGCGGATAATGCGAGCCGTCCTCTCCTCCGGTTTAAATCCATTCACAACTGATCACAAACAATGAGAGTCCAGAGGAGGGAAAAACACGCGCAGGACACAAAGATTAATTAAAAAACAAATGTACAATGGCCACATGAATTGTTTCAATGGCAGCCAGCGCGTGCGCGTGCGCGCGTGTTTGTGTGTGGATGCGGAAACGCCAGAGAAATATTTATGAGGGGAGCGCAGGACGGACAGCGCTTAAGATAAAACAGTCGAGAAATGTGCAACAGACAAAAAACAGCGGATCTGGAATGGTGAGGAAAAGCCTAATGAAGCCAGCTGGGCCCGATCCAGCCAAGCAGAGGAGCGGAGAGGAGGAGGAGGAGGAGGAGGGGAAGGATTGATAGGAGAGGAGGAGAGGAAGAGAGGTGGAGGGTTGGGGGGTGGAGAGAGGAGAGGAGAGACAGAGGAAGACATGAAGGATGTATGGCTGTTCAGGCTGCTGTATTGTATCAGGAGGCAGCAGTAGGTAGACTTCTTCCAAACTCGAGGAAAAGACGCTCCATGCCAAGCGCACGGCATCTGCTAATCACGCCGCAATTACTAGCCTAATAGATGTTTTTTTTTTCCTCTCCTCCTTTTTTCCCTTTTTTTTTTTTTGGTCCCCCTGCTTTCCCACCTAAATAATCAGCCATGTTGCAAGGACAGAATTCCGAGTTAGCTTTTTGGAGAATATGATGGTTGATCTTGTTCTCTTCTTTGGTGCCATCGCAAAGTTAATGTTAGGGTTTTAGAAAGTTTGATCTAAATTCCTAAATAAAATAATAATAAAATTAATTTTAAAAAATTTATAAAATTAATAATAAAATTAATTAAAACATAAAAAATACGAAATTCCAATTTAAACAGTCTGGAAACATCATGGACATAGTTCGGTAGTTTCGACCCAGTGGCTTTCAGAGGATATGGCACCTGATCTTCTCTTTAAAAAAGGAATATTGCCCCTAAAATCTGCCATGTGGTGAAGTCAAAATACAAAATTCAGTTGAAACTTTTCCAAAGATATGATGGCTGATCTTATTCTGTTTTATGGTGCCATCACAAAGTTAATGTTAGGGTTTTAGAAAGTTTGAGTTAAATTCCTGGAGAAGGAAGAAAAAAATATTTCTGAAATTTTTGGATTTTTTAATAAAAAATTAAAAAGTACGAAATTCCAATTAAAACAGTCTGGAAACATCACGGACATAGTTCAGTAGTTTCAACTCAGTGGCTTTCAGAGAATATGGCACCTGATCTTCTCTTTAAAAAAGAAATATTGCCTCTAAAATCTGCCATGTGGTGAAGTCAAAATACAAAATTCAGTTGAAACTTTTCGAAAGATATGATGGCTGATCTTGTTCTGTTCTATGGTGACTACTCCAAGCTAGTTTTAGGAGATGCTGGTTTTTAGAAAGGTCTACTTTTTTTAGAAAAGAAAAAAAGTTGATTTATCATAAAATAAGAATTAAAAAAAGAAAGAAAAAGAATTACTTTACCCATTAAATCTAAGGGGTAAATTTTTCCCACCTAAATAATCAGCCATGTTGCAAGGACAGAATTCCGAGCTAGCCTTTTGGAGGATATGATGGCTGATCTAGTTCTTTTCTTTGGTGCCATCACAAAGTTAATTTAGGAAATGCTTTTTAGAAGGTAGGCAAATTCCATAGATAAGAAAGAAAAAAATATATTTCTGAAATATTTGAACTTTTTTTTTTTAAAAACAAATACAAAATTCAAAAAAAAACAGTCAGAGGAGCATCATGATGTACTTTTAAAAGTCAGCGATTCTGAATACGGTGGCCTTCAGAGGATAGCACCTGACAAATCTCTGCAGACAAAAAAGCAATATTGCCCCTAAAATCTGCCATGTGGTTTTTAACAAAATTCAGGTGAAACTTTTCAAAGATATGAGACTGATCTTGTTCTCTTTTAGAAGAGGATTGGTGACAATGGGTTTGAGAGATTGTAGCATTTTGAAAGTTAAAAAAGGGGACAGAAGAAAAAACCCAAAAAAAAGTTGTTTTATCATAGAAAGGAATTAAAAAAAGAAATAAAAAGAATTCATTTACCCTTTAAATCTAACATGTTGTGAAATCAGAATACAAAATTCAGTTACAAAATTTGCAGAACATATGACGGCAGATCTTGCTGTTTTTTATGGTGCCATCTCAAAGCTTAAGTTTAGGAAATGCTGTGTTTTAGAAAATAGTCAAATCCATAGATAAGACATTAGTTATTATTAGTCAATTATATTTGAAGCTGTTTTATTTTTAAAACAAAAAAAATCTAGCAAAAAAACATTCAGCAGTTTTGGTGGCTTTTCAAGAGGAGGCAACCTGATGTACTTTTAAAAGTCTAATGATTAGAATAGGGTAGATTTTAGAAAGCATACAAATCTCTGTAGACAAAAAGAAAGACTCTTTTTAATCTCTGATTTTTTAAACAAATTATTTTTTTTTATATATAATTTTTTTTTTATATTTTATATATAAAAGAAAAAAAAAGGAAAAAGATTTTAGAATTTTTTAATTTAAAGTTAAATTAACAAACAAAACTGGCCACATTTCAACCTGGTGGCATTAGGAAAAGGCACATGACTTTCTCTTCAGAAATAGTAGATTTTAGAAAACAAGTCTCCAGGAGTAAGGCCGGTGACCAAGGGTTTAAAAGCCTGTAGCATTTTAAAAGTACCCCTAAAATTTTCCATGTTGCGAGGACAGAATTCAAAATCATAAAAACTCTTTTATGTAGCGATCTCACATCTACATTTAGGAGATTCTGGAAAGAAGTCAAAAAATATTTTTCTTTTTTTTTTTAAAAAATCATCTTCTTAGACACAATTTAGCAATTTTGGCCCAATGGCCTACAGAGGATATGGAGGCCGAAGCCTGATCTTTTCCTCTTTTAAAGTCTAAGAGCTTTTAAGATGTAGAAGACTATAGATTTTAGAAAGCATACAAGAGGGCTGGTGGCTTTTAGAGGATGTGGTGGATGGAGTCTGACCATTTCTTCTTTATCATTGTTGTAGAGCATGGATTTGTAGATTGTAGCTTTTAGAAGGAATTGTTTGAAAATAGGACATTTTTGTTAAAAATTAAAAAATGAATTTCACACATAAAATGTCATGTCTTGAGCTGGAGGCCTTCAGAACATAGGAGGCCACAGTCCTATTTGAAGCTTGATTTGTTAGAAAGCAGGTGAATGGGAAAGAAAAGAATTAATTAAACTTTGACTCTTTAAATCGGAAAACTTGGGAAAAAATCTGCCATGTGGTGAAGTCAGAATACAAAATTCAGGTGAAACTTTTCCAAAGATATGATGACTGAACTTGTTCTCTTTTATGGTGACAACTCCAAGCTAATTTTAGAAGATGCTGGTTTTTTAGAAAGATCTACTTTGTAAAAAAGAAAAAAAAAGTTGTTTTTCCTAGAAAAGAATTAAAAAAAGAAATAAAAATAATTAATTTACCCCTTAAACCTAACCTTGTGAAATCAGAATACAAAATTCAGTTACAAAATTTGCAGAACATATGACGACAGATCTTGTTGTTTTTTATGGTGCCATCTCAAAGCTAAGTTTAGGAAACGCTGTTTTAGAAGGTAGGCAAATCTATAGAAAAGAATAGGAAAATATATTAATTATATCTGAACTTTTTTATAAAACAAATAAAATTCAACAAAAAAACAAAAAAGTTAACTGTACTAGTTAACTTTTTAAATCGGAAAACTTGGGAAAAAATTCCTTTGTTGTGGTTTTGGGCCGGTCATAGAGGAGGTGGTGGCCAAAGCCTCATTTTTTTCTGTCTCTATACAATGTTACAGCTAGGTTTACGAGATTTTTAGAAAGTACAGTAATTAATAGAAAATAGCAAAATAAATGTAATGAACAAGAATCTTTAAAATTGGCCTTTAAAAATAATTTTACCCCCCCCAAAAAGGGACAGACTTCTGATACCTGTCACTTCCTTTTAGAAAGTAATCAATAGAAAATGGAATACAGAAAATGGACAAATTTTTAATTTTTTCAAAATCTGTTATGCTGGACAGAATTCAGAGTTTCAGAGGAATGGCAGCCTTAGCCCGGTCGTTCTATCTTTTTTACAGCCTTAATACTAAGTTTAGAAAAAACTTTTCAGAAATTTTATAAATTACTAGAGGACTTGGTGGTTGTGGCCTGACTTTTCTGTTTTGCAGTACAAAATTTTAGGTATAAGAGATTTTAAGAGAGAGAGAGATTAGATTTTTGACGATATTTACTTTTATCAACCATTTGATTACATAAGCTGCTGTTTACACTGTGTAAATTTCATGATGAATGGACCAACAGAAATCCATAGATCCATAGAACCCAAAGATCACTTAGAAAATGTCTGGCTCCATTAGCAAATATTAGAAATAAAATTGGTTTGGCCTCTACTGTAAAGTTGCTGTTTTGGAGATACTTGTTTTTGTGTGGACAGTGACGATATATATATATATATATATATACTTGAAATACATGTTTTGTTGCTGCTTATGCAGTACTGTGAACTTTTAAGCTAAAAACGATCTATTTTTCTCCATCTTTTTGCTGCTGCAACCAGCATAATAGTGGAGAACGCTGGTTAGAGACGTAGTTCTTTGCCTAGGGGCCCAACAGATTTCAGAATCACCACTGTTTATAATGAACCATGCTTATTATGACTCGACACAAACCTACGACAAACTTCCGAGTAAATTTTAAAACAGCTTTTAAACAAAAAACTTCAGCATCAGTGGCTCATCAAACACACTGGGGGAAGGTTCTAAGCACTTTGCCGTAAAACTGCTCCCTCTATGGCTTGTACTGTAGGGTAGTTTGTAAAAGAAGGCAACTGGATCAAACCAACTCAACACATACACACACACTCGGTCTGTTAGCTGAACATTCACCTCAGTAATATTCTCTTATTATTCAGGAAGATGGTGCCAAACCATTACGCTCTCATCACGCTTATCAGTTCGAACCCATGTGGATGAAGCTAGGGCCGAAAAATTCATAACGTAAGAGCTTCGTTCGCCTTGGCAAAAAGCACCACCCGCGGTCTCGAGGGGTGGCGAAGAGGTACTGCTTTAAACGAGCCTCGAAAGAGGACGCAAATTGAAATTTTTATTTCCCAAAGCCACAGTAGATCCTTAAGTGCATACTTTTAACAGGCTTTATTAGGCCCCCGCGCTCTTAACCGGGCGACGAACAATTTGTGACAAAGGGAAAACGTTGTAAAACAACCTAGAGGAACGACGAACATGAAACAACCGAACGAGGAAATGAAAGCGACGTTCTGCTACCGCACGCCACATGCTGTGGAACCGGCGGTTTCTTCATCTGGGTAGTCGTGTTGTAATTGGAATGCATGGACACTGCATTAGCAATGGACAGAGTGCTAATTATGCGAGCAGTCCCACACTCATGACTGTTTCTACGGTTGTTTTTTTTTTCCTCTTCACTCCACTCCTCTACAGTGTGTTCACATATGCATATGTTGTTTTTTTTTCCATCCTCCGCTGCGATTTTCACCTAATTTGCTGCAGCGAAACCCGATCCTTGGTTCCCGCGTTATTATTTATCTGCCTCTTCAAACAAATCTCCCCGCTTTAAACTTCCGGCACTGAGCGACATTAACATATGGGTCCCCGGCTTTAAATTCGGGCCGTAAAAAAATTCGAGCCGTCTATTACACACGTTCTCCCGATGTATAAATTGTCCTTCCCTGATAAAACAGTCCTCCCTTGGGGGTTCTGTAGTAAACGGTTGGAACTCGTTACTGCTGGCTGTCTTTCTCTCCTTCTTTCGTTCTCACTTATGCCCAGTATTCTTTTCGCTCCCTTCTAATGCCATCCCAGCCATTACCAACCGTGGACTGGGTTTGAGACAGGCCACTGTAGAGGTCATGCCCCCCCAAGCATCAGACTGAACAGTGATGCGCTCGCAGCCAGAAAGCCTTCAATTATGCAAGAAGCCACAAGCTAGAGTTTCCTACCTTCCAGCTGAAAACAAAGCTAGGCTGTAGGTCGGGAGACATTGACCTTGGCGGCCTACTGAACACTTGGTGTTAGTGTATAGGAGGTGTAAGGACAGCATTAGTGTGCTAGAGCCTGTGTCCTGCAGGGAACATCATAGCGCAGCATCAGCACCAACTTTGCAAGACTTCAGCCATGATATTAAACCACCTCCTTGTATCTGCACTCAGTGTCCATCTTATCAGCTCCACTGACCATATAGGACACTCTGTATACTGTATTACCCTGTTCTTCAATGGACAGGACCCCCACCGGACCACCACAGAGCAGGTAGTATGTGGGCAGTGGATCATTCTCAGCACTGCAGTGACACTGACGTGGTGGTGGTGTGTTAGTAAGTGTTGGGCGGGTGTGAGTGACTCAGACACAGCAGTGCTACTGAACACCTCAGTGTTACTGCTGGACTGAGACCCGTCCACCAACCCAAACTATCCAGCACAACAGCATCCTGGGGGCAGCGTCCTGTGGGCAGGGTGGTCTAGGCAGGGTCATGTGTTCACTGATGAAGGACTAGAGGAGGACCAACATTGCACTGTGCTGCAGCAGATGAGCCATCGTCTCTGACTGTCCATCTACAAGGTGGACCAGCAAGGTAGGAGTGTCTAATGGAGTGGACAGTGAGTGGACACAGTGTCTCAACACTCCAGCAGCACTGCTGTCTCTGATCCACTCACACCAGCACCACACACACCAACACACCACCACCACGTCAGTGTCACTGCAGTGCTGAGAATGATCCACCATCCACATCATACCTTCTCTGTGGTGGTCCTGTGGGGGTCCTGACCATTGAAGATCAGAGGGGCAAAAGGAAAAACAAAGTTAGTAATAGCTTGTGATGTCTTAGAACTATTTCTAAAAGGGTTCTTTCAGAAACCATATACCTCAGTAACTTCACTAAAGAACCCTTGAAGAACCTTTTAGCGGTGTTGTTAAAGACCTATAAGGATCTAAAGGGGGTGAAATGGTTGGCTTGGAATTGCAGTTCGTAGAAAAACCTTTGGTGAGGATCTCTATTACATTTAATGATGAGGTTCTTTCAAGTTTGAAAAAGGTTCTTCACACTCGTAGAACTATCCAATGAAAGATTCTCTACAGAACCAAATGACTAGCTTGATATTTCAGTTTAGCGGAAACCCGGGAACAAAAGGGAAAAAAACAGGGAAGTGACCCAAAGTTTCCTTTGAGAATTACAGACAGAAGGGTTCTCTAGAGAACCAAATGTTCCTTAGCTGGTTCTGAAGGGGAAAACTTTAACAGGTGGCTTAACTTAACATTGTGTGAACATCTTCTAAACTTCAAAAAGGCTCTTTAACATCCACAAGTCTCATTTAAAATCCGAACCAGAGACTGAAAATTGGTAAAGGGAACCAAAAGTGGTTCCTCTACACAAGGTCTTTCTGGGGTTCTTTATAAAACCATCAACCAAAACCATTTGCATGCTTAAAATGTTATTTGCATAATTAAAATGGTTCCTTGACTCGATGGAGAATGTGCTCTACATGCTTCTGGAACCTTAATGAAAAAATGGTTCTATGTAGCACCAATAAGGGTTTTGCCATGGTTACGATGTCATGCTTGTAAAAATAGAAGAACCCTTGTAGCAAGACCCTTGTTATTAGTGTATGTTATCACTCCATGGAACCCTTTTGGTACTTGATACTTAAAAGATAGAACGCTAGCCATCCACGTTCTTTAAAAAACCCATGTGCATAAATGGGAATGGTCTCCCAATAATCTATGCGCTGTACGTTCTACCAGAAAGGGAACCCGTAGTTGGAGATGTCCTGATGGCAGTATATGAGGAGAACCTTGCCTGATTAACTGCCGTTACGTTACTCAGCTTCCCTCCATCTCCCCTCATCTCAGGCTAAAGGAGACACACACCTCTTCTCTCACTCTGGAATGGCGCTCAGCTCTCCGATGAGCACCTGGTACAGGGTGTTATGGCGCGCAAGGGCTGCTGGGATTCTGCAGCGTATGGTGGGACCCACCGCTGACTAACCCCCCTGATCCCGCTGAGCTGTGGTTCTGATTTAACCCCAGAACGTCCGGAGTTATTACAGATGTTTTGGTATACTGTGGAAATGTAATTATGCGATTAGGTAATTACATAATGAAATAATTAGATTCAAATTCACATTCTGTCAATATCATCATACAACCGTGTACCTCACGCTTATGTTTCAACGCAATTCGAAACCCAGCAGCTGGTCCAGAATTGACTTGATTGACAGAATTGTACGTATTGTGTAATATAAAAGGTTTAGATACCTGTATAAAAAATTTAATATCTTTTCTGTTTGGCTAAAAAATGCCTAGAATTATGAAAAGAATATAAAAGGTGTTTTTTCTTATTGCAAAATATACATATAAATTATAATAAAGTGTCTCGCCATCTATTCGACTTGACTAATTTTCTAATTAACAATTTCAGCTGCTAAATTTTTGACAGAAAGCTAGTTCTACCCTAACTCATTTACTGTTTCCTCACAAAAACTTATTATTGATATACTAAGTTATTATTTCAACATGTTAATAATTAAGTTCACATTAAGGTTAATAAACTTGTTTTAATAATTTATTTTAGAAGATTTTCTAGACAGTAAGTGATTGCGTCAGGATTATAAGTACAACAGAAGAGACAATATAAATTATTATTTTAAAAAGTAAAACGTTATTTTGATATAGTAAGTCTTTATGACCAGATACTAAGTGACCGTTTCAACACTAAGTCTCAGTATCTCAAAATTAGGACCATGTCTCAAATTTTAATTCTTAAGATTTTGAAATCCTATGTCCAATTAATGTTTAGTATTTTAGTTATCTATTTAGAGATACTAAACCATGATTATGATATAATATATCATTATTGATTTGAAATATTGCCTTAATATCTAAAAAAGGAAAAAACTTGAAATATCAAATCAATGGCTTTTTTCTTTAAGGACTTTATTAAATCCAATTTTACAAAATTTTAACTTTTAACAATTCAATTTAAAATTTTAACACTATTCATTAAAGTCATTAAAACCGTATACTTCACTTTTTCAATATTGTAAGTCAATATCTTGACACGTGTAGTAAGTAATTGTTTATTTTCTAAAATATTTGGCTTAATATCTCAAAATTAGGACTATATCTCAAACTTTAGTCTTTAAGATTTTGAGATACTATCTCAAATAAAGGCATTACTGCATAAATGAAAGTGTTTCAGGACTGTATCATTGTTCTAAGTACTATTTTGACATATTTAAGAAAATAATGATATACTATGTTGCCTTAGTATGTTAAGGAAAAAAGAAAAATGTCAAATCAATTACTTTATAAATTTTTTTTTCTTCAGAATTTTGAGATACTATGTCAAAATCCATTTAACTAAATTTTAAGAATTTTAAGAATTTTAAGTTTAAGAATTTTAAGTTCAAGATTATAAGACACGGAGACTCTTAAGTAATTATTTTAAAAAGTAAACCATTATTTTGACATAACGAGTCGTTATTACCAGATACCAAGGCACTGTTTTTTTTTTTGTTTGTTTTTTTTTTTAATTTTCAAAAAACAAGTCATTATTTTAGGATTAAGAAGTCACAGTTTTGAGTCAAAGTTTTGACATACTGTTGCTGAAACAGAAAACAGCTTGTTGGTGGGAATGATCTCTATAACTGTGGTCGGGATCGGCAGTTTACAATCCACACTTTCAACAGAATTTCTCTTCGTGCTTCGTCTGTTTCTCCGGGTGAACAGTGAGGCTTTTCTCCGGGAATGCGCCTTCGCGAGCCCGTTAAGAGCGTGTTTAGCAGTTATCCATGCACTTAATTATTCAAATGCTACACCGATGTAAATGAGCACGAACATGACAGGATTAAATATTTGGGGCGGTGGAAACAATGGAGGTTTGAGAGGAGGACTCCAGTCAACTGTCAGCTGATAGAGCGAGAGGAGGCCTGTGCGGCGCGTGACAGCAGCTCAGCAGCTCAGCAGCCTGAGTTTGCATTTCCTCTAGTCTGAGCGGAAGGGGAAGACGGGGGAGACTTTAGTGCAGTAATTGAAAAAAAAATAAATAAAGGCATGTTCCATAACATAACGCCTCCCAGCACGTTCACGGCCTGCCCCATCGCTTTGGTGGCTGGGCTCTTGTTTGGCAGGACGTGGGGCTTTGAGGTAATGTATGGGCATACGTGGGCCCTTGTTTAGCCGAGATGGTAAAGAAGCCTGTAACCTGATTTCAGGGATTGAGCTGATTTTGGTGCACGTCAGACGGAACTCGTTTTAATCTCGTTAAACAAAAGAGATCTCGAAAACGAGAGAAGAAAACGGAAAACACGGATACTTTTCAGGCGAACAAACAGCTTCGGCCAAACAAAAGCGGGAACAAAGGCCTGGGTGGAAATGAAAATGTTTTTTTTTGGTGTGTACAGACAGGCAAACAAAAGGGGGGCCGCCGCTGACACTTTTTCGGTGGTCTTTGTCTGCAGATCACGAACGTACGAGGGTGTGTGCACTGCAGGTGTGTGTTTCCCAGCGAATGTACAATGTTAAGACATGAGCAACAGAATCTCATTTGCCAAGGGCTGGGAGGAGAGAGCAGGGGTCCGGGGGGACCGAGATAGGGGGGCTTTGCTTTGTGTGGAGCTCAGGCCCCGGAGACCTATGCTGTGTCAAAGTGTCTCTGCGGGGCGGGTGGCTCAAAGCGCCGCCGTGAGAGCTGGCAGCAGCTGCCGAAAGCTACCGGAAGCTACCGGAGTCTGGGGAGATGGCATGTCCGGCAAAGGCCTCGTTTTTGCATGGTCCAGGTGTCTAGAGGCCAACGCCAGACCTCCACACTCCAGGATATGCCTACAGACGTGTTGAATATACTGTATATGTAATGTAAATGCTTGAAAATGACTAAAATAAATCAAGTTCTAAAAAACGCATATAATTGTAAAATTAAAGAAATATTTAAAAACGGATATCAATAATTTTTTTAAAAATTCAATTTAAAAAATTGCAAAAAATATTTTAAAAAATCAAAAAAATTAAATGGAAAAGTTTTTTATATTTTATGTAATATTTTATTTTATTTATCAATATTTCCAATTAATATTTTTTTAATATAAATGTAGAATTTTGTAGTATATATACAAAAAATACCCAGAAACAAACAAATAAAACTGTATTTATTTCTCCACCAAAGTGGAAAATTGTTTTCCTCTCTTTATCCAACGTGCTGCGTTTGTAGAAACACATCAGAATGAATTCCTCCGCAGCTTGCCTCCGCCGCGCTGACCTGTGCCCAGACATTATATAAGAGCAGATGAAAGCGCTAAGCAGCTCCTGTGTGCTGCGGGAACGTCTCTATCAGCGCTCCCCAGGGACACGGAGGGGGCTTGTCAGAGAGCAGCTCCGCTGAGGCACGGCCCTCCCCAGGCTCCGAGCGCGAGGAGAGCGCACCGTTTATTTAGTGTTAATCGACTCAACCCTCGCTCTGCCATTGTTCTGGGGGATGGCTCGCTCTTCTCTGCAGCCGGCCTGGGAGGGAATTAGCCACCATGTCCTTGCCGCCTAAAGGCCGAATTAAGGCTGATTCAGGGCTGATTTACACTCGCGCATAAACGTGTTTGCATTGGGACGCAGACGAGGGTTATGGGTAATGATGGCTTGCAGGGGAGCAGAGACGTACACCTCCAAAGTCTTAACTATGCACTGTGCGACTCCGCAGTGCAGTACATCAGGCTAAGACTGATTTAGAGCTAGTTCAGAAGTCTGGCACCAAAATATCTTTGCAGGAGTCGAGTCTTCAGTGTCGGAGGTAAGTCAGAGTCAAGACTCTGAAGTGCGAGTCAAAATCCGAGTTGAGTCCTGAATCTCTGAGGTGGGAGTGCTTGCAGGTGTGAACCTGAGTTAAGACACTAAGGCGTAAGTCCAAACTGAGTCTTGAGTGTCGGAGGTGAGTCTGAGTCAAGACTCTGAAGTGTGAGTCAAAATCCGAGTTGAGTCCTGAATCTCTGAGGTGGGAGTCCCTGTAGGCGTGAACCTGAGTTAAGACACTAAGGCGTAAGTCCAAACTGAGTCTTGAGTGTCGGAGGTGAGTCAGAGTCAAGACTCTGAAGTGCGAGTCAAAATCCGAGTTGAGTCCTGAATCTCTGAGGTGGGAGTCCCTGTAGGCGTAAACCTGAGTTAAGACACTAAGGTGTAAGTCCAAACTGAGTCTTGAGTGTCAGAGGTGAGTCAGAATCAAGACTCTGAAGTGCGAGTCAAAATCCGAGTTGAGTCCTCAATCTCTAAGGTGGGAGTTCCTGTAGGCGTGAACCTGAGTTAAGACACTAAGGTGTAAGTCCAAGCTGAGTCTTGAGTGTCAGAGGTGAGTCAGAGTCAAGACTCTGAAGTGTGAGTCTAAATCCAAATTGAGTCCTGAATCTCTGAGGTGGGAGTCCCTGTAGGTGTAAACCTGAGTTACGACACTAAGGCGTAAGTCCAAACTGAGTCTTGAGTATCGGAGGTGAGTCAGAGTCAAGACTCTGAAGTGCGAGTCAAAATCTGAGTTGAGTCCTGAATCTCTGAGGTGGGAGTCCCTGTAGGCGTGAACCTGAGTTAAGACAGTAAGGCGTAAGTCCAAGCTGAGTCTTGAGTGTCAGAGGTGAGTCAGAGTCAAGACTCTGAAGTGTGAGTCTAAATCCAAATTGAGTCCTGAATCTCTGAGGTGGGAGTCCCTGTAGGTGTGAACCTGAGTTAAGACACTAAGGCGTAAGTCCAAACTGAGTCTTGAGTGTCGGAGGTGAGTCAGAGTCAAGACTCTGAAGTGCGAGTCAAAATCCGAGTTGAGTCCTGAATCTCTGAGGTGGGAGTCCCTGTAGGTGTGAACCTGAGTTAAGACACTAAGGTGTAAGTCCAAACTGAGTCTTGAGTGTCGGAGGTGAGTCAGAGTCAAGACTCTGAAGTGCGAGTCTTAATCCGAGTTGAGTCCTGAATCTCTGAGGTGGGAGTCCCTGTAGGTGTGAACCTGAGTTAAGACACTAAGACATAAGTCCAAACTGAGTCTTGAGTGTCGGAGGTGAGTCAGAGTCAAGACTCTGAAGTGCGAGTCAAAATCCGAGTTGAGTCCTGAATCTCTGAGGTGGGAGTCCCTGTAGGCGTGAACCTGAGTTAAGACAGTAAGGCGTAAGTCCAAACTGAGTCTTTAGTGTCGGAGGTGAGTCAGAGTCAAGACTCTGAAGTCCGAGTCAAAATCCGAGTTGAGTCCTGAATCTCTGAGGTGGGAGTCCCCGTAGGCGTGAACCTGAGATAAGACACTAAGACGTAAGTCCAAACTGAGTCTTGAGTGTCGGAGGTGAGTCAGAGTCAAGACTCTGAAGTGCGAGTCAAAATCCGAGTTGAGTCCTGAATCTCTGAGGTGGGAGTCCCTGTAGGTGTGAACCCGAGTTAAGACAGTAAGGCGTAAGTCCAAACTGAGTCTTGAGTGTCGGAGGTGAGTCAGAGTCAAGACTCTGAGGTGTGGGTCTAAATCCAAATTAAGTCCTGAATCTCTGAGGTGGGAGTCCCTGTAGGCGTGAACCTGAGTTAAGACAGTAAGGCGTAAGTCCAAACTGAGTCTTGAGTGTCGGAGGTGAGTCAGAGTCAAGACTCTGAAGTGCGAGTCAAAATCCGAGTTGAGTCCTGAATCTCTGAAGTAGGAGTCCCTGTAGGTGTGAACCTGAGTTAAGACACTAAGGTGTAAGTCCAAACTGAGTCTTGAGTGGCGGAGGTGAGTCAGAGTCAAGACTCTAAAGTGTGAGTCAAAATCCGAGTTGAGTCCAAAATCTCTGAGGTGGGAGTCCCTGTAGGCGTAAACCTGAGTTAAGACACTAAGGTGTAAGTCCAAACTGAGTCTTGAGTATCGGAGGTGAGTCAGAGTCAAGACTCTGAAGTGTGAGTCAAAATCCAAATTGAGTCCTGAATCTCTGAGGTGGGAGTCCCTGTAGATGTGAACCTGAGTTAAGACACTAAGGCATAAGTCCATACTGAGTCTTGAGTGTCGGAGGTGAGTCAGAGTCAAGACTCTGAAGTGTGAGTCTGAACGGAGTCTCTAAATTGTGAGTCCCTGTAGAGTCTCTGAGGTGTAAGTCAGAGTCAAGACACTGCGTTGTGAGTCTGGATGTAGTCTCTGAGGCGTGAGACCCTGTAGAATCTCTGAGGTGTGAGTCTAAGTCAAGACTCTGGGGTGTGAGTCCAAACTGAGTCTTGAGTCACTGAGATGCAAGTTCAAGTCAAGACTGAGTCTGAGTGGAGTCTCTGAGCTGTGAGTCTGAGGTTAGTCTTGAGTCTCTGAGACGAGTCCCTGTAGAGTCTGAGGCATGAGTCCAGGTCAAGACTCTGAGGTGTGAGTCTGAGTGGAGTCTCTGAGGTGTGAGTCCGAGGTGAGTCCCTGTACAGTCTCTGAGCCATAAGTCCGAGTCAAGACTCTGAGGTGCAAGTCTGAGTGGAGTCTCTGAGGTGCGAGTCCCTGCAGAGTTTCTGAGGCGTGAGTCCCTGTAGAGTCACTGACAGGCGAGTCCCGGTCAAGTCTGAGTTAAGTCTCAGAGGTGTAAGTCCAAGCTGAGTTTCAAGTTCAGGTGCAAGTTCAAGTCAAGACTCTGAAGTGCAAGTCTGAGTGGAGTCTCTGAGGTGTGAGTCCCTGTAGAGTCTCTGAGGCATGAGTTTTGAGTCAAGACTTGAGTCTCTGAGGTGCAAGTCTGAGCTCAGTCTTTGAGGTGTGAGTCTGAGTTAATTCTCAAGTCTTTGGCTCACGAGTCCGAGTCAAGTCTTAAGAGGATGCTGAGTCGAGTCTGTGAAGTGTGAGTCTATGTTGAGTTTTGAGTGTCTCCCGTCAGAGTCCGAGTCAAGTCTCAAGATCTCTGGAGTGTAAGTCTCACTCAAGTCTTTAATGTACAAGTCTGAGTCAAATTTCGATACTCCGGTCTGCTGGTCCAAATTGAGTCTCAGAGGTACGAGTCAGAGTCGAGTTTCGAACTCTGGAGTGCGACCTGACACTCTGGCTAACACCCCTGATGAAGGACACCCCAGACTGGCAGGGTGTCTTCTCCATGAGCTGATTACCCTAAACCTCTTCTTTCTGAGGCAAAGCTCTGCCTCGGGCATCTTCACATGAGGCACAGTCTAAACCTAAGAGAGCTCAACCTCCTCCTCGCTAAGGCGTGATCAGCTCAGGCCATCTGATAGCCTTCTGATTCTAAGAAGCTTGTGGGTACCTCTTTAAACAAAGAGAGAGACGCACACGAGGAAATAAAGAAAGAAAGAGACAGCAGTATTGACATCCTTGAAGAGGCAGCCCCACGCCTACCGCCTCAGGTGGCCTAGATCAGGCCTTGCTCAGTCTCCTGTGACCTACAGCGCCTGCTCTACATCTGCATCTGGTTTGTAGATCCTTCAGATAGGCGCGCTTCCAAAGCAGATGCAGCTCAGGCTGTACGTAGTAGGCCACCACGTGAAGAAACCAGAAATGGAAGGCTCAGGTACGCCGAAGTCTGATGACACAGGATGATAAGCGTCCTTTCATCAACCCCAACCCCCCATCCTGTTTTCTTCTGCACTCTGCGCCGCCGCGCTCCTCAGCTGTCGAAGTTCCCCAACCTGTTGGCGACGACAGAGTTAACTTCCCCGACGGCGTCCGACGCGTCTTAAAGCAAATAATAATCACTCATTGTTGGAGGTAAACGCTTCCAGCAGGTGCACATACACGCCCACCCCTCCTTCCCACCCAGCGCGGCGGGCACCCATCAGGCGCAGATGCGCCCATGAAAGGGGGCACGTCGCGTACCTCGCGCCAGATAAACGCGAAACACCGTGATAACAAACCAAACAGCCAACCTCAATCTGCACTTTTTTTTAGGGGCTGCCACCTCGTCCCTTTTCTTCCCCTCCTTCTTCTTGCTTCTCCTCCACAATACGCGCATCACTCCAAGCGTTTTTTAGGGCACATATGGCCGGGCACCGCTGGCAAACACATGCCGTTATTCCTTTCTTATGCCGTGATAGGGGGGTTTGTAAATTGACAAGAAAAACTGATAATGCCATAGCAGAGTTGTTAGAGGGGGTGGGTGGGTGAGCGGCGGTGAGGGGTAGGGAGAGAGGGAGGGAGGGAGGGAGGGAAAAAAAGAGAATGATTGAATAACAGTAATTAAAGCGGTTATTCGTTCGGTGAGCACCTGCACGAGGGATGATATTGCTCCTTAATTCAGCTCCGTTTAACTCCCCTCAGCCGCTGGATTTCGACTGCGCCTCATTAATCGCTGATTGGCATCGAGCTGTTTGCGGGAACAAAATGTTTACTCTGCTCGAGACTGCTTCTCGAGGCTGTTGTGGGGCTAAAAGAGGGGCTTTTTACCCCCCCCCCCCAACACCATCAACTCTTTCTTTGCATTGCACGTTATGCGGAATCTCACGCTCTTTTTATGTCTTACACGATTTTAGTGTTTTGTGTTCTCGCACTTTCCACCGCTATAGATAAAGAGCAGATCTTTAAAGATTCGCCGTGCTTCGCATTAACCAGGGAAAATAGGATTTAGGACGGTGAAGGGAGGCTTACGTGCGTGTTGAAAGCGCTGTGACAAAGACTTCATCTGTTTACACACTACCTGGAGTATTGCGCCCGTGTATTTATCAGACACGGAGCATGGAGGAGGGAGGGGTGGGGGGGTGTTATTAGAGTCCGGCTGAAAGAGACCGTGACACACCTACACGCACAAGTTGGTTTTCCTGTCCATGTCCTTCCGTAGGACTAGATGCTAATGCTAAATGTAGCTAAAGCAATCCCAACAACTTGTATACCTGCTGTTATGGGCCATTTCCATGTCATTCACTTTGACCAGATGCTGAATATGCCTAAACCTACACTAACTCTTTGTATTCCTCCGTTATAGGTTGTTTCCAAATCTTTGTGTATGACTAGATGCTAGATGCTAATTGCTAAATATGCCTAAACCAATAGTAACAGTTTGTATCCCTGTTATGAGCCATTTCCATGTCCTTCTGACTAGAATGCTAGGTGCTAGTTGCTAAATGTATCTAAACCAACACCAACAGCTTGTATACCTGCTGTTGTGGGTAATTTCCATGTCATTCACTTTAGATTAGATGCTAAATATGTCTAAACCAACACTAACTATTTATATTCCTGCTGTTCTAAGTTGTTTCCATGTCCTTCTCTATGACTAGATGGTACACGCTAATTGCTAAGTATACCTAAAGCAACACTAACCAACTTTTAGGGGCTTTAGTTTGAAGCCAAATGTGCTGTATGACTGTGCCTAAATGCTACGTGCTAAAGATGCCTTAAAAAACTATTACCATTATCTTTAGCCACTTTTAATGTTTTCTAACAGAAGTTTTACCTGAAATAATAAAAAAAATAAAGTATGTTTTTCTTTAAACAACAGCAATGTATTGTTTAGTCTCTGTAATGCTACATGCTAAATACAGCTTAAACTGTAAAACTTAGCTAAATGCTACATTTTAAAATAACCTTTAACTTCCAGAGCCAAAAGCTAACATTTGTCTTCTTTTACTTTCTCAAGTGAAATCTTAAATGTTCTTCGCACAACAGCAAAAATCCGTGTGTGAAGGTGCCATATGTCTTGTATGGCTAAGTGCTAAACACACAGCTAACTCTTTAACCTCTTAACCTTTAACCTCTTAAACTAATAACCCATTTTTTTAAATCTTTTTTTTACTTTTTAAAAGAAAATCTGGCATTTTTCTATAAACAAAAGCAACACAAAGCACAGCAGTGAAATGTCCTGTATGGCTGTAGCTAAAAGGCTAAATACCCCAACTCAACCCTTTACCCAACTTCTTTAAACAACAACACAAGTCCTGAGGGGGGTTGCAGCTGAATGTCCTGTAGTGCTAAACTAATCCTAAATCCCGTAACCATTACCCACTTGTGCTTTTTCCACTTTTCCAATGGCTCTTGACCAGCTGAATTTGAGTCGTGTTAATAACTGATAAACTCTAGATGGTACATGAGTTTACGAGATGTGATGTACAACAATGGCAGGTTATGTATTCTCTGGACTGCCACTCCTGTCATATTATCTAGTTCATCATATGGTAGGCTACATACAACCTTCTCATATGTACCTAAACGCAGTTTAAGTTTTACTAATTTTACTTTTTCTAATAAAAGCTTCCGCATCTACCCTGGCAGCAAGAGGATGGCAGGCGGCTGTTTGCCCACTGAAGGCTAACTGGAGGTCCACTGGTGTTTTGCTGAGCTTTTTATGGTTGATCTTCTGGTGGTTCAGCAGAGTATTAGACAAAATGTCAATTTTTATCTCTCATTTTCTACCCACAATCTAATTTACTTATCTTCTCTCAGTCTCGGTTGTAAATTAGTGCAGTAAATAATTTTCAGTGTCATAAAGCTTGTTTTATATCAGGCTTGGTCATTATTTTTTATTTTGTCAATGTTTTTTTTCCTCAGATGTTTCTCATTTTCATTACTGATGTTATGGGCCATTTCCATGTCCTTCTGTATGACTAGAAGCTAGATGCTAATTGCTAAATCAGAATCAGGTTTATTGGCCAAGTATGTTGACGCACACAAGGAATTTGGTTTCAGCAGTGACTTTAGTACTGTACCAATATACACAATGACTCCACATATACACAACATACACAATATACACAATGACCCCACATATACACAATATACACAATGACTGCACATATACACCATAAATACAGACAATTACAAAATACAATCTTCACCACATACACAGTATACCAGCAATAAAATAGACCCTGGATAGTAAATATGCCTAAACCAACATTAACTATTTGTATTTCTGCCATTATGAACCGTTTTCCCATCCTTCTTTATGACCAGATGCTAGATGCTAATTGGTATACCTAAAACAACACTCATTTTCCACCCACAATCCAATTTACTTATCTTTCAGTCTCTGTTGTGAATGAGTCCAGGGTAAATTATTTTCAGTGTCAACGTTATTAAAAAGCTTGTTTCAGGCTTGGATGTTGTTTTCTCTCTCAGATGTTTTTAATTATTTTTGAAACTAAATTCCAAATGTTGGTCTAAACAGACCAAGCCCAGCTGCAACTTTATCCTCCTGAACCAAAAACAAATATGTGACTTCTTATATGTGACTTAATACTTACAGGTATATAAGGAGAGCAGCTAAATCCGTTGGATGAATGTAGCTAAATGCTAGGTGCTACAGGAACCAAACTTTAACTTTTTGTTCCATGTCTGAAACAGGTTTATATATATTAAAACAAAAGTCCCTCTGGGGAGCAGACAAATGTCCTAAAAGGACATGTTACAAGAATTCTAAATACAGCAACCCAACCTAAACCGAAGTAGTTTTTCTGCATCTTTTATTTTCATTAATAAAGTTGCAGCTTTACCTAAATTAAACCTAACCTTAAACATTAACCTCTAACCTAACCGTATCTAAACAATGTAAAAAAAACTAAAACTAAAAAACTCTTTTTTTGTGTGCTGAGCAGCCCAATGTTTTGACTGTAGCTAAATGCTAAGTGCTAAACACACCTTCCCTTTCCCTGACACCTTACCCTCTTAAACTTAAGACTAATTATTGGTAGTTATCTATTAAAGTCTGAGTTTTTCTTTAAATAAAGAAAAAAAAAGTACTTTTACATTAATACTGAAATGTCCTGTAAGACTGTAGCTACATGCTAAGTGCTAAAGGCACTTCCACCCTAACCGTAACATTAACACAAGAGCCAAAACCTAAGCTTTCTTTGGTTTAATTTTACCTTTTTTATTTCTAAAACTTATTTTAACTATCCCTGTGGCTGGCAGATAAAAATCCTGAAGGGGTAAGCTAAATGCTAAGTGCTAAAAACACCTCACGCAACCTTGATATTTAACCTTTAACCTCAGGAACTAAAAGCTAATCTTTGGTGCCTTTCACTTCTTCTGAAACAGGCTGCAGTATCGTTTTCTTTGTGCTGAGCAGCAAAATATCATTTTGTATGACTTTAGCTAAATGCTAAGTGCTGAATGCACTTGAACACAAGAACCAGATGCTAAGCTAACTTTTTTGTAAGAGTTTTTTTTTAAAACTAATAAAGCTTATTTCTTATTTTAAAAAACTCTGTGTCGGGCAGACAAATATCCGGAAGGAGTAAGCCAAATGCTAAGTGCTAAAAACACCTCACAGAACTTTAACCTTTAAATATTTAACCTTTAACCTTAGGAACTAAAATTTAATCTTTGGTGCCTTTCACTTCTTCTAAAACAGGCTGCAGTTTTGTTTCCTTTGTGCTGAGCAGCAAAATATCATTTTGTATGACTTTAGCTAAATGCTAAGTGCTGAGTGCACTTGAACACAAGAACCAGATGCTAAGCTAACTTTTTTGTAAAAAAAAAAAAAAATAAAGCTCATTTCTTATTTTAAAAAACTCTGTGTCGGGCAGACAAATATCCCGAAGGAGTAAGCTAAATGCTAAGTGCTAAAAACACCTCACGCAACCTTAATATTTAACCTTTAACCTCTACAATCCAATTGGAACTACAATCCAATCTCTGGTGCCTTTCACTTCTTCTAAAACAGGCTGCAGTATCGTTTTCTTTGTGCTGAGCAGCCAAATATTATTTTGTATGACTGTAGCTAAATGCTAAATACCCCTAAATTTTAACCGTAGGTCTTTAAGCCTTTTATTTTTGGGGGGTTAGCATTTTTTTCCTCGCCCAATTTCTTTGAGGGTTACAGGTTTTCTTATTATCCATCGTCTTGCAGACGTTTGGCCCCCACAAAGAGCCAAATACGCACGGCCAGTGCAAAGTTCAGCGAGCGCGTTGGACGGGTGGCAGCGGAAGCTTTATCTCCAGTATATATTCTCCTCCAGCAGCGGCGGCCCCTTGAAGGAGCATTGAAATGCTTTTAGATGGGCGGAAGATTCTCCTTTTTAAATGACACGCTTTTTTATTTGGGAGAGAATACCTTCTGTTTATTGGATTTTCAACCATTTCATTGAGCTCAATCTGCCTTTTTAAGGTGAAAAGGGAAAGGGAGGAAAAAAAAGAAAGATGGCATTGAGCGGAGCGTGTTTGTTCGGGCGCATTGTGCTTGATGCAATGTAGGTCAGTGTTCTGCAGCGGGGGAGATAAGACTGGGGGAACAAGTGTTGTGTGTACTTACAAGCAAATATCTGTCAAAATAGCAATTGACAGATCTACACGAGCATTTTTTGGCTCGCGAAGAGTTCCTTCGTCATTAGCATTAAAAAAAAAAAAAAAGAGGCCAGCGATTTGGTCCTATCAGACGCGAGTCACAGCAAAGCCAGGCTGGCCCAGGTTGTTATCTGTTCTGCACAGAGGTGCAGCTGTTTAGCAAATGGATTTGCTGATTTTTAAAGGGAGATGAGGAGGGGAAAAAAGAGGTGGAGTGGTGGGTGGGGGGGGCCTTGGTTTGGGGTGTTCTGGGTAGGGTGATGTTGGTTGGGGGGGGGGGGAGGGTTTGGTTGATGCTGAAGAATCAGGTACTCACAACAAGCCTCCCCAAAAAACACGCGTGTGTCTGCATGTGTGTGTCGCTGTAACACCTCACCTTCTGTTCGCAGAGCCCACATTATTTTTGGAAACGGCATTAGACACACATGCACAAAAAGGCTCGGAAAAAACGCTTATTCTCTGCCATTCTCCCCTTCCCCGGCTCTTTATTTCTTCTCTTTATTCACTTTCCAGTCTCCCGAGGGCCCTCTCCAGAGCCGGGGCCCGACTGTGGCCCCATCGAGGCGGCGTGCGCACACACGCGCAGGGAAGGGGAACAAATGTGTCGCTTTAGCTGAGGGTACGCATGCAGCTGGCAAGTGTGCCACCTTTGTCTGATGTTATCCTGGGCGAAGCTCCCATACGCGCACACGCGTGGAGGAATTCTGGCCCTTGTAGGGGCCCCGAAATTGGGGGGGGAGGGGTCGATGGCCCCCAGCCACTCAGAGGGTGACTGCCTTCACAGACTCTCTAACTGTCTCTCTGTCTGTCATACACACATACACAGTATATGGTTTAATACAGTGTTAGAATGGTGTACATGTATTACAGTATATACAGCATAATACATATATAATAAAGTAGTATAATAATAATAAATAATAAAACTTAAAATAAATATAATAACTTTTATCTCCAAAATAGTAACTTTTGTTTCAGGCCATTTATGATAGTCCATTAATCATGTGGTATATTTCTGGCACATTTTGAAACAGCAATGATAATTCATATATATATATATATATATATATATATAGTCTCCATTTTTGTCCATTTTGACTTTTATGCATCATTTGAAAACAGCAGCTCCTATTTACACTTTGTGAGATTTGCATGATGAATGGACCAATTGAAATGGCCCAAAAGTGTTTGGAAAGACGTCTGGTTCCATTGTCTTCCATTAAAATTGAATGAGGTTTTTGGCCTCTCCTGTAAAGTTGCCATTTTGGAGATACTTGTTTTTCTTTGGACAGCGACGATATATATATTACTCTTCATGTACGACAGTATGATACTCCTCCATACCTCCACCTCTAATATATATGTAGTGGTGTAAAAACTTTGATCTCTTTTTCTGCACAGTGTAAAAGCTCTAGTTCTCCTTTCAGGTTAGTGAATATTCATGATGGACCGACCAATAGAATCGCTCCAAACCTGCTTAGTAATGAACCTTGTTCTATCAGCTCCACTGCAGGTTCAGAAAGCTGGTTCATCCTCCCGTAAAGGTCCGCTCTGGAGGGTTTTTAGATGGACTGTATAATTCCATGAGTAATATTTTATATTTTTATAATTTTTTGAAAATCTGTGAAATAGCAGCCAATAGCTGAAGTGGGTTACTGGGGTGTAAATCAAACGTAATGAGCTCAATTGAATTAGTCGTATTTAGTACAACACATTTTAGAAAAAAAATGCGTAATTAAACTGTTGAGATATAAACCAATTTTGAAAGGAGGCGTGACGACTTTCGAGCCAGAATTACGAGACGCAATTTTTTTGTTAAGTAATAATAATTATGCTATAGTAAAACATGAAGCTAAACATGTAGCCGGGTCTAAACTTTTGACTGGTGGTGTATAATGGGATGAAATGTGAAAAGAAAGACATACAGCATGTGTCTGTTTATGTTAAATGACAAAAAAGGTCGATCCAAAATTTGTAAAATCATTTTTCAGATTTTGATCTTTGGAAACCACACCAATGGCCCAAAGTTATTCAGGGAAACGTCTGGTTACCTTGACTTCCTTCCTGACTTTTCTTCTTGCTCTACAGTAAGGAGACATGATGTTTTGTTCAGACAGCTGTGAGAAAAGATACGCTAAGATAAAAGAAGATAAGATAAGATAATCCTTTATTGATCCCACAGTGGGGAAATTTGCAATATGTCCTTATGTCATACAATATAGTATATCGTCGCTGTCCAATGAAAAACATGTATCTCCACTTTGTCCATTTTTACTTTTATGCATCATTTGAACACGTCAGCTACTGTTTACACCGAGTGAGAATCTCAGGATGAATGGACCAACCGAAATGGCCCAAAACTGCTTGGAAAGACGTCTGGTTCCATTGACTTGCATTAAAGTTAAATGAGGTTTTTGGCCTCTCCTGTAAAGTTGCCTTTTTGGAGATACGTGTTTTCGTTTGGACAGCGACGATATGTTAGTTCATCCAAATTTAATACGAATGTCGATAGAATGTCTCTAATTTTCTAAAAATACCAGAGAACCTACACAGCCAAAACCTTTTTCTCCTCAGTGTGTAGAAAAACAAACACACTCACACACACGTGCATATGGCTCATAACTGTCATTGACTTCACGGACGCAGCGCAGACCCCCACTAAGAGGGGTCATACCGTTCAGCAGCACGTAGGCTACGCTACAGTTTAAATCCAGCTAAACTTCGACGAGTATTTCGGCCTAACTTTGACGATAGCCGTCATTACGGGGGCTGGAAACAGTCTCGCCCGCTCCAACACAAAGCGAACGGCTAAAGACGTAAATGGAAGAGTGAGGAAGGAGCTGCTTTAAAAACCCTCGTATTATCTGAAGAAGCTGCAGTGGGTTATCTAAATACGCTCCATTTTTCACTCTTTTGATTTATTCATTTATGACACCTCCCCCTCCCCCCCTCCTCATTCATTTCCACGACTTTCTTTCATTTCATTAATCTATTGAGTGGGCGTCCAAACTAACAATTAAACTATTGTGGAGGGAACAGGAAGCCGGAGGAGATGCCGTCGGCGGCGATGATACTCAAATATCGCTCTGCTGCAGTCACGACTCCGCTGTTTAACTCGGAAACACACGCACAGGTGAAGCGCAGGGGCTGCGGGGGGCCTGGGGGAGACATACCTGATGAAAATAAAGGGGAAACATTACATACACTCAAAACAGGCCAGCGAACGGAGGGGGATCAGCTTTAATCGTGTGGTCGGGTTGGGTGGGGTAGTGTGTTTACTCTAAGGTGAAAAACCTATTAGAGAACTACACCAACCAGCCTTAACATTAAAACCTCTGCACCAGCTGGCCATACAGGACACTCTGTAGTTCTACAGGTACAGACTGTAGTCCATCTGTTTCTCTGTATACTGTATTACCCTGTTCTTCAATGGTCAGGACCCCCACAGGACCACCACAGAGCAGGTATGATGTGGGTGGTGGATCATTCTCAGCACTGCAGAGACACTGGCGTGGTGCTGGTGTGAGTGGATCAGACACAGCAGTGCTGCTGGAGTGTTTAGACGCTGTGTCCACTCACTGTCCACTCTATTAGACACTCCTACCTTGCTGGTCCACCTTGTAGATGGACAGTCAGAGACGATAGCTCACCTGCTGCTGCACAGTGCAGTGTGGGTCATCCTCTGGTCCTTCAGCAGTGGTCAGAGGATGCTGCCCACAGGACGCTGCCTCTGGATAGTACTGGATAGTTTTGATTGCTGAAGTCCAGCAGTGACACTGAGTTGTCCAGCAGCACTGCTGTGTCTAATCCACTCACACTAGCACCACACACTAACACACCACCACCAGGTCAGTGCCACTGCAGTGCTGAGAATGATCCACCACCCACATAATACCTGCTCTGTGGTGGTCCTGTGGGGGCCCTGACCATTGAAGAACAGGGTAATACAGCATACAGAGAAACAGATGGACTACAGTCTGTACCTGTACACCTACAGAGTGTCCTATATGGTCAGTGGTACGGTAATGTATTGTAGTTTGACTGGCTGATTGGTATGGGATAAAGGATGTGTCATGTTGCTCCTTATGGGGTGGGCTGTTCTCCTTTTTGGGGTTATGAAAGTGGCCACCCTGCTCAGGCCTTTAACGGTGGAACGATAAAAATAGAACCAGAGGCTGGCGAACAGGAAGCGCCTCAGGAAGCATTCCCTTTAACCCAGTTCTGTTATTACACTACTAAGATGCAGATTCGAGCAGGAATATTTTTATGGAAGGGCTCGGAATTACTTCGGAATTATACTGAGCGAACCCGTAATGGACATGGCAGACTCAGACTGGATTAAGATCACATAGGTCATCAGTAATCGCTCACGTTAGACCAGACCACATTCCCCAGCCAATACTAATCCAGCTAGAATAGGGCTTAGGTACTTCCATAAGCTTCCATGTTAGCTAAATTAGCTTAACCTCCTGAGACCCGGACTTGCTTGGTGTCCAGTTTTAATTTCTCCTAGCTATTTGTGACAACTACGTAGTCTTTGTACAGGAAGTTGTTCTGGCGAAAAACAATGTCTTCATATGAGGTCAAAAGGTCAACGTTTTAAAAAGTATCATGGTGCAGAGAAGCAGGAATGTGACGCTGGGGTCTCTTGAGGATAAAGGTCAGACAAGACTTGGGAAGTTGTTCAATTTTAGGGATCTGGGTAAACCAGGCTTCTAAAGTTTGCAGTTCAAGTGTGCCGCAAACAGGCTCTGGCCCCAGCCGCAGGCCCAACAAAGCCTAAGCTTTAGCGTGGGCTTTATTTTTGGCCCTTGCTACGGTTTGACAGATGCTGCCTGTCCAAGAGCCTTGCCACCAACCACTCTGCCAGAAATACCAGGCAGGAAATTCGAGGAGGCCATCTATTATTTAAAGTAACAAGTGACAGTTCGTATGCTGACGATAGTTAGCTCGCTCACGGCGGAAGTGCATCCCCGTGTCGGAGTTGCAGGCTTGCCTCAGGCCATCGGGGTTGTCCTCCGAGCGGAGTAGCGAACCCGTTCCCCTTCGCGCGAGGGCCCGTTTACCTGCCGAGCACCGTCAAGCTGCTCTATTAGACAACACTTAATTCTTTATTTTTGGTGTGCAGGCAGGGAGGGAGGGCGGGGGTGGGTCTTAATTACTCTCTCGATGGAGTGAGCTTTAACAGGAGACGCTCCTTTGCTCTCCAGTGCGTGTATGTGTGTGTGGTTCATTCGTCTAATCAGGGAGCGGCTGGAGACGTGGAGTGACTGGATTAGCTTCTCGTCGGCGAGTGAAGTGTTTAACATGGCACGCGCGACAGGCTCTCTCTCGCGCGCACACACACACGTCCACAGCCCATGCACGCATACACACAGCCTTGTAAAGCTATCTTTGAGGGGAAACGTCAAGTGTATTGTATCGTAGGTGCTGTGGTTGCTTTACCCAGCCTGAGCTATATGGAATCAGCTTGGACTGATGCTATGATGCTAAAAGCTAAATGCATGAACGCTGCACACTTAAGCAGGCATAGCTGAGGTTTAGCCCTAACGGACTTAGCATGTATGCTAATTTAGGCCGATAGATAGTTACATCTACCTTAGTGGTGTCATTCATAGTTGTAAATGCTTATTGTCGCAATCAAACAAATCCAATTAGAATGGAGAAATTCACCTGCGTTCTCCCGGGCCGATAGTGCTATCAAAATAAAAGTCCCCTGTGATTCTAATGCTAAATGTAAGTACACTGCATTAAGTGGACACTAATTATTATAGACTATTATTATTATATACAATTAATAACGATTATTATTACTATTACAAGTAATCGTACCAGTGGTAGTATAAATGTTATGATTATGATTAGTAGTAGTAGTAGTAGAATCAGCTGTGGTGGTGACAGAACCTACTAACAAAAACATTAAGATTACCTTAAATTAAGTGTTGAGTAGTTTAACATTAATACTAGTATTAGGCTAACCCACCTTTTCCAAAAGGCCCCCTGGTTAGTGTCCCAGAGGTAATTAGAGACCCCTGTTATAATTCTAAATTTAAATTCTGTAGCAAATCATATATATGCAGTGAAATATTCATGCTAGACCAAAATATGTAGCACCCTTTAAAGTGTTAGGGGGAAAAAAATAAGTTTCATACTGTATGTTTTAAATCCCCCCACATACCCTTTCCAGAAGACCATCCTGGCTGGTGTTCCTGAGGTAACTTGAGTTTGAGACCCCGGTTCTAGTTCTAATTTCCAAATCTTCAGCATATCATAAATTCATATGTCGTGTCATATATAGGTGCAGTATTGGCCCTGATTACTGATATCAGACAAAAATGGAAATTTGATTTCGACTGTAATTGAAAGTTAAATGCCCATACAAACACTGTTCACTATTGCCAAATTTAAGTTGTCGAGGGAATAAACGTTCTTTATTTTCAATGTATTTTAATGGAAAAATATGTTTTAAAGCAATTTGGGGGTATTTCTATTGGACTACTCATCATGAAATATTCATAAAATGTAAAAGGACAGCTGCTGAGCACAAATTGTGTCAAAAACTAAAAATTATATTAATTTTTGTATTTTTTATGCATGTATTTTTACGTTTTTGTGTGTGTTATTAATTGTGAATGTGCCAATTCAAGTTCAAACATGTATTTCAAAGCTCGTCTCTGGGCTTTTTTTAGATAAGCATCTAAAAGGTGGGCTAATGCTGAATTACCCCACCCTAAGAAATATATAATAATAATATATAACAGCCTTTTCAATACTTATATGCTAATAAAGAGACTTTTGTCATGAGGACTTACCAGATATCCCTACAGTGTCAGCCCCAGATCAAGAAGCTACACAAGAAGATTATCAGGAGAATACAGAGTGACGACACCCCACTACTCATCAATCAGTCATCCTTTTATGCTATAGAAGCTCATAAAGCTCATAAAGTAGTGGCATTAGCGTGGCATGATAAGTGGCTGGTGGGACATTGCCCCACGAAATGACCCCTTGATGATGAGCCGGATCATTTGGTCCCCATAAAGCCCTAAATACATGCACACACGTGCACGCACACACACGCAACACAGCACTCCCCACCCCACACACTCCCCCACCCTCCCCCTGCCTTCTTCCCCTCCACAAACACTCATTGTCATTAATTTGATTTGCTTATCGTCCCCTTCTCCCTCCTTCGCTGGGCCCTTTAGAAAGCTCTCCATCCCGCTCTCAGCCGGCCCCTCCGATCAAACGTCGGTGCTAATTACTGCACCCGCTGCTCCGAATCACCAATTTAAAACACACACACGCGCAAACACACACGCGTACGCACAAAAACACGAAGTTAAATGAAGATGAAGACTTGGGGAAATGTTTCCAGTTGGAAAAGCGTGGATTTCAGGTCCTGCAGGATTACCTGAGATTTATCCTCATATTTCCGGGACGCCTCGGCCTTCCCCCCCGCTCCCGCTCCCTCTCCTGGGGTTGAAGATGCGAGCAGCTTGCGTCCGAACCTTGCCAAAAGAATTTATTAGAGCAAATGGTATCGTAAGCCCTATGGAAGGCATACCTTATGTGGAGATTTAAAAGATATTAGGAGAATAGCGCAGACCCAGAACCCAGGTGTGTTGGGTAATAGCCATTGTCTTGTGCCTGGATGAGACAGGGCCCGGTGCCAAAGCGAGAGGGTGGGGTGCGCCCACTGGGGATGCGTTTACGGATGAGCGGAGAGAGATTCCCAAACACTTCGGTGCTGTGGCTGCGTCGTCCTACTCGTGTCCTACTAGCGTCGGTGCTATGGCGTATCTTGGGTGAAAACGTTGAACTGAAAGCCTCGCCGGCCTCAAGACCTCACAATTTACAAACCCCATTAGCTGAGGATAATGGCTTTCACGTCTCGGTTTAGAGTATATATGAATTGGACTGGCTATGACTCCATGAAATCAGTCTCAAATCTACATTTACACAGTTTAGCCAGGGCCTGTTTGCTTCTTTCGCTAATGCACTGGAAGCTAATGTAGCTAACAACAACGGGAGCGTATGAGCAGCACTTAGCACTAGTCAAACTGCACACCTAAATCAAGATGTTACGTTATTGTCCGTTTTTATGGATGACAGTACATCAAAAACTGCATAACCAAAGTCTATTTGAGGTACTCAATGCGTTTAAGGCCAGCGCGATCCTTGCTAACTTCACTAGCCTCGTAGCTCCAGTACAAATCGAAAAACAGTGTGGACCTCAAACTTGTTTTGGTTGATTGACTACATTTTAAGCAAGAAAGAATAGTGTACATTGATTTTTGTTGATCACAAGTGTGTTCCCAGTTGGTTCCTCTCAAGGTTTCTTCCTCTAGCCCTCTGGGAGCTTCTTTTTTCTCTTCCCACTGTCGTGCTTGGCTCAGTCACCAGGGGCTTGGACCTGGATTTCTGTAAAGCTGCTTTGTGACGATGCCAGTTGTGAAAAAATAACTATACAAATAAATATGAATAAATAAATATGAAGATGAAGAGTGGTTGTGATTTGTTTTAACCATAATGAAAACCAACAGGGGTGCAGACAAGCACCAATTATAGCCAAGGGAATGAGTGGATACTGTGTCAAAACCTTAGTGAAATTTAGTATAGTGGAAGCATAAAGCCAAAAATCTCCTTGAGGGAAAGTCAATAGCTGCACCCAGAAGGAGGTGTGGGAGTGCGGTGGTGTTGGGAAGGAAGATAAAGGTGACCAGGATCAATAACTGATGATAAATTTAGACTGATATGATCAATATTTATTGAGCTACACATACAGAAGTCTGTCTCTCAGTATGGCGTCGGGCCGCCGTGTTTGCTAACCCAACACGCCAGACGTCTCGGTATGGAGCTGTAGAGGTTCCTAATGGTGTCCTGTGATAATCCATCCCATGCAGCTTGAACATCCTCACACAGTTCCTGCAGATGGTGCGGTAAGGGTGGAGGCGGAGGGACACCAGGCCTTCTGGACGTGTGACAACAGACCGTTCATCTTGGTGCTGACCACGGTGCCTCCACACACGGATTCGTTGGGCGTCTCCACCGAGACTAAAGCGGGACTCGGCACTGAAGATGACCCGCTGCCATTCTGAGTCACTCCATGACAGTCTGGTACGACACCACTGCAGTCTTTGGTGACGGTGATGTGGTGTTAAGGACAGTCGTGGTAACGGTCTGTGTGCATGTAGTCCTGCGTGGTGCAGCCGTCTGCCAATGGTGCTGCACTAACAGGATGACTCATGGAGGCACTACTACAACAGTTCAACCACATTGACGTGTCCAGAGTTCCTCCCACTTCCCTCCATCTTCCATTTATGGCATTTAGCTGACGCTCTTATCCAGAGCGACTTACAAGGTTTATGATTACAGGTAGGCCAACATAGTGTTAGGAGTCTTGCCCAAGAACTCTTATTGGTGTAGCTACCCCAACCACACTTCCCTCCCTACATACTCTATACATATACACATATCCCCCATATTCTGAACTCACCAACTACATTTAAACGTACTGAGGTACAGTAAGTCAGAATCATTAAAATGGCTTTTATTAATAAAATAAAAATTATTTATTGGCTACCTCAGCCAGCTCTGAATGAAAAAATCTGAGAGGGTCTGATGTACCGCTGATCTGAGACGAACACTGATCAACAAGAAGCTATTTTACAATATACTCTATAGCTACGGTACAAGTTCAAAGTTTAGACACACCCAAACAAATAGATGTTTTTAATTATTTGGAATTCAATTTTCCAACCGATGAGGTGTCTGAGACAATATTCAGTATTTCCTGATATCCCGCATATGTATCGATGTCCCACGGTTTTGTATTCCTCCATATCTCCACCTCTAATATATATTCATTTATTATTAATATAAAACATCTGCTTTGGAGCCATTTCCCACACATGGAATGAGACATTCCCTGCACTGTAGAACCTCTTCTCAATCTATGGATCCCGTCCCTCACACCCCACAGGTATTTATAGCCCATCTTCCTCCTCATGCAGCGCCACCTGCAGGAGCCTGGAGTTACTACCACCTTAAACACACACCGGTGAGCTAATTCGTACAGTACACATCTTCCAAAATAACACTTTTCAAGAAAGTCCCTCAAGTATTCTACCCCTGAGAACCACACCGATGAGTCTCCCGCTAAAACTTTCAGGCCCAGAGACAACCCCGGCTGCCGGGAATGGTGTTTCACGCAGGATCGCTCAGCTTTTCCGCACGCCTGGAACGCTGAGCCTTTTTGGGGGTACAATAAGATATCTGCGCCTTGTCCTCATTACGCCAAAACATTATTCCACGCGTAACACCTGCAGAATAAATTTGGCGTCCGGATTTGCTAGGGATGATCAAACATAGCCGAAACACTGTCATTACTTCTACCTCAAAGACGGCGCCACAAATAACCAGGTTTTTCCCCTAGATTTACTGAATTAGCAATTCAACCGGAAGTAAACTTCATTTTATAGGTTCGATTTACTCCGCTTCCTAAAAGCGCGCATGGAAAAAAAAAGAAAACGGCAGTCCGGGAAGCGAAACTGCACCTGAACGAATCCAAAGCCGGCAGAAGAGCGAGAGACCGCTGTGCCGAAACAAAGCCTCATTGAGCTCGACTCCTGTACAGACAATACTTCACTAATGCGTCATTGTTTTCACTCGCCTCTTATTAGAGCTCATGGTGGTGGAGATCACACGGGGGTCTAAATAGCGATCTCAACAACGCTCCTGCAAGGAAGCCTCGGAACTCCTAAGCCAGATAAAGCGGAGTAAAGGCTAATGAATGAATATGATTCTGTAATGGCAGTAATCAGCCGTTTGTCATATATACACACACACATATATTAGAAATACAATACGGGGCCCAGGCCCCAGCTGCAGTCCTGTTGGTGGTCAATATTCTTGAAGCCCTGCCAGCGTGGGAATATTCCGGCTCCTTTTTTTTTTCCCTCTCTCTCCTCCTCGCCGCCTTAATGTTATCAGGTAACACACACTGGCATTAAATCCGCGGCGCAATAAAAGAGCCTTTCTGGAAGCCTTCACGGCAGACAATGCGGCTCTCGCCGAAAAACCCCTTTAAGTGTTCCTGTTTAATGTCATTACTGTAGCGCGGAGCACGCGGGGCCTCTCGGAGCCTCCATGCGAAGGGAAAAAAATAGAGAGGGAAAAACGGGAAACCCTGCACAAGACCTCAAGGTACGTTCTCGCTCAGAGGAGGGAACGCAAAAAAAAAAGGAGGAGGGGGGGGAAAAAAATGGAACACACAAACGCGGCGGGTTTATTACGTTGGAACGCTGAATGGCGCGAAACAACAACAACTCCAGCCATCTCGGCTTGACAGCTTTTTAAAGCCAGAGATTTGTGCACATTAGTCACACATTTTAGGGAGAAGGTGGTTTATAAAGTACATTGATAGGGATTACAGTTCTATCCTTCTTTCATTCTAAGACCTGTCGCTGATTGCAGGCTTGCCAAGAGGTTTCTCCTTCTTCTTCTTCTTCTAGACAGAAAAAAAAAAGAGAGAGAAGAAAAAGAAGGAGCGAGGAAGCTATTGTCTTTAGCCTCCTGAAATCAAAATTCATTTTTCGCATTAAGACATTTTAATCTACGATTAATATTCTAATGATTCCACTAACCGCCGCTCTCGGAACTTTCTATTATCTATCGGGATATTAAGGTGCTTATTTACAGCCAGGCGAGTCATGGATGGAAGAAGTGAATAGGCCTCACGTAGGCCTACGACAGGGATTAGCGGATGGGGTTTCTCTGTACACCGACACCACCGCGGATTTGAATACATTTGGTCTATTGGGTTAGCGATAAGTTGTAATCGTAGATTAGCTGCGACGTTACATTTAGCTGACGTTCAGGAAATCTAGAATTGAGACGGAACCGTAAGCCTGAACCGATTACAGTTAAGTTCACTAAATGAAGGCTTTGGTTATTTCAATTAATCGGTTAGCTATCGTGAGCTGAGCACTTTGGCTCGCACTGAACTGTAGCTGTGCATGGACTAGCAAGAAGAAGACATACGTAGACAAACACGAATAAGACGGTGGTTGGTGTAACTCAGCAGATAACACCACTACCCACCAGTGAGCTAGAACCCCATGTGGGAGGCTGGGGTTCAATTCCTGGTCTGGGTGACTACACTGTGCTACACCAATAAGAGTCCTTGGGCAAGACTCCTAACGCTACATTGGCCTACCTGTAATATGAATACCCTCGGAAGTTGCTCTGGATAAGAGTGTCAGCTAAGTGCCGTGAATGTAACAAGACATTTTTAAGCTTTTGATTTGATCTGGGTTTAAACTTGACCTGTTTGGAGATTTAAAAGCAGGGAAACCACCAAAAACTTGACTTTATGTGACCTAAAATTGACTAAGAGACATTAATTGGGATATGTTTGGTTCTGGGTAAATCCTGATGTGCAACTATTTCATGAATTACACATTTACCAAAACCTGTAAAGCAGTAAAAAATAGTTAATATAATGTGTTTGGAGGTTTCTGGAAAAGTACAGGTTGGGCCTTCCTTTTTAAGCTGCAACAGACGGCCTATAAACAGATACAGGGCTGTAACTAAAGTCAAACTACCTTTGTTTATTTAAGTCCCAATCAAAACAGCTACACACGTGGACAAAATTGTTGGTACCCCTCGGTTAATGAAAGAACAACCCACAATGGGGCAGTCGTGGGCTGGAGGTTAGGGAACCAGCCTTGTGACCGGAGGGTCGCTGGTTCGATTCCCTGAACTGACAGTAATGACTGAGGTGCCCTTGAGCAAGACACCTAACCCCCAACTGCTCCCCGGGCGCCGTGGATAGGGCTGCCCACCGCTCCGGGTAAGTGTGCTCACTGCCCCCTAGTGTGTGTGTTCACTAGTGAGTGTGTATGTGGGTGTTTCACTTCACGGATGGGTTAAATGCGGAGGACAAATTTCACTGTGTGAAAAATCACAATTGGCACAAAATGGTATCTTATAAATAACTTTAATCTGACAAAAGTAATAAATAAAAATTCTATGAAAATGAACAAAAGGTCAGACACTGCTTTTAAACCATGCTTCAACAGAATTATTTAAAAAAATTAACTCCTGAAACAGGCCTGGACAGAAATAATGGTCCTCTTAACTTAATATTTTGTTGCACAACCTTTTGAGGCAATCACTGCAATCAAACGATTCCTGTATCTGTCAGTGAGACTTCTGCACCTCTCAGCAGGTATTTTGGCCCACTCCTCATGAGCAAACTGCTCCAGTTGTCTCAGGTTTGAAGGGTGCCTTTTCCAGACGGCATGTTTCAGCTCCTTCCAAAGATGCTCAATGGGATTTTGGTCAGGGCTCATAGAAGGCCACTTCAGAACAGTCCAGTGTTCTCCTCTTAGCCATTCTGGGGTGTTTTAGATGTGTGTTTTGGGTCATTATCCTGTTGCAAGACCCATGACCTGCGACTGAGACCAAGCTTTCTGACACTGGGCAGCACATTTCTCTCTAGAATTCCTTGATAGTCTTGAGATTTCATTGTACCCTGCACAGATTCAAGACACCCTGTGCCAGATGCAGCAAAGCAGCACCAGAACATAACAGAGCCTCCTCCATGTTTCACAGTAGGGACAGTGTTCTTTTCCTGATATGCTTCATTTTCCCGTCTGTGAACATAGAGCTGATGTATCTTGCCAAAAAGTTCCATGTTTGTCTCATCTGTCCATAGGACATTCTCCCAGAAGCTTTGTGGCTTGTCAACATGTAGTTTGGCAAATTCCAGTCTGGCTTTTTAACAGTGGTGTCCTCCTTGGTCGTCTCCCATTAAGTTCACTTTGGCGGATGATGCGATCTGACACTGATGTTCCTTGAGTTTGAAGTTCACCTTTAATCTCTTTAGAAGTTTTTCTTGGCTCTTTTGTTACCATTCATATTATCCGTCTCTTTGATTTGTCATCAGTTTTCCTCCTGCGTCCGCGTCCACGTCCAGGGAGGTTGGCTACAGTCCCATGGATCTCAAATTTCTGAATAATATATGCAACTGTAGTCATAGCAACATCAAGCTGCTTGGAGATAGTCTTATAGCCTTTATCTTTAACATGCTTGTCTATAATTGTCTTTCTAATGTCCTGAGACAACTCTTTCCTTTGCTTCCTCTGGTCCATGTTGAGTGTGGTACACACCTTGTCACCAAACAGCACAGTGACTACCTGTAGCCCTATATATAGGCCCACTGACTGATTACAAGATAGTAGACACCTGTGATGCTAATTAGTGAACACACCTTGATTTAACATGTCCCTTTGGTCACATTTTTCAGGGGTACCATCGTTTCTGTCCAGGCCTGTTTCAGGAGTTTATTTTTTTTAATAATTCTGTTGAAGCATGGTTGAAAAGCAATATCTGACTTTCATTTGTTCATTTTCATAGAATTTTTATTTCTTATTACTTTTGTCAGATTAAAGTTATTTTTGTTACTATTGTGGGTTTTTCTTTCATTAACCGAGGGGTACCAACATTTTTGTTCACGTGTGTAATAAGTTATTAAGTTATTTATTTTTCAGCAGGAAATGCTGTTGGAACAAAATTTTGTATCTCCATTGCGGTGCAATACTTTTCAGTTTTTGAATAGAATAGAATAGAATAGAATAGAATTCTTGATTGTCTATCTCTGGAAAGTTGTCTTTGGCTTTGCTAGGTTGCACAAAATAAGAAATAGATAAATAAGTAGCAGAAAAAGTGCACATACAAAAACAAAACAAAACCTGACACATTAAAACACAGCTAAGAACATAACCCAGCTTCAAGTACACCAGGTATTGGATAAGGTACAACACGGCTCAAATTAATTACGTCTTAGTCAAATCAGTAAATGACTGAGTTCATACGTTCATTAAAAAATTTCATAGGAAATAAATAAATTTGTAAAAATATTTCTTGTGGCTTTCCAGAAAGGAGCAAATCATATTCAACAAAGTATGGGTTGAATCTCCAATCATTTGCAGGGCATATGACATTTGTTTACATCGTGTACAAACTGTGTCTAATTATGATAAATTTGTTTCCTTTTTTCCTTCTTTAAAGTCATCACCTGAGATGTTACACATTTTGCTCTTTGAAAAAAACCAATAAGCACATTTCTTCTTCAAACAATCGAAGAACATTAACATCAACAATCTCCAATACTCAATAAGGACATCCTGACACCACCTTTCAGACCCTTAGCACTGAGACATGGTTTCACAGTAAAAAGATGGAGACCAGGTATCAAAAACGACAGAAATACAGGTCCAGCTGAGCCTTGTTTTTTCCTTTTTGCCTTTTCTTTGTCCCTGAACAAGAAAAGGAAAAGAGGATCACATTTTTGGCATAGAACACGAGTTATGAGTGAAGCACAGTATCAGGGAGTAAATCTTTCTGGGCTAGCTGAGTGTTTATGATAGGTAGGGGTGGTGGGAGGGCTGGGTGAAACATGATACCATTATGATTATTTTGCCCCATCTGCTGCTGCACAGTGTTGTAATCTAAAACCAGAAGACGGTTTAGGGAAGGGTTTACACTTTGACGGAAGATTATGGGGAACTGTGCTTGATATGACCCTAGTCATGTCGGCTCCGTTTTGATTTCAGGTTCACTTTAATTACATGGTTTTCTTGGCTTTCATCTGAAAGTGGGAAAGCAGATCTTTTCAATTTCTACAGTCATCATCAAACATGCTAAAGAGAGAGAGCAGGTCAAACATGCTAAAGAGAGAGCAGGTCAAACATGCTAAACAGAGAGAGCAGGCCAAACACGCTAAAGAGAGAGAGCAGGCCAAACATGCTAAACAGAGAGAGCAGGCCAAACATGCTAAAGAGAGAGCAGGCCAAACACGCTAAAGAGAGAGAACAGGCCAAACAGGCTAAAGAGAGAGAACAGGCCAAACAGGCTAAAGAGAGAGCAGGTCAAACATGCTAAAGAGAGAGCAGGCCAAACATGCTAAAGAGAGAGAGCAGGCCAAACATGCTAAAGAGAGAGCAGGCCAAACATGCTAAAGAGAGAGCAGGCCAAACATGCTAAAGAGAGAGCAGGTCAAACATGCTAAAGAGAGAGCAGGTCAAACATGCTAAAGAGAGAGAGAGCAGGTCAAACATGCTAAAGAGAGAGAGCAGGTCAAACATGCTAAAGAGAGAGCAGGTCAAACATGCTAAAGAGAGAGAGCAGGCCAAACATGCTAAAGAGAGAGCAGGCCAAACATGCTAAAGAGAGAGAGCAGGTCAAACATGCTAAAGAGAGAGAGCAGGTCAAACATGCTAAAGAGAGAGAGCAGGTCAAACATGCTAAAGAGAGAGAGCAGGTCAAACATGCTAAAGAGAGAGCAGGTCAAACATACTAAAGAGAGAGAGCAGGTCAAACATGCTAAAGAGAGAGAGCAGGTCAAACATGCTAAAGAGAGAGAGCAGGTCAAACATGCTAAAGAGAGAGAGCAGTTCAAAAATGATAAAGAGAGAGAGGCCAAACATTACAGGAGAGAGCAGGCCAAACATGCTAAAGAGAGAGAGCAGGCCAAACATGCTAAAGAGAGAGCAGGCCAAACATGCTAAAGAGAGAGAGCAGGCCAAACATGCTAAAGAGAGAGAGCAGGTCAAACATGCTAAAGAGAGAGAGCAGGTCAAACATGCTAAAGAGAGAGAGCAGGTCAAACATGCTAAAGAGAGAGAGCAGGTCAAACATGCTAAAGAGAGAGCAGGTCAAACATGCTAAAGAGAGAGAGCAGGTCAAACATGCTAAAGAGAGAGAGCAGGTCAAACATGCTAAAGAGAGAGCAGGCCAAACATGCTAAAGAGAGAGAGAGCAGGTCAAACATGCTAAAGAGAGAGCAGGTCAAACATACTAAAGAGAGAGCAGGTCAAACATGCTAAAGAGAGAGAGCAGGTCAAACATGCTAAAGAGAGAGAGCAGGTCAAACATGCTAAAGAGAGAGAGAGCAGGTCAAACATGCTAAAGAGAGAGAGAGCAGGTCAAACATGCTAAAGAGAGAGAGCAAACATACTTAAAGTCAGAAGCAGGTCAACCATGCTAAAGAGAGAGAGCTGGTCAAACATGATAAAGATACAGAGCAGGGCTAAAGAGAGAGAGCAGGTCAAACATGCTAAAGAGAGAGAGCAGGTCAAACATGCTAAAGAGAGAGAGCAGGTCAAACATGCTAAAGAGAGAGAGCAGGTCAAACATGCTAAAGAGAGAGAGAGCAGGTCAAACATGCTAAAGAGAGAGCAGGTCAAACATGCTAAAGAGAGAGAGCAGGTCAAACATGCTAAAGAGAGAGAGCAGGTCAAACATGCTAAAGAGAGAGAGCAGGTCAAACATGCTAAAGAGAGAGAGCAGGTCAAACATGCTAAAGAGAGCAGTCCTCAAACATCCTAAAGAGAGAGTCAAAAAATCATGCTTAAAGCTGGAATAATAAAAATCAACACCAAAAGGATTCCAAGGCACCTGTTTGCACTTTCAGGCCTACATTCATAATCATTAAAACTCGGCTGCGCTCAGGAGACTCTTACAGGCGTCTAATAAAACTCAGTAAGAGGGAGGACGGCACTGATCGACAGCGTTTAAACCGCCGCTATTTAGCACATTCCCCAGCGCTTGATATTCAGCTCCCCACCCCTTCAGTGTGTTTTTTGTTGTCCTAATCTGCTCTATCCTTATTATCCGGCCAAACGGATATGCCGTCCCCCCCCTCCCTCATTCTTTTCCCTCAAAAGATGAAAGTTGTTACCGCAGGACTGAACTCGGGAGGCTGTAAATCAATAGACGCACTGTAGGGGCCCAAGCACCCGTTTTTACAGCACGAACGCCGCGAGGCTAATATTAGAATCTTAAACAAAAGCTTTGTCTTTATTCCCGCCGTAGCATTCACATTTCAATATATCAGAGGATTAAAATGCGGATGAAATAGTAGAAGCAGGATCCCCTCAGGACTAGTACCCCCCCCCCCCGCCCCCCCCACCCGCCACTTCTTCTTTTCCTACGTTCTTTCATAGCGAGAGAGAGAGAGAGAAACCAACTGCACCTTAGCTGTGAAGGACTGAAGGAGGAGGTGGCGACGGAGGAGGGGGAATTAATTTTTGCCCTGTGGGAGAAACAAACGCTGGATCTTGAGAGTTTGAATGAATCTTCAAATCTTCTGATTGGCAAGGCGAAGATGAGGGGGAGAAATAAAGAGAGAAAGACTGAAAGGGAAGAGAGGGGGGCAGATAGAGGCAACTAATAAAGGGGTATTCATCGTCTGCTGTACACCCTCCCTCCCCCCCTAAGACCACCCCCTCACTTAGCATCAGGATCAGCTGCTATGTTCAAATAGACACACAGAGTTGGACACATACCTTCAGGCGCAGTAGGCCTTTCATAAGCTTCCCAAGCAGCAGGCCAACTGTTGGAGCTGCAAGAGCAGTTTTAAACACTATCTGAGAGACTCCCTAACCAAGAAATGACCTACAAAGACTCAACACTTCTCCTCCTGTCTTCAGGCTGCACAGGCCAACACCACCACCAACACATTTCAGTAAGGCCTTTGGTGGAAAAGTCTCGGTATGGAGCTGTAGAGGTTCCTAATGGTGTCCTGTGATAATCCATCCCATGCAGCTTGAACATCCTCACACGGTTCCTGCAGATGGTGCGGTAGGGGTGGAGGTGGAGTGACACCAGGCCTTCTGGACGTGTGGCAACAAACCGCTCATCTTGGTGCTGACCACGGTGCCTCCACACACGGATTCGTTGGGCGTCTCCACCAAGACTAAAGGGGGACTCGTCACTGAAGATGACCCGCTGCCATTCTGAGTCACTCCATGACAGTCTGGTACGACACCACTGCAGTCTTTGGTGATGGTGACGTGGTGTTAAGGACAGTCGTGGTAACGGTCTGTGTGCATGTAGTCCTGCGTGGTGCAGCCGTCTACCAATGGTGCTGCTCTAACAGGACGACTCATGGAGGCATCACTGCTGGCTGAATCTCCGTAATGGTGGCTGTTGGGTCAGTCAGGCACAGTGTTAAGACCCATCCTGGCCTACCTCACATGCACGGCTAAGTGACAAACCATTCTCATGTCTCACAATGTCAAACCTACCCAGTTTCATTCCGGTCGGTTGATTCCTTCTGGGTGCAGCTATTGTATTGACGATTACGTTTGTACATCTCCATCATCCTCGTGCAGCCCCATCTGCAGGAGCCTGAGGTTACTACCACCTTAAACACGCAAGGTGACTCATTCCTTGTCCACTGAGTTAATCAGGACACTGTTGAGTCTCTGTAGCTACTTCTTTAGCTTGTCAAGCTTCTGCAGTGAAATGGCTTATGTACTAACATCATGTCCTATACATTTTATTCCATGGCCCTGACATCTCCATAACTTCCTGATATGGACATTTAATGTTGTTTTTCTTAATTTTTCTTATTATTATTATAGAACTGTAATGCACAAGGTGTCATGTTTGTCCATCATGTAAAATTGTATGAACACTTTGCATTTAGAAAGGCTGTAGTTCCTCTCTCTGTAAATATTCGAAGGTGGCAGCAATCCAAAAGCACTCCTTCCGAGTCCGGCTATTCCTCTCGGCCATGCTGTTTGTGTTTGTTTGTGTTTCTCTTAAGAGGCACGTGAGAGAAATTTGCCAGATGACACTAAATTTATGCGTAAATAAATTTTTTCCAAGTCAACAAAAATGAAAAGATTCCCAACAAGGTTTCAGGTATCGACAAACAGGAACAACACAAAGGAAAACCATTGTGCTGACATTCGGAAAAATCAACACATTGTGAGACACGTGAATGGTTTAAATTCATTCAGCGAGCGGTGCTGCCTCCATCTTGGAGTCATCTTGTTAGTGCCAGCATCATTGGCAGATGGCTGCACCACCCAGGACTACAGGGAGTGGATATGATCGGACATGACCTGATCGGACAAGTGACTTGAATAACTCCTAACTTCTGAATTAATCTGCTGATCAAATCTGAAGTCTAGATCAAAGATATAGATCAAAGATAACACCAGCATATTTAACACTGGGTTTGACTTTTCTTTGGCAGATTTTCAACAAATTTAGAACGGCCAAAACAAAGAATTTCTGACGTGTGTTCATTTCATTGAGGAAAATTATTGGCCACCTATGAATTAATATCAATAAGGCATTCACTAAGACGTATGACTCATAGCGCTTAGGTCATTTGGTCTCAAAGGCAAGCAAAGCTGAGTGTTGTCAGCATAGCAATGGAACAAAATATCGTATTTCCTAATCATAATAACACCTAGAGGGAGCATATAAAAACGAAAATGGGCCTGGCCCTAGAATGGAACCTTGTGGGACCCCGTATCTGGAAAACCAGTTTCCAACGTGAACTGTAAATGTCCCTACGTAAGATCCTTCTCGGTTTCACGTCCTCGGCTAATAGTGTAGGAGCAATCAGTAGATGAAGATCTAGATGGCGACCATGGGAGTGAGCGAGCGAGCTAGTGCGTGAGAGAGAGAGAGACATTTGCTGCCACAAGCTGAAATAATCCACTCTTATTTTTGCGAGAGGAGGAATAAAAGGAAGGGGGCGAAGGAGAGATCACATAAAAATGACTGACTATATTGACACATGCATTTGGGCATAAAGTCCCTGTGCAACTGCTCAGTTCATGTGTCAACACAGTTCATTCCACTTAGTCCCTGCACCCACAATGCTTAGCTCGCTTTTTAATCTGGCTTCATCAATCTGGCAGGGCTTCCCCAAAGTCAAGCTGTCACATTCGGTTCATAGTTCATCCAGCTTAATGATCTAGCCGATGCGCCGATGGTACGGAACGGAATGGTAATCTGATTAGTCGGCCCGGCCTCGCCTTGGTTTCAGTCACGTGTGTTTGTGTATGTGTTTGTTTCAGTGAAGGTGCGGCCAAAGAACCAGACCCTGTTTTTTTAGGTTCTCCGGGAAGCCATTGTTCGACAAACGAGAGACCTGCTACACAACCTCGACTACTACTTCATCATCCACTTTCATAAGCTGCGGGTTTGCAAAGTAACACCAGGCAGGTGCTGGCTTATATGCTGATTTCCTGTAAATATTGACCTTCTGGATGCTCTCCCAATTCACCACCCCTTTCCTCCCTCCCTCCCTCCCTCCTTCCCTGCCTCCCTTCCTCCCTCCCACCCTCCTTCCCTAGGCTCCTTGCCCAAGAAGCGCCAACTCCCTGATGCAAGCGGTGAAATCGTTAGCGCGAGGTATCGTCTTCGGGCCCCTTCCTCGCCCAGCTACTCCCACAAGGGCATTGTGGGTAGAGTACAACTGTTGCGAGTGGGCGGCACATCTGTTCCCTGGGACAGCTCACGCCCCGGGGGTCGCCCCCTCGCCACAGCTACCGTTTCGCGTCTTCGGCTAATAACCGCTCTGATATCCCCCTTTCAACGGACACAAAGAGCTAGCGCGGGCCGCCGAACGTTCTGATCAGTGGCGCCGTGTTTTTAATAGCTCCAGTATTAAAGGCCGAGCACCTCTCTATCTTTCCATCTGGCACGCTTTTCTCGCGCGCCGGGTTAAGCGCTTCGAAGGCATGCATTATGGAAGCGGAATATATTAAGAACAAGTGGCGTCTTGTTAGCACACACGCCATATGCACACACGGTAGAGTATTTCCGAAGAAATATTCCACTTTGCAGAAGTGGCGAGGAACGCTCTAACCAGAGTCACCTACAACTGCAAGGCGGATTACCCGCTGGGGATGCAAACTGGAGGCTTGGAAAAGTTTCCCATCGTTGTCCAAAAGCCTGTTAGCAGGAGGACAAGTTTAGAGCCTATTGGTACTAGCTTTGCGGATTCTTTCGGGAACTCCGTACCTACTTCCTCCCGGAGCTTTGGCTCCTCAAAGTTCTTAGGAAGGCGCGCGTGCAGATGAGCCGAGGCGAGGCAAGTTTACCCAAGAGTGCAGGTGTGTGTGCGTGTCCACGACTTGACTCCGCCGGAGGAGAGCCGATGGGCTTGGGCAGGAGAGGGCGGGCATAGAGCGTCGAGGATGAAAGATGGAGTCTAATCCTCCACATGTGGCTGCTTTTTTCCCCTTTTTTTTTTTTTCCCGTTTTTTAAAGGAAAGCCAACTGGAGCCATTCTTTGGACTGCAGGCCAAGGGCTTCAGGAAAGCATTGCCGGGAGCCAAAGCACACAGTGTGAAATGAGGAGCTCGAGCTCGAATGTGCTTTTGTTTATCAGAAAAATGCACTCTAAGTGGGATTGGCAAATGGAGGGGCCCAAACCTCCGTAAGTCATATAGATTCGCATGGACCCATAGCGAGGGGAGGCTTCAGGCATGGGCGGCCTGGAGGAAGCCTTCTCCCTTCGGCTTTTTCCGAGCTTCCGAGCTGCTGGCAGCCCCGCTCCCTTGCCTCGCTCCCTCCCTAATCTCGACTCCGGCACAAAGCAGGATCAGCGGGGTCAATCTAAAGTAAAGACATTCCGCTCGCGAGTTGAGACGGGGGAGAAATCCACGGGTCTGTGCTGGAGTGACAGAGGAGTGGAAACAGCTCTTTCAGCGGAGATGCTGAATCGCAGTAGGCCATACAAAGCCTCAGGAATTGGGGACGCAGATTTCTGGGCAAGTCGTGGCCAACGAAATGCCAAGGGCTGATCAATCTCAAACAATAGCTGCGCGCCCGCGTTCGATAGAGCCGCCGGATTCAGACCAAGCAGCCACGGGCACGTGGCGCTCCGGCTACCCGGAGTCAAAGGGAAGTTAGCAAAGCGAGCTGCTTACAAACCAGCCTCTTTTCTCCGCTTTGGATGGACGGTGTGTTCAATAAAATGATTTGAGAATGCCCCATTTAAATACAGGAGTGTCCTTCATTCAACGCTCCATAAGGATATCCAGGATAGGGATTGAATATGCAAACCAGGGTAGGACCCAGGCAGGCTGAGGTTTGGCTGATGCTTTGGGGTGGCAGCATTCCCTGCAAAACTTTGCTAATCGTTTTTAACGAGGTTTAACGAAAGAGCACTGTTGGGACTTTAATATTACCAAAAGTAACTTTTTATTTTTTAAATTTAGAGCGTGGGCTGTAATCTGTTGTTTCAAATTAAATGTGAAAAATTATTACAGTAACCAAAAATTGCACCTGGTAAATCACGCTGGAAAGTCAAGGCACTCCTCCTTTCAAAATTTGCACTTTTCTTTTTAATACGACTTATTCAGTTGAGCTCATTACGTTTGATTTACACCCCAGTAACCCACATCAGCTATTAGCTGCTATTTCACAGATTTTCAAAAAATTGCAGGATTTAACTCATTCAGAGTGGTGTGAAGAGAACCCTACTGTAGAGAAACTGGTCCAGTCAGGGTTGTTTACAGTGGTGGTGAATGGAACCAGACGTCCGGAGCATCTCAAAGCTACAGCTCTGGCCTAAAATATATAGATCATTTTTAAATCCATTTATCTGGAGGAAGGACACATACAGGGCAATTTAAAGTAGTCCCTAAAAAGCTAAACATAGTCCTCAATGAAAATATACTTTTTTATATTTACACTGCCAGTCAAAATAAAGACACGGCTACTCATAGCAGGTTCTCCTGATGTTCATCTTAAAGCTTTACTGTAGAATAAAAGTGAAGACATCAAACTATACATTAGCCCTCATGTAATTATACAGTCCACCTTAAAACCCTCTCATGCAATTATACAGTCCACCTTAAAACCCTCTCATGGAATTATACAGTCCACCTTAAAACCCTCTCATGGAATTATACAGTCCACCTTAAAACCCTCTCATGTAATTATACAGTCCACCTTAAAACCCTTTCATGCAATTATACAGTCCACCTTAAAACCATCTCATGGAATTATACAGTCCACCTTAAAACCCTCTCATGCAATTATACAGTCCACCTTAAAATGTAATATCATCCACCCCCCTCTTAACAACCCATTCAGGCAATTATACAGTCACACCTTAAAACCCTCTCATGGAATTATACAAGTCCACCTTAAAACCCTTTCATGGCAATTATACAGTCCACCTTAAAACTCTCTCATGAAATTATACAGTCCCACCTTAAAACCCTTTCATGCAATTATACAGTCCACCTTAAAAACCCTTATCATCCAGCACCTTAAAACCCTTTCATGCAATTATACAGTCCACCTTAAAACCCTCTCATGCAATTATACAGTCCACCTTAAAACCCTCTCATGTAATTATACAGTCCACCTTAAAACCCTTTCATGCAATTATACAGTCCACCTTAAAACTCTCTCATGAAATTATACAGTCCACCTTAAAACCCTCTCATGCAATTATACAGTCCACCTTAAAACCCTCTCATGTAATTATACAGTCCACCTTAAAACCCTCTCATGGAATTATACAGTCCACCTTAAAACCCTCTCATGTAATTATACAGTCCACCTTAAAACCCTCTCATGCAATTATACAGTCCACCCTTAAATACAATTATACAGTCCTTAAAACCATCTCATTGGAATTATACAGTCCCCCCCTCTAATGGAATTATACAGTCCACCTTAAAACCCTCTCATGAAATTATACAGTCCACCTTAAAACCCTCTCATGGAATTATACAGTCCACCTTAAACCCCTCCAGAGTGGAGCTGTACAGGAGGATGGAGCAGCAGTGGAGCTGATAGAACCAGGTTTATTACTAAGCAGGATTGGAGCGATTCTATTGGTTGGTCCATCATGAATATTCACTAAGCTGAACGGAGAGCTAGAGCTTTTACACTGTGCAGAAAAAGAGATCAAAGCTTTTACACCACTAAATATATATTAGAGGTGGTGAAATGTTCAATGTACACATGAACCCTCAGAAAACATGTGAAGGTGGTTTTGGATAGTAAATAAAATTATTAAAACTTATAAAAAATTATTATTAAACTTATTATAGACGTTGCTGGTGTGGAAAACTGAAGAGGGCTTGTTTCATTTGGAGGGTCTTGAATCGGCCACTTTGATGTGTAGACGTTTTTGGAGGTAGACGTGTAGATGTTTCACTAGGCTTCAATGAGTCTCTAAGGAAGGACTGAACTGGCAAGTGCCCCTAGTTGGTGGTGACTGTCCATTGTGGTAGACATTGTGGAATATGTCCAGTCTGCTGCTAGAACCATGAAGAACATCTACGGGAACGTATTCTGGAAAACCTGCTTGAGGTTTTCACGATTCGGGATGAAACCTGAAGGGTTCGGTTTTCTCCTGGCACTTCATTTTCTCCAGGAAGGAGTGAATCCAACAGGCCCCCCGTGTACATCCAGACTTTGCCCAAGTCTAGAGCCTAGAAATTCCCAAACTGTAAATATCCATGTACTACTTGTACTTCACAGATAAAGCCTGATATGAGTTACGTGTCAAGTCAAGATTTATTTCTGTGGCACTGTTTACAACTGATGTTGTCACAAAGCAGCTTTACAAAGAACCTGGTGTCCGATCTCCCAGTGACCAAGCCATAGGCGACGGAGGCAAGGAGAAACTCCCCCCAGTTCAAAAGGAAGAAACCTCTATAGGAGCCAAGGCTCATCAAGAACCCATCCTCCTCGGGTCAACACCGGATACAAGACAAGCCAGGACAGGAGCGTTCAGTGTTTGTAGGGTGGAGGAATGAGTGTCTGGTTAGTCCGTAATTAAGTAGTCGGGTCATCGGATGGGTCAGCAGGACGTAGGACAAGCGTCCACAGGCTTCATAACGCCTTATAACACCTGCCCATTGGAGCACTAATGCGAGAATGCACCATGTAATGCTATAAAGTCTATAGAGCTTTATCCCAGGCCGTTACAGGCTTTAAGACTAGTGGAGGGTCATTTCTTGTCTATGTAATAGTGTTCTAGATAGTGTTCTAACGTAGGGAATTATGATAATAGGTCAGTTTCAGTTACCTATAATGTTCTGACCACATGCTAAGGGTCCTTCTCGTGTACTAGTGTTTTAGATGGTGCTCCTAATTTGAGCATTGTTCATATACGATCATTTCTTTCCCCTGTAATGTTCTAGATAGTACTTCAACATAGGTCATAGTGATTACAGGGTCATTCCTGTTTCCTATAATAGGGTTCTAGATCATGCTTAATTGTAGAGGCTATTTCTTTATCTTGTAAAGCTGTTCTAGATAGTACCATAATCTAGGGAATGGTGAGTAGAGGACCAAATCTTTTCCCTGGTGTTCTAGACAATGTTCCATTATTGTCCATAGTGGTTACTTTTCTACATAGTGCTACAGTGTAGGGAATTGTGAATACAGGGCCGTTCATTTATCTTGTAAAGTTGTTCTAGATAGTGCTATAATGTAGGAAATTGTGGGTAGCAGAACAAATCTTTTCCCTGGTGTTCTAGACAATGTTCCAATGTTAGCCATAGTGGTTACTTTTCTACATAGTGCTACAGTGTAGGGAATTGTGATTACAGGGCCGTTCGTGTATCTTGTAAAGGGGTTCTAGATACTGCTATAATGTAGGAAATTGTGGGTAGCAGAACAAATCTTTTCCCTGGTGTTCTAGACAACGTTCCAATGTTGGCCATAGTGGTTACTTTTCTACATAGTGCTACAGTGTAGGGAATTGTGAATACAGGGCCGTTCATTTATCTTGTAAAGGTGTTCTAGATACTGCTATAATGTAGGAAATTGTGGGTAGCAGAACAAATCTTTTCCCTGGTGTTCTAGACAATGTTCCAATGTTGGCCATAGTGGTTACTTTTCTACATAGTGCTACAGTGTAGGGAATTGTGCGTACAGGGCCGTTCATTTATCTTGTAAAGGTGTTCTAGATAGTGCTATAATGTAGGGAATAGTGAGTAGAGGATCAAATCTTTTCCCTGGTGTTCTAGACAATGTTCCAATATTGGCCATAGTGGTTACTTTTCTACATAGTGCTACAGTGTAGAGAATTGTGTATAGCATGGCCTTTCATGTATCTTGTAAGGATGTTCTAGATAGTTGCTATAAGTAAGAAATTGTGGTAGCAGAACAAATCTGTTCCCTGGTGTTCTAGGACATGTTCCAATGTGTGGCCCATAGTGGTTACTTTTCTACATAGGTGCACAGTTTAGGGAATTGGTTCGTACAGGGCCGTTCATTTAGCTTGTAAGGGGTGTTTCTAAAATAGTGCTATAATGTAGGGAATGGTGAGTAGAGGACCAAAGCTTTTCCCTTGGTGTTCTAGACAATGTTCCAATGTTGGCCATAGTGGTTACTTTTCTACATAGTGCTACAGTGTAGGGAATTGTGATTACAGGGCCATTTCTGTATCTTGTAAAGTTGTTCTAGATAGTGCTATAATGTAGGGAATTGTGGGTAGCAGAACAAATCTTTTCCCTGGTGTTCTAGACAACGTTCCAATGTTGGCCATAGTGGTTACTTTTCTACATAGTGCTACAGTGTAGGGAATTGTGAATACAGGGCCGTTCATTTATCTTGTAAAGGTGTTCTAGATACTGCTATAATGTAGGAAATTGTGGGTAGCAGAACAAATCTTTTCCCTGGTGTTCTAGACAATGTTCCAATGTTGGCCATAGTGGTTACTTTTCTACATAGTGCTACAGTGTAGGGAATTGTGCGTACAGGGCCGTTCATTTATTTGTTTCCCCCCCCCCCCCCCCCCCTTTTTTTTTTGGTAAGGTGTTCTAGATAGTGCTATAATGTAGGGAATAGTGAGTAGAGGATCAAATCTTTTCCCTGGTGTTCTAGACAATGTTCCAATATTGGCCATAGTGGTTACTTTTCTACATAGTGCTACAGTGTAGAGAATTGTGATTACAGGGCCGTTCATGTATCTTGTAAAGGTGTTCTAGATAGTGCTATAATGTAGGAAATTGTGGGTAGCAGAACAAATCTTTTCCCTGGTGTTCTAGACAATGTTCCAATGTTGGCCATAGTGGTTACTTTTCTACATAGTGCTACAGTGTAGGGAATTGTTCGTACAGGGCCGTTCATTTATCTTGTAAAGGTGTTCTAGATAGTGCTATAATGTAGGGAATGGTGAGTAGAGGACCAAATCTTTTCCCTGGTGTTCTAGACAATGTTCCAGTATTGGCCATAGTGGTTACTTTTCTACATAGTGCTACAGTGTAGGGAATTGTGATTACAGGACCATTTCTTTATCTTGTAAAGGTGTTCTAGATAGTGCTATAATGTAGGGAATGGTGAGTAGAGGACCAAATCTTTCCCCTGGTGTTCTAGACAATGTTCTAGTATTGGCCATAGTGGTTACTTTTCTCTTTTCTGAAAGGCCCTTCAGGTCAGCCAGTGGAGCACTTTCAGCAACAGACTCATGCTCAGCTCCGCTGTAGCAGAGAGAGCTACAGGAGATCGTTTGTACCCACAGCGATCACACTATACAACTCCTCTTCACTGTGCCGGGACATTACTGAACACTAACTGAACACCAGCTGGACATTACACAGTGCACTTCTCCATACACATGTCAGTGGGCACTGCCACTATGTCTATGTCTATAAGACTCCACCTTCATTTATAATACCTTCAGTACTGTTGTTTACAGTGTACAGTTACCCCACCGTCGTCTGGCTTTCTGATTGGACGGTTTAGATGACGTATGAATGTGGAATGCACAGCTGCACTGTTCCCCTGTGTAATGTTTATGCTGTATGTTTTTATTATTGTACTTATACTCTCCATGTTAATGACACTTTACAATGTCACTATACTTTCATAACACACCCACTAGACTTCCATAACAGTTATTATTTTCTATTATTATTATTATTGTTGTTGTTGTTGTTGCTGTTGCTGTTGCTGGTGGTGTTATAATAATAATAATAATAATTATTATTATTATTATTATTATTATTGTTGTTGTTGTTGTTGTTGTTGTTGTTGCTGGTGGTGTTATAATAATAATAATAATTATTGTTGTTGTTGTTGTTGTTGTTGTTGTTTTGTTGTTGTTGTTGTTGGTGTTATTATTATTATTGTTGTTGGTGGTGGTGGTGGTGTTATTATTATAATTATTATTATTGTTATTATTATTGTTGTTGTTGTTGTTGTTATTATTATTATTATTAGTAGTATTAGTTATATTGTTGTTGTTGTTATTGTTGTTGGTGTTATTATTATTATTATTATCATTATTATTATTATTATTATTATTATTATTATTATTATTATTAGACTACTCTTCTTCTCTTTTATTTATGTATATTTTCTATTATTGTATTATTGTTCTTTACTGTACTTGGGCTGCTGCAATACGTGACTTCTTCTCTGGGATTAATAAAGTGATTGATCTATCTATCTGTTGAAGAGTGTTCCCTGTAGAGAACATTTTATTTATTTATTTATTTGGTTATTTGTTTATTTATTTATTTATTTTTGTTTAAAATATCATACAAATCACAACAAACTTCATTTGACAGGATGCACTCAAGCTTTGGCATCTGTCCCCATTAGATAAACAGATGAATACACTTTGGGAGTCATTATGTAGTGTTGTCTTGGAACGTAGTGGGGAATATCCAATGGGCTCGATGGAATCCCATGATGTAAATCAGAGGGACTTGTTTTATTAGGCTTAACTGTAAAGATACTTCGAAGCCCCCCGGATTTAATATTCTATAAACAATGTAAAGTAGATGGAATATCAGGCTTCCTGCACATGTAAATTTGAGTGTCATCAGCATATAAATGGTGGCTGATGAATAATGTAGCTAAGTGGGGGCCTAGAGATGCACTGTCAAAGTGGCCCAAGTACTGACCCCTGTGGAACACCATAGACAAGTGTTTGGGCTGACCCCATTCTGTTAACTCAACACAAACCGATGTTGGTTACTAGGTAAGAGTCACACCAAGCCCCGTAACAACCCACTATGCTGGTGGTCCAGTAATGTTGGGTTATACACTACAGGAGAATTAGAATGCTTAAAGAACCAGATTCTGGATTCAGAAGATAATTAATGACTCTGATAAACTGCTGACCTGTGCGGATGCTTTCTGAATCCTGACTGAAAGGAAGTGCTAGATAAGGTGATCTTGCGGTGTCATAAAGGCGACATATTACAGTTCTTTGTTTCATAAAGTAGGACGTTCTCGAATTTGTACTGTAGGAAACCGTGATTAGAGACAAATTCACTTCCCTATTATAGTGTTGCCTAGCGATCCCAATGGTCTAAGATAGGAAATAATAAGGGAGCAATGGAAATGAGGGCCATTTCCCTTTAGTAACGTTCTAGATAGAGAGTAGCAAGTATAGGGAATTGTGATAATAGGGTCATTTCTGTCCCCTCTAGTGTTGTGATAATTGGGTCATTTTATGTTCCCTGTAGTGTTCTAGATAGTCCTCCAATGCATGGAACTGTGATTAGAGGGTCATTTCTTTTCCATGTAATAGTGTTCTAGATAGTGTTCCAATGTAGGAAATTGTGAAAATAGGGCAATTTTAGTTATGGTGTTCTTGACTTTGTGCTTCAATGATGGAACCTGTGATTACAGGGTAAGGGTCTTTTTCATGTAATAGTGTTCTAGATAGTGTTCCAATGTAGGGAATTGTGAAAATAGGGCAATTTCAGTTATGGTGTTCTTGACTTTGTTCTCCAATGATGGGAACTGTGATTACAGGGTAAGGGTCTTTTTCATGTAATAGTATTCTAGATATTGTTCCAATGTTGGCCATTGTGATAATAGGGTCATTTTTGTCCTTGTAATGTTCTAGATTGTACTTCAATGTAGAGCATAGTGATTACAGGGCCATTCCTGTTCTCTGCAATCTGTTCTAGATCATGCCCTCCTGTAATGAATTGTAGGTAAAAGATAATAATTTGTGGTCATTTGTTTTCCCTGTAACAGTGTTCTAGATAGTGTTCCAATTAGAGAATTATGAGAATGTTTCGGTTCCTTGTAGTGTTCTAGTGTTCCAAAATTGGGTATAGTGATTACAGTGTGATTTCGGTTCCCTGTAAGAGTGTTCTAGACAGCGCTTCAATGTAGGCAATTATAATTAGACAGCTTTTTGTTTTTGTATCTAATAATGTTCTAGACAGTGCTCCGGTGCAGGCTGTCAAAATTAGAGGGTCCTATATATTCCCTGTAATATTGATGTGCTCTAATGTAGGGAACTGTGATTATAGGGCCACCTCTGTTCCATGTAATAGTGTTCTAGATAGTGCTTCAATGTATGGAACAGGGATAAGGAATGGGAATTTCCAACACAGTGCATATCTGTGTATCTATATAACTCCAGACTCCCAGTAGCACATAGGGCACACAGTGTTCCAATGTAGGGAATTATAGGGCCAGTTCTGTTCCATGTAATAGTGTTCTAGATAGTGCTTCAATGTAGGGAACAGGGATAAGGAATCATTTTCAATACAGTGCATATTAACGGCCTACAAAACTCCAGACTCCCATTAAGACATAAGGCACACACTATTCCAGTATAGGGAGTTGTGATTATAGGGCCAGTTCTGTTCCATGTAATAGTGTTCTAGATAGTGCTCCAATGTAGGGAAATGGATAATATGGGGCCCACCTTCTGTTCCATGTAATAGACGTCCCAGTTCTAGATAGTGCTTCAAATGTAGGGAACAGGTGGATAAGGGAATGGTGTTTATAGGGCCACTTTCCAAACACAGTGCTCTAATCTGTGTATCTACAAAAATTTTCTATACCAGACTCCCAGTAGCCACACTCCCATTAGGACACACACACCATGTTTTCCAATGTAGGGAATTATAGGGCCACCTCTGTTCCATGTAATAGTGTTCTAGATAGTGCTTCAACGTAGGGAACAGGGATAAGGAATTATTTTCAATACAGTGCATATTAACGCCCTACAAAACTCCAGACTCACTTTAAGACATAGGGCACACACTATTCCAATATAGGGAGTTGTGATTATAGGGCCAGTTCTGTTCCATGTAATAGTGTTCTAGATAGTGCTCCAATGTAGGGAATTATAGGGCCACCTCTGTTCCATGTAATAGTGTTCTAGATAGTGCTTCAATGTAGGGAACAGGGATAAGGAATGGGAATTTCCAACACCGTGCATATCTGTGTATCTACAAACCTCCAGACTCCCAGTAGCACATAGGGCACACAGTGTTCCAATGTAGGGAAATTATGAGGGCCATTCTGTTTCCATGTAATAAGTGTTCTTAGATATACAATGTTAGGGAATTATAAGGCCTTCTGTTCCATGTAGTGTTCTAGACAGTGCTTTAATGTAGGGAACAGGGATAAGGAATCATTTTCAATACAGTGCATATTAACGCCCTACAAAACTCCAGACTCCCAGTAGCACAAAGGGCACACAGTGTTCCACTGTAGGGAATTATAGGGCCAGTTCTGTTCCATGTAATAGTGTTCTAGATAGTGCTCCAATGTAGGGAATTATAGGGCCACCTCTGTTCCATGTAATAGTGTTCTAGATAGTGCTTCAATGTAGGGAACAGGGATAAGGAATGGGAATTTCCAACACAGTGCATATCTGTGTATCTACAAAACTCCAGACTCCCAGTAGCACATAGGGCACACAGTGTTCCAATGTAGGGAATTGTGATTATAGGGCCACCTCTGTTCCATGTAGTGTTCTAGACAGTGCTCTAATGTAGGGAACAGGGATAAGGAATCATTTTCAGTACAGTGCATATTAACGCCCTACAAAACTCCAGACTCCCAGTTGCACCATATAGTGCATAGGGCATACTCTCAGACTGAACCACCCCTTAGTTTAATTACACCGGTATCCTGATACTGTCTCCTCCAATAGCCAATGCAGTAGGCCTCTGAGGCCTCATCCATCGGTGCCGTCTACAGCACGTTCTCCAACCTTTCCGAGTTTACGCATAGCGTAATTGGTGTAGATGCAGGCTTTGATTTGGTGGATGGTGTTTTTAATAATCAGATAGGTTCCCAAGTACCGACGCGAGTGGCAACATTTGCGGGCTAGCGTTTGACGGAAGGCACGCCGAGCGTTACTTCAAACAGATTGTTGATTTTGTCATCCGTCGCCCCTCCGTAGGATCTCGCTCTTCTTTAAATGAGTTTGTGCTAACAGAGCAGGCAGCCACTCGCTGCCTCTCAATGCGACGTTCCATGAAGTGTAGGGGCGCACACCAACAGATGTATGTCTAGACATCGATCCTTGCCGCGTCAGGGAGGAAGCGGAAGACTGTGTGTGCGCGTTAGCGTGCGTGGAAGCCTGATCTCTGGCGCCAGCTGCTTGCTTAAATTGCCTTGTTTTACAAACAAACCGACTCTCAGAACTTTCGCACTGCTAAATACGAAAAAGGCAGCGACGCATGGCTGAGCCTCATAACGGCGCTGGAAATTTGAGAGCAATGACTGTGATGCGTTGCACAAAAGGATGGGGGGAGGGGGGAAGTGCAACACTTTTTTTCCCAGTTTTTGCGAAAAACCAAAGCGTGAACAAGAGGGTCAGCGGCGTTCTAAATTGGACTGAACTACTTCCATCGTCAACAAGAACTCTATGAAGAGACATGAGGCAAACGAAGTCTGCGCTAAACTTCAGATGCCACGGCGCTCGAGAATTTAACCCAGTTCTAAAGTTTAGCGTGTTAAAAAGAGAGATGGCAATTTCATAGGTCTAATGAATCAGTTATAGATAGGTGTGAGGGAAAAAAATTGGAAAAAATAAATAAAAATAAAAGTTAGACAAAGGAGTTGAGTTGAATTGAGTTGAGTTGAGTTGAGTTGAGTTGAGCTGAGTTGAGTTGAGTTGAGCTGAATTGAGTTGAGTTGAGTTGAGTTGAGTTGAGTTGAGTTGAGCTGAGCTGAGCTGAGCTGAGCTGAGTTGAGTTGAGTTGAGTTGAGTTGAGTTGAGTTGAGTTGAGTTGAGTTGAGTTGAGTTGAGTTGAGCTGAGCTGAGCTGAGCTGAGCTGAGCTGAGCTGAGCTGAGCTGAGCTGAGTTGAGTTGAGTTGAGTTGAGTTGAGTTGAGTTGAGTTGAGTTGAGTTGAGCTGAGCTGAGCTGAGCTGAGCTGAGCTGAGTTGAGTTGAGTTGAGCTGAGTTGAGTTGAGTTGAGCTGAGTTGAGTTGAGCTGAGCTGAGCTGAGCTAAGCTGAGCTAAGCTGAGTTGAGTTGACTATTAGTCAACTCAACTCAAGTTGACTAACCCTAACTCTAAACAGAAAGGAATAAATACGAAAACTCACCAAACATAAAACGTGTCACCTTGCGTGTTTAAGGTGGTAGTACCTCCAGGCTCCTGCAGATGGCGCTGCACGAGGATGATGGTGCTGTAAATACCTGCGTGGTGTGAGTGACGGGATCCATAGATTGGGAAGAGGTGCTACAGTGCCAAACCTTTACCAAGCCAACTCGAATTGTACACATGTCAATAATAGAAATTGGTCCTGAGCCTAAAAAGAAACCTGGGCCTGAATTGAACCTTCTCCAGACTAGATTATGATCCTGTAACCATGATTAAAAAAACCTGGCCAGCTAATGCTACAAACTGCCCTCTCTGAAGGGGTGTAGGGTCTTGGTGTCAGCATATCGTCGCTGTCCAAAGAAAACCAAGTATCTCCAAAATAGCAACTTTACAGGAGAGGCCAAAACCCAATTGAATTCTAATGTACGTCAATGGAACCAGACTTCTTCCAAGCGATCTTTGGGCCATTTCTGTTTGCCCAATCATCAGGAAATTAACACACAGTGTAAACAGCAGCTCATGTGATCCAATGATACATAAAAGCAAAAATCGTCAAAAATGGAGATACGTGTTTTTCATTGGACAGTGATGATACCTACCTGCCTTGCTGTAGTGCTAGCTTTACTGTAGTGGCTCCTTTTTGAGCAGAGCTAGCGGGAAAGGCTGGAACGTTGGAGATGTAGGATGCCAGCGAAGAAGGCAATATTCACCCAATTTTCACCCTGTATATCAACAAACACGGTCCGCATCTGTTTATGCATATCTGATCTACTATCAGATCAACGTCATAGCAACATGCTACACATCAGTCTGTCATTAATCTAACTTCCTGCCCACTCTCATTAGGTCACGGTCAAACCTTCTTTAATTGAAATTGAGTTAAATTCCGTTTCGTTTGTTCTGAGGCTATATATTTCTACAGAATAGCGATTAAAATGAATGTTGTGAATATTAATATTAGTGTAAAGTGATGGTAATAAGTAAATGCGTGTATATTTTTTATTATTCCTTCTTGTTTATTGTTTACAGAACACAACACGTCTGCATATGTTATTCCCACTGTATTCAGTCTGGAGGTGGAACCCCTCCTTGTATCTGCACTCACTGACCATATAGGACACTCTGTAGTTCTACAGGTCCAGACTGTAGTCAATCTGTTTCTCTGTGTACTGTATTACCCTGTTCTTCAATGGGCAGGACCCCCACAGGACCACCACAGAGCAGGCATGATGTGGGTGGTGGATCATTCTCAGCACTGCAGTGACACTGACGTGGTGGTGGTGTGTTAGTGTGTGTGGTGCTGGTGTGAGTGGATCAGACACAGCAGTGCTGCTGGAGTGTTTAGACACTGTGTCCACTCACTGTCCACTCTATTAAACACTCCTACCTTGCTGATCCACCTTGTAGATGGACAGTCAGAGACGATAGCTCATCCGCTGCAGCACTGTGCAGTGTTGGTCATCCTCTAGTCCTGAGTCAGTGGGCACAGGAGGTTGCCCACAGGATGCAGCCCACAGGACGCTGCCCACCCTACGATGCCCACAGGACACTATAATTTTGTTTGGTGGACGATGCTTAGTCCAGTAGTGACACTAAGGTGTCCAGCAGCACTGCTGTGTCTGATCCACTCACACCAGCACCACACACACTAACACACCACCACCACGTCAGTGTCCCTGCAGTGCTGAGAATGATCCACCACCCACATCATACCTGCTTTGTGGTGGTCCTGTGGGGGTCCAGCCCATTGAAGAACAGCGTGATACAGTACACAGAGAAACAGATGGACTACAGTCTGTACCTGTAGAGCTACAGAGTGTCCTGTATGGTCAGTGGAGGTGATGAAATGGACAGTGAGTGTAGAAACAAGGAGGTGGTTTCAATGAGGTAGTCTATGTACAGTCGTCAGCCATTTCGCCCACCCCTTTTTCCAGCCCTGGTTGCTGAACGAATCATACAGCGCACATTGCACAACGTTACACGGAACATCACTCAGAATGGGCCGAGGAGGCACATACATTAGATATCACATTGGCTACGCAGGCCAGCTGTGCGCTGGGCCTCGTCCAGCTTTCTCCATCTCTCTGTAGCTCTTCCCAGCAGGAGGCTGGCCGATGGGCCTGGGGGCTACACTCTGTGTCAGCAGATAGTGCAGGGGGGAGGCTGGGCAGGCCGGGGGGAGAATGGCAGGAGGCAGAGGCTCGCCAAGACCCACACTCTCTTGGCATTTTGGCATGGTGGAGCGGCACGACGAAATGATCCAATTTAAGCTGGTTTAGGAGCGCCTGAGAATACACAAATATTTATTTTTTTGCAGCGCAGGAAGGCCCTTGCTCCGGAGATCGAGCTTCTCCAGGCCCTAGTGACTCCTCTGAGATAGCCAGTTGGCGTCCAGCAGGCCCGGGGTGTGTCTGACCAGCAGGCTGCCGACATTGGGGCTCTAGCTGTGGTCTCTGCTTTCATAACTGTAGAACATCAGGGCTCTCAGTACATAGAACTCTACATACAGTGATGGTTAGAAAGAACCGTGGGATTATGGTTTTTTGTAATGAGGACTGGAAAATAAACTTTTTAAAATTTTTTATCTCATGTAACTTGCTGCCCAGCTTGGATTGCCACCTTTCAGAAATGAAAATAAACGACTGGGGCTGGGGTGGGGGGATGGGGGGAGTTTATGGGACAGGTGGCAACCCTATGCCCAGCATGAATGCACTTCGACACGGTCCGGAGAAAACAGTGCATCTCCAAAATGACAACTTTACAGGAGAGGGCAAAAACCTAATGTCACTTGAATGGAAGTCAATGGAACCAGATGTTTTACCAAGCGGTTTTGCCCCATTTCTGTTGGTCCATTCATTCTGAAATTCCCACACAGTGCAAACAGCAGCTGCTGCGTTCAATCGATGCATAAAAATCAAAATGGCCAAAAATGGACATACAATGGACGTACATGTCCAAGACTCATGTTTATGGTTTCTCTGTGCACATCAGGTATCAAGATGGCAAAACCTCATGATGGCCAAAAAACACAAATCAGCAAAAGCCAATGTGTCGTGCTAATGTAGCCATATCGTTTCTAAGTAACCTCATTTTTAGGTTAATAAAACATAAAAAATATTATAAGTGTATCAAAGCGGCAGGAGAAATAGGGAGGCTGAACACATTACTCACCTCTACACATCCTGAAAAAGCATATACTGTAATAATGACTCTCTGGGGTCGTTTTGTAGTAGATGGAATTCCTAAATAAGGAAGTTCAGGGCTGAGCCAGTTTTCTCTATGGGAAAAATGAAAGGGGTTTCTCAGAAATGACCGCTGTTTATTAGCACCACTCATTGAATTACACAAATTACTCTCTAAGTTATGAGAAAGCTGAGGCCAAAGTGGGCCGGTACTTGGCTGGTACGCAGTATCAGCCCTTCTGTATTATACTCTGTACCGTGGCTTTCTTGATCTGATCCCTTTCTGATCTCCATATATATGATATATGATATATGGCCATAAGTATATGACACATAGATAAAGGATGTGATAAGAAAGGCTTCATCTGTAAATGTACAGTCAGTTACTCCACACTCAGTTGCACTGCAAAATACAGCTCGCAGTAGTGTTGTGGTTCCGGCGGCTGAAGTCATACGATATACCGCATATATATACTGTATATATATTTATTAATAGATTGTTGTATTGTGGATTTATTATTATAAATAACACAAGACATTAAGCCAAAAAAAACGTAGCTTGTTTTTGTCTGAACGTCGAGCTTTAGAGCTCTTTAACTACTCCGCATTACTGTAATGATTCCGGTGTTGCGGTTTTAAACGCTTGTGACGTTTTACGCTGTTGTTAAGTTTGCGCAAATTCTAAGCAAAGAATGTGTTTACATCTTAAAAATAGAAAAATACATATCTGAGGTAAATATATCTGAGATAAATGGTGAATTAATTTGTTCATTTCAAATATTTTTTATATATTACACATATACATCTAGAAAAGAATTGATAAGAAAGGCTTCATTTGTAAATGTCACACAGTAGCCTAATAATAATAATAATAATAATAATAATAATATATTATTATTATTATTATTATTATTATTTAAAAAATACTTTTTTTTAAAATTACTAATCTCTTACTACGTTTATTAGTGCAATATGCAATATCTACCATGGCTGCGGCATATATGTGTGTGTATATATATATATATATATATATATATATATATATATATATATATATATATATATATATGTATGTATGTGTATATCTATCTATCTATATATATATATATATATATATATATATATATATATATATATATATATATATCTCGTCGCTGTCCAAAGAAAAACAGGTATCTCCAAAATGGCAACTTTACAGGGGAGGCCAAAAACCTCATTTAATTTGAATGGAAGTCAATGGAACCAGACATCTTTCCAAGCAGTTTTGGAACATATTGTTTATGTGCATTTGTTTATGTATGTTGTAATAAGCCAAATTATCATTACTTTATTGTCATTATTAATTATTGAGTATGTATATATGGAGATGCCTCAAACCATAACTTCTACATTTTTACATCAGTGTTTTTTTAATATAATTTTTAAGCTGTTTTTAAAGTATTTATCGTAGTTTAGCGCTGAAAGTTTTAGACTTGTCATCATTTAATTTAGAGCAAAATCAAATCATCCAAGAAATGCTGTCCAAGATTTTTGTCACTACCGAAATTCTGTTTCAGTCTATGGGCGGAGCCTTGTATTAGCCCCACCCCTGCATTTTAAAGCCCCTAATGGCCACACGGTGAATTGGTAGATCCCAATGTTGTGACGTGAAAGTTTCCCAAACTCTTAAAAACCGATGTAGAACATTGAGGATTGTACCGAATCCCAAAAACACAGATTTGTGTTTATGAAAAAAATAATGCAAATGAAAATCAATGCGATTTTATATGTATAGCTATCCAAAGCTGTGCTCGCTAGCCATGTACCAGCTAGCCTTCTCCTCAAAACTAGCCAAAATTCCTAAAACCTCCCAAAACAGGCCTTACTGAAACATCTGGCAAAGTTTAGGGAGCGATATGATTTCTTCAGTAGTGCCAAAACGGAATGCTGAATCAGTCGTTTTAATAACTTACACATCCGTAAATTATAAATTCATTCAAACCCAGTCAGTTGTTAGACAAAAGACTTCGAGACCGACGTGTGCAGAACTAAAAACCAGGAATGGTGTATTACAAAACAGGCAATCACAGCAAACACCAGTACACAGCGAAAACAATGGGAGAAGATAAATCAGAGTCAGGGACAGGCGGAGGTCAGAACCAGGTAGAACAAGCAGCGAGGACGAACTAGTTTACAGGGGAAAAGAAACCAAAGAGAGAAAGCAGAGGTACAAACCGTAGAGTCAGGACACGAGCAAAAGGGATAAGGCGAAGGAGTAGTAGAGGAACGAAGGGAGCCGGAAACCAGAGTAAGACCAAAGTAAGACCCGGAAACCTAACCCTAGACCATACGAAGGAAAGACCGCTCAGGATTGCTAACCTAGGTTTGGCAAAGCTTCGCAAAGTGTGACTGTTTGAGAGTGGCTTAAATACAGGAAGTAATTAGATTCAGCTGAGGTTAAAACTCGGGCGATCTAGAGCGAATCACAGAGTCCGACCGTGGGCGCATAGACATGACGTCATCAAGCGTGGCCCTCTGGGAAGTGGAGTCCTGAAGAGCGGAGAAGCCGGGGAGAGGTGGAGGCGTGACACCGGTTAAAAGTCTCAAATGTGTTTCGGCTCTGATTTTGAACTAGCTATGTGGAATAATCCATACCAGACAACCATACACGCAAAGAAGCACCTGGTTGCATCACATGACCAGTCTGCGATATTTTGCGGAGGCTAACAGTCACACAGTGTCTATAAAATCCCCCCGTGGAGGACAACAGACTCATTCGCTCGCTAACGGCAAGCTACAGAATAACAACGTTAGAGGTCTATTAGCACTTGGTCAGCCCACATACACACACCGACACCACATCGCACTCTAACACAATAACTAGTCTAGTCTGGTCTTAGGTCACTAGCAGGCAGGCTAACAACTGCGCATTACCGCCGGAGCGGAGCACGCAAATAATCATAATAAAAATCTAATATTATATATCCGGAATGGTGTACACGGGCATATAAAGGAGCAGCCAATTCTGTTCGTCCATCCATCCGAAGAACTCTCTCTCTCTCTCTCTCTTCCCCTATGTTTTAACCTATTCCCTCGCTACGGAAAAAAAAAAAGAAAACTGCGGTGCTGATTTAATCTGCTCTATAAATGACTAATGCCCAGCGCGCTGTACACCCTGACATTATTGATGTTGATGATGATGAGGACCACTGTAATAATTGCCTTTAATGCGGTTATTGCTATTACTGTTATTATTACTGCTAATGAAGGAAATGCCGGCCCACATCGCCCCGGCAGAAATTTCACCATGGAAATAAATGAAAAAATGCCTTTATTGGATTACACTAAAAGCAATTCCAAATAAATGGGCCTTGAATACGTCTCTGTGAGATGAACATCACAAACATGTAATTTCATTGTGCTGGGAGCAAGGGCACAGAACTCAGCAAGACACAACAAGGCAGCGTTGTCTGATTCCTAGCGATGCGTTTTAGCAGTGCTGTCTGAAGCCGGTTACTGACGAATGGATGAGCGTGTTAATCTGCGTATATTGAAGATTCTCACACTCTGCATCTGTGTGTTTGATCATGCATTGTTATGTGCATGGAACAGACATGTCATAGGTTATGAGATGCTTATGACACTGATACATATATTTTATAATGCATTACTGCAAACGCAATTGTCTCATGAGGCGCCATGCAGAGTTATGGCATGCTTATGGCACCATCAGATAGACTCTGGTAGACGTAAGGCACATGCATTTAATAATGCATTATTAACCATGTCTTCAAGCCTTCAGTTATGTATGTTGGCCTATGACATGCTTATGACAATAGGTACACAATGATAGATCTTTTTAAATATACATTGATTGAATATCAACACTGAATATGAAAATACTCGGTTGGACTGCATGTGTGTAAAGCTCACATGTTTTGCATTACCACAAATGCAACTGTCTTGTGAAGCTCTGTGCAAAGTTATGACATGCTTATGACACATTCTCATAGACTAGCTGACCTATATAGGCTGAATATTAGAATATCAGAGCTCTAAGCTTGGACTGTATGTGTATGTGTATGCATATAATGATGCAACGCTTATAATGCATTATCACTACTACGAAGCTTCTTACGACACTCATAGAGCCATTCTAATTTACCTACATGCATTGAATGCATTAGCACTACATATAAGTCAACTCAGTTGAAGCATGTAGCATGCTTATGTTTAATAAGGCATTGCTAGTAATGCATTTATCCCATGAAGCACTATGTTATGACCTGCTTATGACCTGGTTATAGACATATTCTGATATGCTCATTTACCTGATTATATGAAATATTCTCACACTCATTTGAACTGCATGTATGTAAAATGCATGTGTTTGATCATGCATTGTCATGTGCATGCAACCGACATGTCATAGGTTATGAGATGCTTATGACACTAATACGCATTCTCATAGACTAGATTACCTATATAGACTGATTATTAGAATATTAGCATCTAAGCTTGGACTGTATGTGTATGTGCATGCATTTAATGATGCAATGCTAATAATGCATTATCGCTACTACAAAGCTTTATGTAAAGTTAAGACATTCTTATGACACTCATAGGGCCATGCTACTTCATCTACATGCATTGAATGCATTAGGACTATGTTAAATTATGGCCTGCTTATGACCTGGTTATAGACATCCACTCATTAACCTGGACTTTATGATCAATAAAGTGTATGGAAATAGCTCATGCTTGTATGTTTAATAATGCATTGCAAATAATGCATTTACCTATATAAATTATTAATGAAGCACTATGTTGGACTGTATGTGTTTTAATGGCCTGCTTATGACCTGCTTATAGACACATTCTTATAGGCTCAGTTACCTGGATAAATGGAATATTAGCATACTCACTTGGCTTGCATGTGCATAAAGCACATGTATGTAATAAATGGAATATTAGCATACTCACTTGGCTTGCATGTGCATAAAGCACATGTATGTAATAATGCATAACTAATATAGAATGTAGTTTAAAGTAAGTGATGTATGACCTGCTTATAATACTATTACTAATACTGCTATTAATAATGCATGTATGACTTATAGAAGTATTCTGACATATGGCATGGTTATGACACCATTGTACATTGTGACAGACTCACTTCTCAACATATACTTAATAATAACACTGGGTATCAGTATACTCACTTGGCCTACATGTACATAAGCCTCATTATTTAATAATGCATGACTAATCATGCATTTATGCTTTAAAAGGGGCGTGCAGACATAAAACAAGCCCATGACACTAACAGACACATTTACCTGCACCGATTGAATATTAGCAGTGAGGTTTTAGCATCCTCACTCACCCTCCGTGTAATAATGCATTATTAATAATTAGTTCATGCCTTCTAATAATAATGTATGCTGACATACATGCTTATGACACAAATAAATCTTTTTTTAGACTTTGAGATTGAATATTACCACTGGGTATAGAAATACACATCCATTTACTAATACATTAATAAATATAATTATATAAGCCTTTACTAACAATGCAACTGTCCTGTGTGGCACTGTTTAAAGTTATGACACTCTTATGACACTAATAAACACACCCTGATACCCATTTGCCTCGATAGACTGAATGCTAGCATTAGCTTAGTATTAGCATAGGCATTTGACCTGCGTGCACATAAAGCCCATGCAGTTATAATGCATCATTAACCATGTCTTCAAGCCTTAAATTATGTATGCCGGCATATGACTTGCTTATGACACCTCTAGATACATAATGGTAGACTTTTTAATCTGCATAGATTTAATAATAATATTATGCGTATACTCTGACTGTATGTGCATAAAGCACATATATTTTATAATGCATAACTACAAGTTATGGCATGCTTATGACACTTTCTGATAGACTTATTTACCTGAATAGATTAAACATTAGCCATGGCAAAATTAGCATACTCATTTGCACTATAAGTATCTAAAGCAGATGGATTTAATAATCTGTCATTAATAATGCATCTATGAATTAGCATATATGCACTGATGCATTATTAAAGCGGTATGCTGACATATAGCATGCATATAGCATAAGACACTTTATGATTTACCTACATAGATAGGTAATATACAATATTACCAGTGAAAACATATATGCCTTAAAGTATGGTGCAGACATATGATGCTTATAAAACTAATTGACGCACTCTGAGGCACATATATTATAATGCATTACTACAAATGCAATTGTCTCATAAGGCGCCATGCAGAGTTATAGCATGCTTATGACACCATCAGATAGATTCTGGTAGATGCATCATTAACGATGTCTTCAAGCCTTAAATTGTATGTTGGCCTATGACATGTTTATGACGATAGGTACACAAGGTACACAATGATAGACCATTTATGTTTTTAATATGCATCGTAGAAAAATCAACACTGAATATGAAAATACACGGTTGGACTGCATGTGTGTAAAGCTCACGTTTTGCATTACCACAAATGCAACTGTCTTGTGAAGCTCTGTGCCATGTTATGACATGCTTATGACACATACCGATACTTACTTGAATAGGTTAAACATTAGCAACTGCAGTATTAGCATTCCAGTAGATGATTTAAACTGCATGGATTTAGCATTAGCATAGATTATTAGCATAGTAGCTCGGACTGCATGCTTGTAAAGCACATGCATCTAACAAAGCCTTGCTAATAATGCACTTATGCCTTGATGTAGGTGTGCAGACATATGACATGCTTATGACACTATCAAACATGATAGGCTTGTTTGAGTATATGAGTATCATATTCTCACTTGCACTGTATACGCATGCACCCTATGAAGTAGTATGTCAAGTGGTGCCATGCTTCAGGCTCATCTAGCTGCATGGCTAGCATAATAGCACCAGGTATTAGCGCACAGAATTGGATTATTTGAGTTTCTATGTAAGCGCAGACGTGCGATAATGCATGAGCATGTGCATTGGCTATTTAAGCATGCATCTTTTAGGTTATAGTAGTGTGCTGAGTTATGACATGATTGTGACCAATGGATACAGACTGTGCTAAGTGTTTGCTAAGTCGGGCCTATTTGCTCTCCATTTCTTAAGCTTTTTGTTCTCAGCACTCCACTGGAAATCTCCACATTGTTTAATTAACTGGCGCTCACAGTTGGTCTACGGCATTAATTTTGCTGAGTTAGTCGTACCACTTTTAATGAGGCCCATCTGAGCACCCAAATACTACCACAACAGCTAATATCCCAGAGTCTCGCACTTTGAGTGCACAAACCGCTCCCTACGAGGCGTTTTAGAGCCCAAAAAAATGAACGCCGTGCGAAAACCCCTAACAATTAGAGTGATAAACACCTCTATCATGCGTTCCGAGCAGATCCGCCACATACGCTACAGATACCGTGCTGCTGTCAATGTTCATATCGCGCTGAATCAATATTAATGGTTTGGTAATGCTTTCCATGCGGTGTTCTCTGAATAATTCTACCTGATGCTTTGGTTAATGAGAACGTGTCATCAAAATAAGGAGCTTTTCAGGGGGAGTTTGTTCAAGTTTGCATTAGCATGCTAAGGGCGCAGCTAATAAGCCATTCTCTTTAGCTAGTACAGCAAGATTCTGCACATATTTCAGCCCATATTTGGCTTTCTCCTGGGAGGGAAACATCCCAACACTCCAGCCCACACTGATCTTGCACCCTAGCATGCTAACTGGGCTTATTTGGCTAAGTGATAGTTTTGGAGGTGAGCTTTTCCTAGTCTAAACTCCACTTAGTTTAAATATACTGATGCCTGATGCTAACATTCCTTACGCAACCTTGCCGTAGCTGGATTTGGCTGGTTGGACATGCTGTTACAGCTATGTTCCAATGAAGAGATCATGTTGTAAGTACTGGGTTTGAATGAAAGAGGTGCTACATGCTAATCCTGACCAGGCTTACCAATAATACAGCAACCGTTTTCAAAAAAAGTTGGGACGGTGTGCAAAATATGAATAAAAATAAAATACAGTGATATGTAAATCATTTATACACTGTATAACGATGACTTAACAGATGCTGAAATTGAGAATTTGGGTTTTTTTTTTAACTATATGTACATTTTTAATGTAATGCCAGGATTATGTTTCAAAAAAGTCGGGACAGGAAAAACAAATGACCGATAAAGTCGCCTAGTGGAACATCCCACAACTGATTAGACTTATTGGCAAAAGCCAGCCACACCATTGGGTACAAATGACCTCCCTGAGGGGCGGAGTCTTTCAGAAGTAGGAGTGGGAGGAGTCACCACTCTGTGAAAGACTGCACAGGCAAATGTCATCATCATCATGATCTACAACATCTTAATCTAAGTATCTCAGTATGTTAAGGGACAAGAACCAAAACCAGTACTGGATGGCTGGATGAGGCCCGTAAGCAGCACCACATATAATACAGACCCAGTTCTGGAGTGGAGCCATCACATGGCATCAGGAACACTCCACAAAACCATCGCTTCTGAACACAGTTCATCACTGAACACAGTTCATCACTGAACACAGAGTTTTGAAACATATTGCTGGCATCAAATTTCCATCATCAAACCGAAGAAAAACTACAAAAATTCTCAGTTTTAACATTTGATTTGTTTTCTTTGTACTATTTTCAGTTTTGTCATCGTCTAGAACAGCGTTCCAACCTTTTGGGATTTTGGGTTGTACGTCTGCTCACTACTGAAGTGAAAATCGTCATCTGTGACTGAAACATACCTAATAGTCCATAATGTGTGAGTGTGGTTGGATTGGGCATGGACTGGACAAGTTTCTGGATGTAGCCTCATCAGTGTTCAGACACTCTTCCATCAGAGAATTGGTCAGTTGGGCCAGATTTGGTGGATGCCTTCCCTGGCACCATTCCGAGGAGAATTCCCTGTAGACTGGGATTTTACCCACTGCTGGTAGACCCGTATGACCGTATTCTTCCATACACCTGCAGGTTCAGCTACTTCCTTCACACTATGGTCTTTGGCCACGCCCACATGCTCAGTCACTCCTTTTAGCCAGTCATTAACATCTGCTCTGGAGCGTTTTCCACATGTGGAACGAGACATTCTCTCACTGTAGCACCTCTTCCCAACCTATGGATCCCAATGTGACCAATTTTTAAAAGTTTAGATATCCTGGAAATCCAATTTTTTCTTGCTGTTATTAGAAATAAAGGGCTTTGATGTAGTATATACCTCTTCAGCCCCACCCATTCATAATCCAAAACCTTTAAATGTGTTCCCAGATTACTGCTGAATAAGGAACATCACACAGCAGCCAATCAGAAGAGAGATAATTTACATACATGCGCCTTAATGGCCCAATAAAAAACCCAGCTTGGTCTTTTCTAGAGTTCTTTGTGGTTTTTAATACAAAGTTATTCAATTCAAATATGCACATCATTCCCATATGAGCA
>JAMWET010006014.1:322500-332500 GCA_024036415.1 Prochilodus magdalenae | reverse complement strand
ACACTATGTTTATGTACCTAAACCTCTTTGGTAAATATCGTAGCTTATAAATGTTGTTGGCAGCAGCCGTATGCTTCTCAGCTGGGAGATTGTTGCCAGTTCTTTTAAAAGGCTTCTAGTTCTGTGAGATCCCTAGGCGGGGAGCATTTGAGGGTCATCCACAGATTATTATTTAAAGGAAATTTAGCTTGGGGGACTGTGAGGGCCATGGCAAAGCCCCTTAGTTGGCACCTCTTGTGGATTTTGAGGTGTGTTTAGGATCATTATCGTGTTATAGAAGCTTCTATTATCTCTTTTCATCTTCAGGGGTTTTTTTTTACATATGGTCTGGTGTTTGAACATAGGTGTCCATACATTACTGTAGTGTTCATCTTTAAAAAAATTAATTAATAAATAAAAATGTAAAAATGTGAAAAAAAAAGTATAATTAAAAAATAATAATATATAAAATGTGGCATGAACAAAAGTTATAGCACTTTTTTAGCATTTTATATTTTATGTTTTTTTCCACATAAGTTCATCTTGGCAAATAAACAGAAAGTGTGCATTAAATTAATACAAAAGTTTTTTTTTAAAATAAAGCTTGTTCTCTGTTTTATTGTTTCCACCAAATGTGTAAAATTTAACGAATTTGTCGTAATTGTGTATTAATTATTTTTCCTTTTTAATTTGTAGTGTGATTGATGTGTTCACTTGTTTGCATGTATACAATCAATAGACATTTGGCCAGGTGTGCTTAAACCTTTGCACACGACTACATTTGTTTCGCTCTATGGGGAGGATGCTCACTTCCAGGTTTTCAAACTAGCACCAGACATAGAAAATGGAAAAGCTTGCAGAGCCTAACAATTATCAGTCAGTAAAAAGCAGAGTGGGCAGGCATAGAGGTCAGCCGAAGCCAGAAATAGTGACCATGAGTCATTACACACAAACAGAAATGCAGCACGGAGCATAACACATCGCTAGAACCCTCACTCCGTGCATCAACTCAATCATTTCATGAAAAATAAGTTTAATAAAAGCTTCAATATTAATCCGATTTCGATGTCCATAAAGACAACCAGGCTAGCTTTAACTGCAGGCCAAAGTTCTTTGAGTTCCCCAGCTCTTTTTCCAGCAGTCTGCAGTTCAGGCAGATGAACGTATAATTTTTTCAGTCTCTTATTTCAGACTGCGTTAAGTTCATTATAATTTCTCATATATGGCGTATTATTTCATATGCAGCCCATTATTCTCTGCGCTCAATGAGTACAGCTTTTTGTAATTCGCTTTAATTTCATATAAAATTATTGCCGTATTCATAAACAACATATGGTGGAGTGCTGTGTGTGGGCATGACAGAGGAGTTAAAAGGAGTAAATTACAAACTCGACAATCAAACTCTTTTGTCCTTCTAAAGAGAAAAAAGGCCAAACAGGAAGACAGAGGGCGGACGGATATTTGTCATGCCTCTCTATGAATTTAATAGGGCTTCAGTCGTAGTTGTCAAGGCACAATCAAACAGGTACTAAACCCTGTTGGATGATCTGGGAACATTTGATCCAAATAAGTTCACCGATAGCTTCCAAACTTCTTATGTTAGGTACTTTAATGATCCTACAAGGAATGTTTGGATGCCTATTGATGCCACGCCTGGGACCAGTAGAGCAGCACCACCCGGCGCAGTGGAGGGGGTGAGTATACCCAGACAGGTACAACCACGTATATACAGTCAGGCACAAACAGGAATGCCCAGTCAGGTACAACCAGGAATAACAGGTATTCCACAAATGGGAATGCCCAGTCGTGTACAACCAGGAATAACAGGTATCCCATAAACAGGAATGCCCAGTCAGGTACAACCAGGAATAGCAGGTATCCCACAAATGGGAATGCCCAGTCAGGTACAACCAGGAATAACAGGTATCCCACAAATGGGAATGCCCAGTCAGGTACAACCAGGAATAACAGGTATCCCACAAATGGGAATGCCCAGTCAGGCACAGCCAGGAATAGCCGCCAAAGACAACCAGGAACACTCAATTAGGGAACAATCAGGAATATCCAGTCAGCCACAACAAAGTTCATCCATTCAGGCATTACCAGGAATTCGCAGTCAGGTACTACCCCTAATACCCAGTCAGGCACATTCAGGAATACATAGTACAGTGCAATCAGGAATAAACAGTAAGGTGCAGCCAGGGATGCCCAGTCAGGCAAACTAGGAATACCCAGTCAGGTACAACCAGCAATACTCAGCCAGGTACAATCAGGAATACCCAGTCAGGCAAACTAGGAATACCCAGTCAGTCAAACTAGGAATACCCAGTCAGTCAAACTAGGAATACCCAGTCAGTCAAACTAGGAATACCCAGTCAGTCAAACTAGGAATACCCAGTCAGGTACAATCAGGAATATACAGTCAGGCCTACTAGGAATGCCCAAGTATGGAAAATCAGGAATACCCAGTCATGCACAACCAGCAATACCTAGTCAGGCCTACTAGGAATGCCCAGTGAGGTACAATCAGGAATACCCAGTCAGGCACATTAAGGAATACACAGTCAGGCACAACCAGGAATACCCAAGTATGGAAAATCAGGAATACCCAGTCATGCACAACCAGCAATGCCCAGTCAGGCCTACTAGGGATGCCCAGTGAGGTACAATCAGGAATACTCTGTCAAGCAAACTAGGAATACCCAGTCAGGCAAACTAGGAATACCCAGTCAGACAAACTAGGAATACCCAGTCAGGCAAACTAGGAATACCCAGTCAGGCAAACTAGGAATACCCAGTCAGACAAACTAGGAATACCCAGCCAGGCAAACTAGGAATACCCAGTCAGACAAACTAGGAATACCCAGTCAGGCAAACTAGGAATACCCAGCCACATTCAACCAGGCATCCATAATCAGAGACAACTAGGGATACCCAGTCAGGGATCTCCAGTCAGACCTGAGGCTGCTGAAACGTAATGACAGTGCTGTTAGCCCCTGTTAGCGCACTGGCTATAGTTTTCTATATTGCAGAAACTAATTTCCTGTGAGGATGTCCTTTAATATCCATATCCACTAGAACCCTGGTGTCCGTTTGTTAGAATGTATGTAACCACGTGAGATCTCTGGCATCGGTTGAGTTTTGTAGCAGATGGTATATTTAAGAAGTCATTCTGAATCTGAATCTGGTTGAAGGTCAGGCTTAAAAACTTAAATCTCTGAAGGCTGGAGATGCCTCAACCTTCTATAGACGGGAGCCCCTCACAGCATAACGAGAGAATTTCCCTCCTCAATGAAAATATGAAGTCCTAATTATTTCGATTCTGTGCTATAAAATGAACCAGATTATGTTAATCCCATGCTGTAAAACAAACATTCGAAACAAACCCAGTTCATATTAATCCTGTATTATAAACTGAACAATAGAAATAATCCCAGGTTATATTAAACCTGTACTACAAAAAAACAAGACGCACAATGAGAGAGTTTCTTCAAGTTCATATTTTTATGTTTCATACCGTAGGTCATATCCCACTGGCAGTGAATTAGCCTTCAAGATGTTTTAAACATCTGCTGTAAAATTAACTATAGAAAAAAATCTCAAATTATATTAATCCTGTACTACAAAACAGAAAGCAGAATACATCCTAGAGGTCTAAATATCCCATGCTGTAAACCAAACCATAGAATTAACACTGGGTTTAGTAATCCTGTGCTACAACCCCGGATTATAATAATACTGTACTAAGAAATCAACCATGTAAATAACCACAGTATATGTTAATCCTGTACTATACACCCCCCAGATTATATTTATCCTGTGGTTTAAAAAGGACCTACAGAATTACCCCAGAATAAATTAATCCTGTACTATAAAATTACTCATTGAAATAATCCTGGATTATATCAATCCTGTACTATAAATTGAACTATAGAAATAATCCACAATTATATAAATTCTGTGCTACCACATAAACTGAGGCATTAATCCTAAATTGCATTTAATCACATACAATAAAACAAAATGCAGAAATAATCCCAGTTTATATTTATCCATTGTTTGTACATTTAGCTGTGTAAGTAATCTCAGGTATATTAATCCAGTAGTATAAAACAAAATGTAGAATTAACGTAGTTTATATGAATACTCTACTATTTAACAAACCGGAGAAATAATCCCAGATTATATTAATTCTGTACTATGAAGTGAACCATAGGTTTAATCCTGTGTTATTTAGGTCCTGTGCTATAAAATGAACAATATAGATAGCCAAGATTATATGAATCATGCACTATACATCAAATTGAAGAAATAACCCCAGATTACATTAATTCTGTACTATAAAATGAACCCACAAATAACCCCAGATTATATAAATTCTGTTCTACTACGTTAAATGAAGCAATTATCCTAAATTACATTAATGCCATACTATAAAATAAACTGCAGAAATAACCCAAGTTTATATTAATCCCATGTTATACATTTAGCCATAGAAATAATCTCAGGTTGTCCTATAAATTGTAGATGTAGAAATGTAGAATTAACACAGTTCATATTAGTCCTGTACTGCAAAATAAAGCTTTGAGATAACTCCAGATTATATACATTCTGTGTTATTAAATGAACCAAAAATAAAATAATCTCATAATATATAATTCCATTTTATTACCCAAAGTGCGGAAACGACCTCCTTTCGTATTATTCCTGTTCTACAACATGAAAAAATAGAAATAACCCCAGAGTATATTAAAGATATACTCCATATGCCATAAAATAAAAAGTAGAATTAATCCCATATAATAATAATAATAATAATAATAATAATGTGCTATGCAATTAACCATAGTAATAATCCCAGGTTATACTAATCCAGTACTATAAAACAAAATATAGAATGAACCCCAGTTTATATCAAGTCCTAATTATTTCAATTCTGTGCTATAAAATGAACCAACGAATAAATCCCAGATTATGTTAATCCCATGCTATAAAACAAACATCAGAAACAACCCCAGTTCATATTATTCCTGTAATACAAACTGATCAATAGAAATAATCCTAGGTTATATTAAATCTGTACAACAAAAAACAAAATGTAGAATTAATAATCCCACATTATAGTTAATCCGTGCTATACAGTTACCCATAGAAATAATCCCAGGTTATACTAATAACTATATTATAAATATTATAGTATATTATAAATATTTTGCTGATTGTTTTTTGGCTCCTGAACATCATCATGTCAAGATGTTACTAAACCCACTACTGTTACCGCTCCTGAATCATACTACTACTACACACCTCCTGTGTCCCACCACCATCAGCTACTACTACTACTACTACTACCACCACTACCACCACCACCACCATCACTACTACTACTACCACCACTACTACTACTACCACCACCACCACCACCACCACCACCACCATCACACTACTACTACTACCAGCACTACTACTACTACTACTACTACTACGCTCCTGAACATTACACACCTCCTGTGTCCCGTAGCTGTCCCATGCTAAAATAATCCCAGGATCTAAAATGGCCACCACGTGACCGCTAGTTTCATGCTAGCATGTTTTGCTAACTCATCCATCCATGCATGTTCCCGGATGCTGCAGCGTGGATGCCTCCTGAACAGTGCCCCCCATGCATCTTCTCTAAAAGTGGTCATCGTGACCCCACGAAAACATGAGGCAGCAAGACGCGAGCATGTGACCTCAAGAATATGTGCATGTTCACACGCGCAACACGTTCCAACATTTATTGTCACGCCACTAACGCCACTGTCGGGGTCCCGTGCACGCTTGGGCCCGCGAATCCGACGCGGCGCTGAAGGTAATAAAGCTAAAAGCAGGATCGCGCAACTTTTTAGCGCTCCTTCCCAACAAACGGCGGCTGATTATAGGGAATAGAGGACTCGGCACTCTAAAAGCAGCCGCACGCTCATCACCTGGAGGGAAAAAAGGCTGTTAAGTGAAACGTCCCTTCTCTCAATCTCTCCTTTTTCCGCGGCTCCTTTAGCAGACGTGCAGACACCTAATCCTTCTATCTCCATTAATGGTGCTCTTAGCATCCATTTGCTACCTGAGAATCAACACCTGTGTGTGTTAGTGAAACAAGAACCCTCGTCGCCCCCTCATTCAGCGGCACTAAGATAACAGCAAGTTGCTAGCCGGCGACGATTCAAGGAGCGTTAACTATGAGGAATGATGTCGATTTATCATGATATTACAGCGCTGACAGGGAAACACACCTGTACCTTTTTTTTTTTTTTTTGATGTAATTTATTGACTGGTTTGTGGATGCCGAGCGAGAGAGAGAGAGAGAGAGAGAGAGGGAGAAGGGAGAGGGAGAGAGGGAAAAAATTAGCGGCGCTTTAATTACTGCTGCTGCTGGTTAAAATATTAATGGAGCACAGAGTGTTGCATGCTCATTTCTGTTGATTTTTAATTAGCAGTAATTCATTTCGCACAAAGCATGTTGATGCCTGTGCCGCAGACATTAGCGAGGAGGCTGAATAAAGATGTTTTTCTGAGGAGGCCGGGTGCATACTGAGACAGCGAGAGAGAGAGAGAGGGAGAGGGAGAGAAGGGGAGAGAGAGAGAGAGAGGGAGAGTGGAGTGCTCTCAGGCCAGGGGGAAAGACAAGGACCGCCACCCACCCGCTTCTACTTCACACTGCATGCCAAGAAATGCAGCACAGAAAATAAATAAATAAATAAATGACTGCGCCGCCCTCCTCCTCCTCCTCCTCCTCCTCCTCCTCCTCCTCCTCCTTCTCCTCTACCCTGGGAGATAGAGCAGCCACAACTCAACGCTCTCAAAAAAGTGAACCTAGGACTAGTTCGACATTACACAAGGCGGGGTAGCGTTAACTTCCTCTGTTGGTCAAGAACGTACTACTCCACACCCTTAACAAACAAACAAACAAACAAACAAAGAGAAATACTGGAACATTTAGAAAACCCAAGTTAACCTACAACCAAAAGTAACTCAGTCGTCCAGATTACCTAAACCGAAATTTAGGAATTTAACACTCCGAAGCCTAGAACAAATAAAGAACCAGCCCACCAAGAATTTCTTAGTGAAACTGTCAAAACAAACAAACAAGCAAAGCAAAAGACACCAACAACAAAAACCCAAGTTAGTCTTACCAGAAGTAACTCAGTTGGCCAGATTACCCAACACAGAATTCAAAAATGTAACACTCTGAAGCCCTTAACAAGTAAGGAACGCTTCCACCAAGAATCTCTAACCCTTTCTTTCCATTAACAAAGCTCTTCAGACCAGCAAACCAACACAACCCCTGTCAGAATCAGTCATTTACAGAACTATTATAACTACCTCCACCACTACTACTACCACCACCACCATCACCATCACTACTACTACTACCACCACCACCACCATCACTACTACTACTACTCTTATTACTACTATAACAAAATACTACCACCACCACTACTACTACCACCACCACCATCACTACTACTACTACCACCATTACTACTACCACTACTACCACCACCACCACCACCATCACTACTACTACCACCACCACCACCATCACTACTACTACTACTCTTATTACTACTATAACAAAATACTACCTCCACCACTACTACTACCACCACCACCATCACTACTACTACTACCACCATTACTACTACCACTACTACCACCACCACCACCACCACCATCACTACTACTACTACTACCACCACCACCACCATCACTACTACTACTACTCTTATTACTACTATAACAAAATACTACCACCACCACTACTACTACTACAACAACTACCACTACTACTACCACCACTACCACCATCACTACCACCACCACCACCACCACTACTACTACAACAACTACCACTACTACTACTGCCACTACCACTACCACTGCCACTACCACTACTACTACTACTATTATAACAACAACAACTACTACTACTGCTACTGCCACCATAACAACAACAACAAAACAACAACAACTACTACTACTACTACTCTTATCACTACTATAACAAAATACTACCACCACCACCACCACTACTACTACTACTACCACTACTACTACCACCACCACCATCACTACCACTACTACTACTACTATTATAACAACAACAACAATAACAACAACTACTAGTACTACTACTACTACTACTACCACCACCATCACTAATACTACTACTACCACCACCACCACCACCACCACCATCACTACTACTACTACCACCATAACAACAACAACAACAACAGCAACAACTACTAGTACTACTACTACTACTACCACCAGCATCACTAATACTACTACTACCACCACCACCATCACTACTACTACCACCACTACTACTACAACTACCACTACCACCACCACCACCACTACTACTACTACCACTACTACTACCACCACTTATAGTAATAATAATAGTAATAATAATAATAATAATAATAATATAAACCAAATATTGAAAGTTTACCACAAATGTAAGCAAAACAAGATAAATGAATTGGGTATGTCACACAGCATCGTTACTCTTACTTAGCCACAAGCCTAAAAGTCAAGAATCTCTATCTACACAATCAAATACTTACACAACTTACATAAAGCAAACATTTATATATGTGTGGCTTATGTAAGTTTATAAAGTCCACAGTGGCCAAGAATTAAGCCTCCTCGCCCTGTAAACAAACTAACAAGACCAACCATACCCTTATGATGCCCACCATGTCCAATTCAAGAGCCAAGAATGTATTATCCCCATCTTCAAAAAAAAACCAAAAAGATAGATAAAAAAATGAAAAAGTTAATCACCCGCCCCCCATATAATGTCCACCATGTTCAAGAATTGAGTTCCCTCACCCTGTAAACAACCAACCAACCAACCAACCAACCAACCAAACACAACTAGCCTGACAACTAGCCAGAATTTACTAGCAATCACCTTCCATTATTATTATTATTAAAATTATTATTATTAATAATAATAATGATAATAATAATAATAATAATCAGGTAAGCTATGGACAGGGATTGGTTCCACAATACAGTATTTTTTCCGTTAGCCAGATAGCAAGCTAAAGAACAACCACCCTGCTTTGTGAACTGACCCCTTAGATATGTGCTTCAGCTGTGACGATCACCCAGCTAGCTGCACTCGTGCGGGGTCCGAGCTGCATCTCCTTGTGGCTTTTTGTTGATATGCCGCTCGCGAAGCTGCTGGATGCGTTTGTGCACGCGCCTCTAAATGAAGCAATTTGTGTCTAGGCGACAGATGTGCACATGTACAGTTAGGCCTATTATCAAAGCGCGGTGATTAAAAATCCTCTTGAGCGCAAACGTGTACCCGGGGATGTTTCCGCTAGGAGACCGCCGATAGGTCTCGCGCGCGATCAGCCAAGCTAGCACCACCCCCGAAAAGCTAGCACCGGGGGCCAGGTGCTAGCGTTCCTGCCATATCAGGACTGTACACTCCCAAACCCTGAGCTAACCACCGCTCTGCACACACACGCATGCAATCATACGCACACCCCTCCCCTCAGCTCGTACTCCACGGCGGCGTCCGGGTGGCATCTGGGATGCTGTGATTGAGAAGTGTAAATAAATAATAATCCCTGGAAAGGGGACCGGCGCATCAGCATCTGTCTACTCCCCTGCTAATAGTTTTATTGTGGCGCCATCAATTTAACACTCTTTGTTTCAATGGATCCCTCATTCACGAAGAGATATTTCCTCTTTTAATTGAACTAAACAGCTTTGTTTGAGGATCTCTCTCTCTCTCTCTCTCTCTCTCTCTCTCTCTTTTAGTCTTCGGAATTTTTCCGAAAGCTGCCATAGCCACATGTTCCCAAAAGCCCTTGGACCGTGGCCGCAAAAGCTGCGCGTTTTTATACGACTCATTGTCATTCAGCTAACACGCCGATTGTGTGCGAGTAGCAGAGTCGTGCCGCTGTGCTAAAGGTTCTCGCCTTGTTATTGCATAAACACGCGAGTGTAGACA
>JAMWET010006014.1:247500-317500 GCA_024036415.1 Prochilodus magdalenae | reverse complement strand
ATTTTTAGACACACCTAAAGCCGGCTGTTTCGTTCGCCCGAGAGGTGCCAAACTTCATATAAGGGCAGGTCCCCAAGCACTGACCCACAGTCATACTGACCCACACTCGTCTATCTGTCGTTTATTCATCCCTCGTTCTTCTCATAAAGTCCCAGTTATTTTTAGACACACCTAAAACCGGCTGTTTCGTTCGCCCGAGAGGCGCCAAACTTCACATACACAGTAAGGGCAGGTCCCCAAGCACTGACCCACAGTCATACAGACCCGCACTCGTCTATCTGTCATTTATTCATCCCTCGTTCCTCCCATAAAGTCCCAGTCATTTTTAGACACACCTAAAGCCGGCTGTTTCGTTCGTCCGAGAGGCGCCAAACTTCACATACTTACTACGTGCAGGTCCCCAAGCACTGACCCACAGCCATACTGACCCACACTCCTCTATCTGTCGTTTATTCATCCCTCGTTCCTCCCATAAAGTCCCAGTTATTTTTAGACACACCTAAAACCGGCTGTTTCGTTCGCCCGAGAGGTGCCAAACTTCACATAAGGGCAGGTCCCCAAGCACTGACCCACAGTCATACTGACCCGCACTCCTCTATCTGTCGTTTATTCATCCCTCGTTCCTCCCATAGAGTCCCAGTCATTTTCGACCCAATCCAAGCAGTAATGTTTTCGTTCACCCGAGAACCAACAAAGCTTCACATACTCACTGAGGGGAGGCCCCTAGACCCTAAACCGCGGTCACACCGGCACGCACTCGTTTATTCATCCCTCATTCCTCCCATAAATTCCTAGTCATTTTGACCCAAACCCAGCAGTAACGTTTCCGTTCGCCCGAGAACCAACAAAGCTTCACATACTCACTAAGGGCAGGCCCCCAGACGCTAATCCACATTCTTACAGACTCGCACTCGTTTACTCATCCCTCGTTCCTCACTGAGCACGCTGCGCAACCATCCCGTGTTTCCCTCAGGAAATGCACTTTTCTGGTTTTCTTTATTCTTATTTCGCCGCGTTTCTTTGCCGCTTAACTCGCCCCGCAGTTTTCGAGATATCGACACCGTTCCAACTCCATATTGTCCGGTATGATCCACTGATGTGGGCTTGTATACAGCTTTTGGATCGGATGCACGGATTCCGAGTAGGAAGGAATTTCCCAGGAATTTTTCCCCATAGAGAATGAATGGGATCAAAAAACAGGTGCCAATCTAACCCACCTCTTTCTCGACCTAGAGAAACCACATCGGATACACTGGCTCAGGTGCGAAGCGATATTCAGTGATGGATTGACCCGCACTCGTTCATCTCTCCTTTTTTTTCCGCATCCCTCGTTCCTCCCATAGAATCCCAGTCATTTTTGGACCAACACCAAGCGGACTGTTTCATTCGCCCAAGAGGCGCCAAACTTCACATACTTACTACGTGCAGGTCCCCAAGCACTGACCCACAGCCATACTGACCCGCACTCGTCTATCTGTCGTTTATTCATCCCTCGTTCCTCCCATAAAGTCCCAGTCATTTTTAGACACACCTAAAACCGGCTGTTTCGTTCGCCCGAGAGGCGCCAAACTTCATATAAGGGCAGGTCCCCAAGCACTGACCCACAGTCATACTGACCCGCACTCGTCTATCTGTAGTTTTGTTCATCCCTCGTTCCTCCCATAAAGTCCCAGTCATTTTTAGACACACCTAAAGCCGGCTGTTTCGTTCGCCCGACAGGCACCAAACTTCACATACACACTAAGGGCAGGTCCCCAAGCACTGACCCACAATCATACTGACCCGCACTCGTCTATCTGTCGTTTATTCATCCCTCGTTCCTCCCATAGAGTCCCAGTCATTTTTAGACACACCTAAAGCCGGCTGTTTCCTTCACCCGAGAGCTGCGTAACTTCACATACACACTAAGGGCAGGTCCCCAAGCACTGACCCACAGTCAGAGTGACCCGCACTCGTCTATCTGTCGTTTATTCATCCCTCGTTTCTCCCATAAAGTCCCAGTCATTTTTAGACACACCTAAAGCCGGCTGTTTCATTCGTCCGAGAGGCGCCAAACTTCACATACACAGTAAGGGCAGGTCCCCAAGCACTGACCCACAGTCATACTGACCCACACTCGTCTATCTGTAGTTTTGTTCATCCCTCGTTCCTCCCATAAAGTCCCAGTCATTTTTAGACACACCTAAAACCGGCTGTTTCGTTCGCCCGAGAGGCGCCAAACTTCACATACACAGTAAGGGCAGGTCCCCAAGCACTGACCCACAGTCATACTGACCCGCACTCGTCTATCTGTCGTTTATTCATCCCTCGTTCCTCCCATAAAGTCCCAGTCATTTTTAGACACACCTAAAACCGGCTGTTTCGTTCGCCCGAGAGGCGCCAAACTTCACATACACAGTAAGGGCAGGTCCCCAAGCACTGACCCACAGTCATACTGACCCACACTCGTCTATCTGTCGTTTATTCATCCCTCGTTCCTCCCATAAAGTCCCAGTCATTTTTAGACACACCTAAAGCCGGCTGTTTCGTTCGTCCAAGAGGTGCCAAACTTCACATACACAGTAGGGCAGGTCCCCAAACACTGACCCACAGTCATACTGACCCGCACTCGTCTATCTGTCGTTTATTCATCCCTCGTTCCTCCCATAAAGTCCCAGTCATTTTTAGACACACCTAAAACCGGCTGTTTCGTTCGTCCGAGAGGCGCCAAACTTCACATACACAGTAAGGGCAGGTCCCCAAGCACTGACCCACAGTCATACTGACCCGCACTCGTCTATCTGTCGTTTATTCATCCCTCGTTCCTCCTATAAAGTCCCAGTCATTTTTAGACACACCTAAAGCCGGCTGTTTCATTCGTCCGAGAGGCGCCAAACTTCACATACACAGTAGGGCAGGTCCCCAAACACTGACCCACAGTCATACTGACCCGCACTCATCTATCTGTCGTTTATTCATCCCTCGTTCCTCCCATAAAGTCCCAGTCATTTTTAGACACACCTAAAGCCGGCTGTTTCATTCGTCCGAGAGGCGCCAAACTTCACATACACAGTAGGGCAGGTCCCCAAACACTGACCCACAGCCATACTGACCCGCACTCGTCTATCTGTCGTTTATTCATCCCTCGTTCTTCCCATAAAGTCCCAGTCATTTTTAGACACACCTAAAACCGGCTGTTTCGTTCGTCCGAGAGGCGCCAAACTTCACATACACAGTAGGGCAGGTCCCCAAGCACTGACCCACAGTCATACTGACCCGCACTCGTCTGTCTGTTGTTTATTCATCCCTCGTTCCTCCCATAAAGTCCCAGTCATTTTTAGACACACCTAAAGCCGGCTGTTTCGTTCGCCCGAGAGGCGCCAAACTTCATATAAGGGCATGTCCCCAAGCACTGACCCACAGTCATACTGACCCGCACTCGTCTATCTGTCGTTTATTCATCCCTCGTTCCTCCCATAAAGTCCCAGTCATTTTTAGACACACCTAAAACCGGCTGTTTCGTTCGCCCGAGAGGCGCCAAACTTCACATACACAGTAAGGGCAGGTCCCCAAGCACTGACCCACAGTCATACTGACCCGCACTCCTCTATCTGTCGTTTATTCATCCCTCGTTCCTCCCATAGAGTCCCAGTCATTTTTAGACACACCTAAAGCCGGCTGTTTCGTTCGCCCGAGAGGCGCCAAACTTCACATACTTACTACGTGCAGGTCCCCAAGCACTGACCCACAGTCATACTGACCCGCACTCCTCTATCTGTCGTTTATTCATCCCTCGTTCCTCCCATAGAGTCCCAGTCATTTTCGACCCAATCCAAGCAGTAATGTTTTCGTTCGCCCGAGAACCAACAAAGCGTCACATACTCACTAAGGGGAGGCCCCTAGACCCTAAACCGCGGTCACACCGGCACGCACTCGTTTATTCATCCCTCGTTCCTCCCATAGATTCCCAGTCATTTTGACCCAAACCCAGCAGTAACGTTTCCGTTCGCCCGAGAACCAACAAAACTTCACATACTTACTAAGGGCAGGCCCCCCAGAAATGCACTTTTCTGGTTTTCTTTATTCTTATTTCGCCGCGTTTCTTTGCCGCTTAACTCGCCCCGCAGTTTTCGAGATATCGACACCGTTCCAACTCCATATTGTCCGGTATGATCCACTGATGTGGGCTTGTATACAGCTTTTGGATCGGATGCACGGATTCCGAGTAGGAAGGAATTTCCCAGGAATTTTTCCCCATAGAGAATGAATGGGATCAAAAAACAGGTGCCAATCTAACCCACTTCTCCTCGACCTAGAGACACCACATCGGATACACTGGCACGGGGCGAAGCGATATTCAGTGATGGATTGACCCGCACTCGTTCATCTCTCCTTTTTTTTCCGCATCCCTCGTTCCTCCCATAGAATCCCAGTCATTTTTGGACCAACACAAAGCCGAATGTTTCGTTCGCCTGAGAGGCGTGAAACTTCATATACACACTAACAGCAGGTTCCTATGCATTAATCCTCAGCCATACTGGCCCACACTCCTCTATCTGTTGTTTATTCATCCCTCGTTCCTCCCATAGAGTCCCAGTCATTCTCGACTCAAACCAAGCAGTAATGCCCAAGAGCCTACAAACTTGACATACTCACTAAGGGCAGGTCCCCAAGCACTAATCCACAGCCATACTGGCCCGCACTCCTCTATCTGTTGTTTATTCATCTCTCGTTCCTCCCATAGAGTCCCAGTCATTCTCGACCCAAACCAAGCAGTAATGCTTTCGTTTGCCTGAGAGCCACCAAACTTCACGTACTCACTAAAGGCAGGTCCCCAAACACTAATCCACAGCCATACTGACCCGCACTCATCTGTCGTTTATTCATCCCTCGTTCCTCCCATAGAGTTCCAGTCATTTTCGACCCAAACCAAGCAGCAATACCACCAAACTTCACATAACGCTAAACCGACCCACACTCGTTTACTCATCCCTTGTTCCTCACTGAGCAAGCTGTGCAACCATCCCGCGTTTCTTTCAGGAAATTTACTTTTCTAGTTATATAACTATCATTAGAGAATTCAACTCAGGAAGGCTTGTGTTTGTAAAGCACCTGAGTTGGGCCAATATTGGCCTCAAGAGTGTTTGAATGCAACTCATAGGAAGAAAGTAGAGCTGGTGTTGTAAAGGAGTGAAAATCTATCCATCCATGCATCCATCCATCCATTTATCCAAGCATCAGGTCTCAAAGCCTAATAAAATGTCTGAATGGCACGTTTTGCATTTGTTTACTTGCCTGACTGTAACACAGTACACAGTAATGGAAGTGAAGTAGGCCCAGCTGACACACATCATACAATGTCCCGATGAGGACTTGATGGACGGATGGGTGGGAGGCCGAACGGACCTTTAAATGTGCAAAGAAAATGAAATCTCCTTCCACCCATCCATCCATCCATCCATCCATCCATCCAGTCACCATCAGGACATTTCTTCAGTCAACTAACAACAAAGCTTTTTACTATCTAGTACAATCAGAGTACCGTGCTTGCCCCAAAGGGTTCCCCCTCACCAGCTCCCGACAATGTACGTTCACTATCACGCACGCATCGTTCTAATAGAAGTGTTTGAATGGAGCCGAACAGCCGAAAGTGGCGCTGGCATTGTGAGGCGGTGAAAAGGCGCTGAAACGCGCTCGTAGAAACGCCGTTATTTTTGGAACGTGTGCACTTTTCACACAAGGTGACCGAAAGTGCGGGACTGGACCTCGTCCCTGGAGAATGATCATTTTACTGGGGCACAATAGCAGGAAACGGTGAGTCACAAAAGGCATTTTTATGAGCACAAAAAAAACCTGGTGGACTCGTTATGGCCTCAATGCTGGGACTATTCCGCCTGATAGGTCTGAGAAAGAGAGCGCCGGAGAGAATCAGCATTATTGGAGCACATCCGGCCAAAGACGATGCTGATGTTATTTGTACGTTGTTGTTTTTTGGGGGTATTCGGGTTCCAGCAGACGTGTGAATCGCTGGGAAATGACGTAGCTTGGAAGCGGTTCTCCCGATAAGAGGGAAAAGGCCTGAATTGTGGAGCTGTCTGCGTAAGGAAATGAGATGTTGCGCTGACTCATTTAACAGTTCAGCGGGACAGGAGACTGATTACTGAGTTAGTGGCATTTAATGACTCCAGGCTTTGTGCGCTTGTGTCGTACAGCGGAATACAGGCGTACGCGGGAGTTTGAACAGCGCTGGATATACCGTTTCGATTGTGGTTTGTCCTGCATGTGAAAATAAGAGAACGAGATAAGAGAAGAGATTCTAGTGGATTCCCTGCTTTAACGCATCCCCGCTACAACCGCCGAGGAGTTGAGTCAGGTGTGCTGGGAGCAGGGACAGCTCTTAAATGTGCAGCACAGGGATAAGAAACATTGCTGAAGACTTTTTGAATTCATACCGAAAGCTAAATGGACATGTCACTCCTCCTCCCTCTTCACTCCTTACCAGTCTGGAAGGAGTTCAGCCTCAAAAAAGGAGTTTGGGTTGTACTGGGAGGAGTTTAGGTTGTACTGAGAGGAGTTTGAGTTGTACTGGGAGGAGTTTAGGTTGTACTGAGAGGAGTTTGAGTTGTACTGGGAGGAGTTTGGGCTGTACTGGGAGGAGTTTGGGTTGTACTGAGAGGAGTTTGAGTTGTACTGGGAGGAGTTTGGGTTGTTATGTAAGGAGTTTGAGTTGTACTGGGAGGAGTTTGGGTTGTACTGGGAGGAGTTTGGGTTGTACTGAGAGGAGTTTGAGTTGTACTGGGAGGAGTTAAGGTTGCACTGGGAGGTGTTTTAGTTGTACCGAGATGAGTTTGAGTTGTACCGAGAGGAGTTTGAGTTGTACTGGGAGGAGTTTGAGTTGTACTGGGAGGAGTTTGAGTTGTACTGGGAGGAGTTTGGGCTGTACTGGGAGGAGTTTGTGTTGTACTGGGATGAGTTTGGGTTGTACTAGGAGGAGTTTGGGTTGTACTGAGAGGAGTTTGGGTTGTTATGCAAGGAGTTTGAGTTGCAATGGGAGGATTTTGGGTTGTTATGTAAGGAGTTTGGGTTGTACCGAGAGGAGCTTGAGTTGTACTGGGAGGAGTTTGGGTTGTACTGGGAGGAGTTTGGGCTGTACTGGGAGGAGCTTGAGTTGTACTGGGAGGAGTTTGGGTTGTATTGGGAGGAGTCTGGGCTGTACTGGGATGAGTTTGGGTTGTACTGGAAGGAGTTTGGGTTGTTATGTAAGGAGTTTGGGTTGTACTGGGAGGAGTTTGGGTTGTACCGAGAGGAGCTTGAGTTGTACTGGGAGGAGTTTGGGTTGTACTGGGAGGAGTTTGGGCTGTACTGGGATGAGTTTGGGTTGTACTGGAAGGAGTTTGGGTTGTACTGGGAGGAGTTTGGGTTGTTATGTAAGGAGTTTGGGTTCCACTGGAAGGAGTTTGGGTTGTACCGAGAGGAGTTTGAGTTGTACGGGGATGAGTTTGGGTTGTACTAGGGGGAGTTGTACTGGGAGGAGTTTGTGTTGTACGGGGAGGAGTTTGAGTTGTAATGGGAGGAGTTTGGGTTGTACTGGGAGGAGTTTGTGTTGTACTGGGAGGAGTTTGTGTTGTGGGTTGGCTGAAGAGATGGACATGTATACACTATGGGATGATGGCTTGAATGTGTCTCAGACCTTCTGAAGTGGCTTGAGTGACTGGGTTTGGTTTGAATGTGTCTTGAGTGTGTTTGTGTGGCTCGGCCTTTTCCAGATTTGGTCCTGATACTCAAGACATGTGAAGTGACGAGGCGTGAAAGGGCCATAGGTATCTTCTATGGAGAACAGACATCTGGACAATCCAATACATGCATTCAAACAGGCAGAATAGAGGTCTACAATAAAACCAAAGTTAAGCATGTTCCATGTAGAGGGGATGCTAACTTATTCCCACTTCGAAGACCAACCAGTTGTGTCATTAGATTTGATTACATGTATAGATTTATGATTATATGTATCATCAAATAGAAACCAGGAAACCGTAGACCATTTCAGAAGTCGCAGTCTGTCCCTCTTCCTGCTGATCGCTCTGATCTTCAGACAGATGTGGCTGTCTGGCACGTTCTGTCCTGGACGGGCCTCTTAATCTGATCATCAGCGCTTCCTCTGAAGGAGCCGCATGATTAGCTCACCTCCAGATAGCGATAGCTCGCTCATAACTATAACTATTAGGAATATTTGAAGTCAGATTTTATTACGTGTTCAAACCACACTAATCAACATGTTGCAAACAGCGTCTTCACACGCACGCCAGTGGCACAGCGGTAATCTGATTTTGGCAGCTGCCAGATTATTGAAGTGGTCATGACATGGCACACTATGATATCTGATATCAGTTATCAGACTTCAAGAAATCCAAGCAAAAAAAAAAAAGAGGGGGAAAAAAAGAGTAGCTGTTTTCTATTAGATCGTTTCACGCTACTCCTCCACCAGCGCGTCGTATCCGTCTGCAAAGCACCTACAGAGCGGCGTTCAGAGAGAAATCTGATTACTGAGTGACGCAGGTAGACCTGGAGTTTGTCCATTATCAGACTGCTTGAGTGTATGTAAATGTGTCGAATGGATGATTGCCAAAACCTGTTGTGGGATTGTTTTCCACATGTAAACATATTCGCCGTTTTGTGATGTAAATGTGCCAGATTTATCAGAATGACTCATTTTCATCTAGACAGGCTGCTGCTCAAAAATATCAACAAGGCTTCCACATGCAGGGGAAGCAAAAAGCCCCAAACATCCCTAAAAGCCCAGAACATGCAAAACAAGCACACAAAGCACCGGTCTTCTGGAGCGGGACCCGGTCAGTGGGACAATGTCAGACGAGTAGCATAATCGACCCACAGGGTAACTCCGGTAGGTTAATCATTACTACCAGTTCAGTCCAAATCTCAATGGGCTTTTACTCTGTTGGTTTAAAATGTTTGTTGTAGCAGAAAATCCTCAGTGACTTCCAGAAAACATCCATGCCATCGGAAAGTTTAATACAAGCTTTAGAGATTTAAGATTAGTTTTAATGTTTTGGACTGGAAGGAGTTTGGGTTGTACTGGGAGGAGTTTGGGTTGTACTGGGGGAGTTGTACTGGGAGGAGTTTGGGTTGTACTGGGAGGAGTTTGGGTTGTACTGGGAGGAGTTTGGGTTGTACTGGGGGGAGTTGTACTGGGAGGAGTTTGGGTTGTACTGGGAGGAGTTTGGGTTGTTATGTAAGGAGTTTGGGTTGTACTGGGGCGAGTTGTACTGGGAGGAGTTTGGGTTGTACTGGGAGGAGTTTGGGTTGTACTGGGGGGAGTTGTACTGGGAGGAGTTTGGGTTGTACTGGGAGGAGTTTGGGTTGTTATGTAAGGAGTTTGGGTTGTACTGGGGCGAGTTGTACTGGGAGGAGTTTGGGTTGTACTGGGGGGAGTTGTACTGGGAGGAGTTTGTGTTGTTATGTAAGGAGTTTGGGTTGTACTGGGGCGAGTTGTACTGGGAGGGGTTTGAGTTGTACTGGAGGGAGTTGTACTGGGAGGAGTTTGTGTTGTTATGTAAGGAGTTTGGGTTGTGCTGGGAGGATTTTGTGCTGTACTGGGAAGAGTTTGGATTGTTATGCAAGGAGTTTGGGTTGTACGGGGGGGAGTTTGGGTTGTACTGGGAGGAGTTTGGGTTGTACTGGGAGGAGTTTGGGCTGTACTGGGAGGAGTTTGGGTTGTACTGGGAGGAGTTTGGGTTGTACTGGGAGGAGTTTGGGCTGTACTGGGGGGAGTTTGGGTTGTACTGGGAGGAGTTTGGGTTGTACTGGGAGGAGTTTGGGCTGTACTGGGGGGAGTTTGGGCTGTACTGGGACGAGTTTCATCTGTACTGGGAGGAGTTTGGGTTGTACTGGGAGGAGTTTGTGTTGTACTAGGGGGAGTTGTACTGGGAGGAGTTTGTGTTGTGGGTTGGGCCGAAGAGTTGGACATGTATACACTATGGGATCATGGCTCAAATGTGTCTCAGACCTTCTGAAGTGGCTTGAGTGACTGGGTTTGGTTTGAATGTGTCTTGAGTGTGTTTGTGTGGCTCGGCCTTTTCCAGATTTGGTCCTGATACTCAAGACGTGTGGAGTGACCAGGCGTGAAAGGGCCATAGGTATCTTCTATTGAGAACAGACATCTGGACAATCCAATACAATCCAATCCTAAGTCTGATGGCATCCACATCCTAGCTTAAAAATGACAATAAATAAATAAATAAATAAATACATGTAGAAAATATGTTTTTGTCACACCCGGCCATGTCCTGTCATGTCCATGTGCTTCTGTTTGTTTTGGTCCTATGCTCCTCCTGTCTCCGCCCTCTAGTCCGGCCTCTTTTTTCTAGCTCCGCCCCTTCCCTGGTGTCTCTCGTCAGCCCTAGTTGTGTTATACCCCATGTCGTGCCCTTTGTGATGTTGGGTGTTTTGTCTCCCGGCCGGCCCTTTGCCTCTTTGTGGTTTGATTGAGTATCCATGTAAGTTTCTCCATGTCTGTTGTTGTGCAGCCCTGTTCCGTTGTTTAGTCTCTTTGGTTGTAACCAGTTGCAACCTGTCCCCCCGTCCCGGGTAACAGTTTTAATGTATTTAGTCACATCCAAAACACATATGCAATATACAGGGGTTGGACAATGAAACTGAAACACCTGTCATTTTAGTGTGGGAGGTCTCATAGCTAAATTGGACCAGCCTGGTGGCCAATCTTCATTAACTGCACATTGCACCAGTAAGAGCAGAGTGTGAAGGTTCAGTTAGCAGGTAAGAGCACAGTTCTGCTCAGAATACTGCAATGCACACAGCATTATGGGACATACCAGAGTTCAAAAGAGGACACACTGTTGGTGCACGTCTTGCTGGCGCATCTGTGACCAACACAGCAAGTCTTTGTGATGTATCAAGAGCCACGGTATCCAGGGTAATGTCAGCATACCACCAAGAAGGACGAACCTCCACCAGCGTCTCGTAGTGACCTGGCCACTATCCTGCAAGAGGAATGGCTTAAACTCCCTCTGACCACTGTGCAGGACGCAGTATATGTCATTCCCAAGACCAACTGACGCTGTATTGGCCGCAAAAGGAGGCCCTACACCATACTAATAAATGACTGTGGTCTAAAACCAGGTGTTTTAGTTTCATTGTCCAACCCCTGTATATATATATATATATATATATAATCTACCTCAGCCTTAACATAGTGCTATATGGTAATGTGCACATCTGCATAGATCATAGTTTTTAACGTTATATTACTGTTATACAAAAACTGTAAATTAGTATAAACAGAGATTTTACTGCCTAGTATTGTATATATTTATTGTCTAATGTATATTGTTTGTATTGAAGTACTGTAAGTAGTACACACCCATTCTATTTTCATTGTTCCATTCTATTTTCTATTTTTCACTAAGGCTGATATAACAAACATTTGTTATTCACTAAGCTGAAAGGAGAGCTAGAGCTTTTACACTGTGCAGAAAAAGAGATCAAAGTTTTTACACCACTAAATATATATTAGAGGTGGAGATATGGAGGAGTATCATACTGTGGAGTCAGGAGTAGATGTGGTGTATCAGGATATGGACTGGTTCAGACTCGCATCAGGTGGAGCTGTGAAGTGTGAGGCTATAAGGTATATAGTCTATATATGATGTATAGTTGGGTATGTCTGAACTTTTAACTGGTATTAAACATGTTTATTCACATTCAAATCTATCTATCTATCTATCTATCTATCTATCTATCTATCTATATATATATATATATATATATATATATATATATATGTATGTATATACTTTTTTTTTTTTTTTTACGATGACCTAGCATCAAAAAACAAATGTAGCAACCATATTATGTATACATATTTTTGGTCTATCCCAATTTACATATATATAAATGATAAGTGTCAATATATATGATATCTTAGCACCATTTCATATGTGTGTGTTTATTTGTCCAGATCCACATCTGTTTCTGCGTATCTGTTTAAGTGACGCTAACACATATATGACATGTGTGAATATATTTAAATATATGCACATATATTCAGGTTCAGTCTTTAATAGATTCCGGCATTTCAGAAATATTTGCGAATATATTTTAGGATCATAGGATCATCATGGAAAGGATGTACACCAGTGGCATAGTTTTTACAGAACCAAGCTCAGAACCAATTGGGTACCAGTCACAACATACGTTACGGAAAGGTTCCCCTGTAAGGAACTGAGGACCCACTGAGGAACCTTGACTCTGAAGCAGCTTGAGAGGTTTCAGTCTGGAGATCTAAGTCTCTTAAAAATTAAGGTTCCTTATAGGTTCTTGACTTCTTCAGACGCACACGCCTTTTTCTTTCCACTCTCTGATTGAACCATCCAATTCAACGTTCTGTAGGGAACCAGAAGTTATTCCAAAGAGCCATTCTGGGGCATTGATCATTTAGAGTTTCATGTATTTAGCCTCGGTGTGGAATTTCCAAAAGGGAAAAAGTGGTTTTATTGGGTTATCATTGGTTATACATTGTAATAACAGGTTAATAACCATTTAATAGCCAGTTAATAGCATTATATATTCATTTATGTGTGCATCGTTAATGAGCTCGCCCTTTATTAAGCATTCACAGTTCATTTCTCCACTAATAAGCATTTAACATCGTGAAAATTCAGGTGTGAGACTGTAGCGTCAAGTTAGGAAGCCGCCGAATCTCCAAACTTACCCCACCCCCCTTGAAAATGACCATTAATTAGTAGTAAACATTTCTCTTCTATTTCTAATTGGCTTTTATTTGTCGAGATTCAGTTAAAGAGAACGCTTAATTAATTAAACATGAAAGTCACACCTTTCGGAGTGTTTGAGAATACAGATGTAACAGATTCCTTTCTTTTTTTTTTTTTTACTCCCTTACTCCCTCCCAAATCCTGCGCTACCATCAGATTTGTTCAACTCTTTATCACATTAATTAGCACCTCAATCCTGTCCCCTTTGCAAATGAGGGGTAGGTGAGGAGGTGGGGGATATAATGACTTAAAATGCACACAGCTAACAAGTTATTCATCCCTCCACAGCTGTTGGCTCCATTTAAACACTTCAAAACCCCCCCACCTCCCGCCCCACTCCCTGTTTTTCTCCCTTTCCCTTTATCTCTATTTATTCTTCCTTGTATTTTTAGTCAGCGGCGTGCCGAACTGGGTCGCCGCAAGCTGCCCGCCATTCTTTTTTCGCACCTCTGCAACGTGGGAAGAGCTGGAGCCTCCGAAGCAGATTGGAGGAAATTAGATTCCCCGATACTTTAAACAAGCAGGTGCGAGATGCCACGAGTTGAACTGTTGTTTTGTTTGTCATGTCGCTAAGACGTCGTAAAAGTAGGCGGAGTTGGAGAGTTTTCCGAAACTCTTAGCACCGGTGGGGCATCATCTCATCTGGATGGATTCCCTACAGGCCGCCTTCATTTGACAGTACCTCAAATAACGTCAGGCCCATGTGAAGTAGTGGCAGTGGTATGGCGAACAATCCGATCCGCACAGTTCCACGCGTCAGACCTTGGGTCCTGAGTTTGGCATTGGGGCCAGGAAGCTCGTGTAGCTAACAAGTAATGGAAACACTAATAGGCATGGGCTGCACTAGCTCACAGGACTCTGCACTGCACCTGAACCAGCCTGTATACCTAACGTCTGAGCTGTGTGTTACTGTGCTTATCTGTATTTATTTATCTATATATTTTATATATCTATATATATATTTAGCTGTTCACCTGAACATCGGGCTGCTATTCTCCCACCCTCACTGATCACTTTATATATCTTATACTGTTTACAACCACATACTTAACTGCGCACTTCGCTACCTCAACACACTGTACTCCGTAATCCTACACTTACACGAAGCTACACCTTAGTTCTAGTGTTCACGTTCTCACTTACAGATACGGCTCTTAAACACTTTGCACATGTCTTACTGTTGCTGTTTACTCACATATTGGTTATTTGTCTATTTGGCTGTTCACTATATTTAATATATATATATATATATCATATATCAGACCCCACAGGATGGGCAGTAGTTTTACATCAGACTGCACAGGATGGGCTATAGTTCTGCATCAGCCCACACAGGATGGGCAGTAGTTCTGCATCAGCCCACACAGGATGGGCAGTAGTTCCGCATCAGACCACACAGGATAAGCAGTAGTTCCGCATCAGACCACACAGGATGGGCAGTAGTTCCGCATCAGACCACACAGGATAAGCAGTAGTTCCGCATCAGACCACACAGGATGGGAGGTAGTTTTACATCACCACACACTTTTGACTCTTCTGAACTAACATCTTTTGGGACTTGGCATATAGCAAGGATGATCAGACAGTCAGCTCTGAGTGGTTAAGGACCAGGAGCCCTGGGTTTATCTGGAAGCTCCAGAACAGAGAAAGGTGAATTTCTGGGGCAGAGAAGGCTGGGAGAGTTTCGAGATTCCATCTTTGGGAAGGCCTATAGGAAGGCCTATAATTCCAGTTTGTTCTATTTTCCACATGTACTAGGCCCAGGCCTAGGCCTGATCAGAAGGGCGAACACGTAAACCCTTCACACGTCGTACAGAAGGACTGTTATTGTTACTGTGACGATGGACAGAACAGAGTGTGACGTGCGCTGAACTAAAAGCAGGGCACAGTTTACTAAAGAGGTTGTACTGAAACACAGCAACACCGAGAACCAGGAGAAACAATCAAAGGCTAAACTGAGTCGGAGTCAGTAAACAGGCAGGGGTCAAACCAAGCAGATAATCAGACCAGGCAGAGGTACCAGAGGAGATAAACAGGAGGAGTAAACCAGAGAATCAAAATAGAGTCAAAGCCAGAGTAACACGAGATCAAACAGAGAGAGACTGAGCCAGTGCGACAGAGAAGCATTTAAACAGATAGACTAATTAACATCAGGTGACCAATCAGTATTCTGGAGACGGAGAACGAGGCAACAGGTGTGATTGGGCAAAGATGAACACGTGACATCAGGTGGTGAATTATGGGAAATGGAGTCCGGTAGATCGGACAGTAACTTTAAGTTGCTCTATTATTTTGACTTTATTCAATTCAAAGACTTTCTATACTTCTCACATGCTATTGATATTTTGGTGTCAGTGATCTGTTATGCTTTCGTCTATCGTCTTTGTTTACCTTCTTGTATCATTTTTTTTAAGCCGGCTTTTTAGCCAATTCTTTGACTGAACTCAAAACAGCAACGTTGGACTCTGGAACCTGAAGCACCTCACATCTGAACCATGAGATTGTACCGAGACTACAGGGGTTGGACAATGAAACTGAAACACCTGTCATTTTAGTGTGGGAGGTCTCATGGCTAAATTGGACCAGCCTGGTGGCCAATCTTCATTAACTGCACATTGCACCAGTAAGAGCAGAGTGTGAAGGTTCAGTTAGCAGGTAAGAGCACAGTTCTGCTCAACATACTGCAATGCACACAGCATTATGGGTGACATACCAGAGTTCAAAAGAGGACAGACTGTTGGTGCACGTCTTGCTGGCGCATCTGTGACCAAGACAGCACGTCTTTGTGATGCTTTAAGAGCCACGGTATCCAGGGTAATGTCAGCATACCACCAAGAAGGACGAACCTCCACCAGCATCACGTAGTGACCTGGCCACTATCCTGCAAGAAGAATGGCTTAAACTCCCTCTGACCACTGTGCAGGACGCAGTATATGTCATTCCCAAGACGAACTGATGCTGTATTGGCCGCAAAAGGAGGCCCTACACCATACTAATAAATGATGGTGGTCTAAAACCAGCTGTTTCAGTTTCATTGTCCAAGCCCTGTAAAACTGATTCTGAATAGCTATAATTATGGAATTTCCCTTTAAGCTTCCAGGAAGCATTCCGTCGTCTAGGATTTATAGTAAAAGTGACTGATAATAAATGCACATTTCGCTCCAGTGGGCTTAGCTGGATAGAGCAGGACCCTGTATTCGGCTTAAGAGCACATCAGGCCACTCTGAACGACTTTGTTTACATCTCAGTGAATAAATTATGCAGAAATTTGGCGAAATCAGTGGAATTTTCCTGAAGCGCTCGATTGGCTGGAGCAGCCGCAGTGCAGTTAAAAGCACATATCCAAACTTCTCAGGCCCCAAGGTGGCTGAAACTCGAGCGCTGCCATCATAGAATCTTATCTCCCGGTTAGAACCGCAAGATCTGAACAGCTTTTCTGCTTTAAACTTATGAAACCGTCCCCGAACCTTTGATGGATAACGTGTATCGCGTGTTATGAGCAGGACGAAGCAGCATCGGGTGTGAAAATGACGGTAAACAGAGAGAAAGTTTGGATTCCCTCTTGTCATGTTCTGCCAAGGCAGTGCACTAATGGAGGCTGAAGTAGAATACCTGCGCCGGCGCCTGTTTGATGCTGCACCTGTTTTGGTCACAGCACAAGAGGAGCCATCAGAGTGAGTGTTTGCCATTGAGTGGCGTTGCTCATCGATGAGTTATTGCTTTAAAATGAATGCAGGGAGACAGGTTTAGAAAAGGAAAATAGGTTCAACTAGTGCTTCAGATAATAAGAGGCCACTTCAGCTAAATTTCCAGAAAATGAACAAGTGGGCACATATTGAGTAAATGGTGGTGGATGTTGTTTAGAGTAATTGTTTCCCAGCATGAACACACAGCGCCGTAACAGCTCAGTGACAACAACAACAACGCAAACGGCGCTACACAACAGCAACGCTCGAAAAACAACAAAGGTGTAGGCACTTAACGACCGCACCGCGTTATGCCGAACTCCTTAAATCTGCAGTGCGTTCGCAACTGCTCTTTAAGCTAGGGACTTCACGGCACTTGCAGCCATGCTTTACTGAAGCTCGGTGCTATACAGTAAGCCGTAGACTGGACACACAGAGGGGGAGTGGGGTGATGGGAATCGGTTTATTAGATACACAGGGACAAAAGAATAGCTGCACCCAGAAGGAGGTGTGGGAGTGCGGTGCTGTTGGGAAGGAAGATAAAGGTGACCGGGATCAATAACTGATGATAAATTTAGACTGATATGATCAATATTTATTGGGCTACACATACAGAAGTCTGTCTCTCAGTATGGCGTCGGGCCGCCGTGTTTGCTAATGCAACCTACCAGATGTCGGTATGGAGCTGTAGAGGTTCCTAATGGTGTCCTGTGATAATCCATCCCATGTAGCTTGAACATCCTCACACAGTTCCTGCAGATGGTGCAGATGGTGGAGGTGGAGTGACACCAGGCCTTCTGGACGTGTGACATGTGACAACAAACCATTCATCTTGGCGCTGACCACGCACAAATTCGTGGAGTGGATCAGACACTGCAGTGCTGTTAGACACCTCAGTGTCACTGCTGGACTGAGACTCGTCCACCAACCAAAACTATCCAGCCAATAGAGTCCTGTGGGCAGCGTCCTGTGGGCACCGTCCTGTGGCCACTGATGAAGGACTAGACGATGACCAACACTGCACTGTGCAGCAGCAGATGAGCTATTGTCTCTGACTGTCTATCTACAAGGTGGACCAGCAAGGTAGGTGTGTCTAATAGAGTGGACAGTGAGTGGACACAGCGTCTCAACACTCCAGCAGCACTGCTGTGTCTGATCCACTCACACCAGCACCACACACACCAACACACCACCACCACGTCAGGGTCACTGCAGTCCTGAGAATGATCCACCACCCACATCATACCTGCTCTGTGGTGGTCCTGTGGGGGTCCTGCCTATTGAAGAACAGGGTAATACAGTATACAGAGAAACAGATGGACTACAGTCTGGACCTGTAGAACTACAGAGTGTCCTATATGGTCAGTGGAGCTGATAAGATGGATGACGAGTGTGTTCCCGTGTTGGTATACTGTATGTGCACATGTGTGCACCTATTTGTACGTATGGATGATGCTCTCTCCACTATAAATAACAGCAGTGCCTTATGGAAACAAGGCCTTCTCTGGTTTGGTGGTTAACACTGTGTTCCCGTGAAGTAAGTGACATAACGTAAACCTGGCTATAGCTGCTTCCAACACTCCAGCGTGTAGTTGCTTGGCAACATCTCAATTTAGCCTCAAAGTGGAGGTGTGTGGGACCAGCATGGGTACATATGTGCGAGATGACATCCCGATCTCTATCAGGTCTGGTATTATAAAGGGTCACCAGTGCCTGGCATCTACTGGATCCGCAGCTTCAAGCATGTTGTAGCGCCTCGTCCTCTAATTAAACCTCTGTGCTTGATTAGGTTTGGAAAGGAGGCCGGTTTTGGTGCAGCTGATCTCATGTTAGCTCAGATTTTCATTCTGATTGGATGGAGGTGCTCTAGACCTGTTTGTGATTGGTCACAAAACTGCAGGGGTGCATGTGATCAGCCGTCATAGTGTCCGCTGCTTTGGAGAACTGAAGCTGATTATTGGCAGGTGCTCTGCCCATGCACATGTTCTGGCAGCAGGCCTCGCAGACTGTGTTGGTCTGGACACACGTTTCTCTGCTGATTCAGGCCTTGCCAACAGGCTCATTGGTGAAATAGATTCTGACGTAACTGGGCTGTTAGCAATACTAGCATTGTTTGCAAAGGGTAGCTGTAACACTTAGCTAGCAATATAAATTACCAACTAGCCATCAGGCCATGAAATACTCAAAATACAGCCATATGCTAACGCTTGGGCACCAGTCGTCGTAAGGCCATTGGTGGAAAAGTCTCGGTATGGAGCTGTAGAGGATCCTAATGGTGTCCTGTGATAATCCATCCCATGTAGCTTGAATATCCTCACACAGTTCCTGCAGATGGTGCGGTAGGGGTGGAGGTGGAGTGACACCAGGCCTTCTGGACGTGTGACACGTGACAACAAACCGTTCATCTTGGTGCTGACCATGGTGCCCCCACACACTTGAGTATCACATCTGTATACTGTAAATAACCAGGTAACCAGACACGGCCACGGCTACAAAAGATCAAGTTTGTGAACCTTGAGTATTAGCTTAATGAGTATTACTCATCATTATATATATATATATATATATATATATATATATATATATATATATATGAGCCGCCCTTCAAATCTACATTGGATAGGATCATCTTCCAATGGAAACTGCCACCACCATGTTTCTTTAGTAACCCTAAACGTACAAACCACCCACACACTGGTTTTAGAGAGTGACCATGGGCTGGAAGATGTAAAAATGTTCTACTGTGGTGCATATTTATAGACTAGCTCCATGCATGAAATTCCAGGCAGGATATTTTAGGATATAAATACTACTAGCATATAAGCTGTAAGGCTGAAATCGATTTCTTGTTCACCAGCTTCTAGTTCTGATTTTCGTGCATCGCATTAAAACTAGTACAGCAGTTTTTATAACACCTCATGAGTGAGATTGCATCTGCAGCACCATTTAAGGTGGACTGGGAAAGTTGGAACACTGAGTTTATAACACTGAGGTACTCTGCTGTTCGAATGCTATGTGCATGCTAGTTAGAGCCTCTTGATGGGCAGAAGAACTTGCTAGTGCTAGCTAACACCGGTGCTAGATACCCTTGTTGTGAGAAGCCCAAGTGTAGACATATGAAGGGTCGTACTAAGTACATGCCCAAACAAGTAAAAGTAGTGAGGCACTGAAAGGAGTGAACAGGCACCGAGGCGATGTCAGAAAACCTGAGTGCGTGTGTTATGCATGACTATGCAGTTGTGCCAGTCGCATGGACGCCATCATGTACTAGCTGCTACCAAGTAAGATGCCCATATTCAGTATAGCAGAAACCAGAGCAGAGGCCTTGAACAATGAAGACATAGTCATACAGAAACTCATACAGTGACTTGTATCTGTCCATAGTGCAAGACACAAGATACAGGATCAGAATCGAATCAGTGCTCCGGTTCCCAGCCAAATCTGGGAAACCCACGATCTGAGGAATCCATCTTAATGCACCATCCTGAATCTTTTTCATAGCTGCACAAAGCAAGAGCAAGACGAGCCCAAAGTGGGGCTGTTGCTATTTGTTTGCTTCTGTTTTGACCCCTTTTCTTTTCTTGTTTAGTCTGGGAATAAGTGGAAACGTCTCGGAGAAGTGTACCTCCCTCTGATAAAGCTATTATGTACAGCTATCTCCAATCAGAAGTGTCGTGAAGTAGCAGAACATAAAGCACGTAATCAAATAACAGGGAGCACGGCTCGAGCGTGTCAGGGAGCGCACTGTGAAATGAAAAGTTGGAAAACTGCTTTTTCTGATCAAATCAAACGCGGTATTCCCGCATTATGATAACAGCGGTAACCTCGGGCATCGGGTTTATCTAGCTGCTTCAGCGACGTGGGATATGGTGAATGGGAATGCTGTGAACCTTTGATCTGTTATCATGTAGTTTTGAGGCTTATCTCGGAGGTACTGTACATTCTTACTAAAGTTCTGTATGTTAACAATGAAACAAAGGCAACTGCTCAAAAACGCTGGATTTACTGGCGCTCGAACAAAGAAGAAAAAAGAGCGGTCGAAGAAGGGAATGGTCTAAGAGGCCATTACAGGCCCCAACTCGGCCGTGGAGGAGTTTCTAATAACGAGGCCCATCGTTAGGAGCATTACATCAACTCAACGTCACTACAGTCCATACAGTACAGCCGGAGAGTGATTGATATCTGTTCCCAACAATCTTTACCGAAACGAAATCTTCACTGCTAACGTCGCTGATAATGAGTGCAAGCTAGCAGGAGCCAGTTAGCATTATGCAAATCCAATCACGCTAACTGGACCCCATTAGCTTTCATCCATCGTTAGCCATGCTAACCGTTTCGGGCCGAAATCGAAACCCCCCTTTCCCATAGTAACAGCAACCGTAGCAGGATTTGCAAAAGTTGCAGCAGATGGAGCACGTGGAGCCAAGAAGTGGCTCGGAGGCTGCTCAAAAATGAACGTTAAAACATATAAGACCTTTAACGCAATACAAGAAATTATGATAATACGGCGTCTCATGCCTCTCTGCCGCAAATTAGCATGCATATTCATGTCTGTGCGATGTTGCTAAAATTAATATGTGGAGAAAGATGCCTGGATCCCCTTGAGGTGAGCCTGTTTAATCTCATCTGTTTACGGCGGAGGAGAGGAAACAGAGGGCAGGAGGGAACGAGTGAGCGGGGCAGATGCAGAGGGGCAGGAGAGACTTGGGTAAAGGGGGCAGATACCGGGGCATAAGAAAGCTGATGAAAGGGGCAGAAACCGGGGGGCCAAGAAAGTCCCCTCAACCTTCTGCGATGCCTTCTCCAACACCCACCCTGCTTTGATTTACGACTTGAGGTTCGGCAGTGATTACTATCATTAGAACAGGGTGTGCTCGTACTGTAGATCCTGTGGAAAACAAAATTTACAGGCCTTAAAAAGTCATGGGAGCGCCACGAGCCAGTTGGTGGGGTAATGAATTTATATGTTTTAACACATCCACCCTCAGCCATCTCAATGATAACCGGTAGGCTGAGACTGTGGAGGCAACGTTGTACCTACAGTTAGGACCTATAGAAATTTCATTACATGACAATACATTTAGCTTAGCTTAATTAGCTTAGCTTAGCAAAAACATGAGTCACCTTGCTTGTTTAAGGTGGTAGTACCTTCAGGCTCCTGCAGATGGCGCTGCATGAGGATGATGGGGTTATAAATACCTGTGGGGTGTGAGTGAAGGGATCCATAGATTGGGAAGAGGTGGTACAGTGCAGGGAATGTCTTGTTCCATGTGTGGAAAACGCTCCAGAGCAGGTGTTAATGATTGGCTAACAGGAGAGACTGAGCATGTGGGCGTGGCCAAAGACCATAGTGTGAAGGAAGTAGCTGAATCTGCAGGTGTATGGAAGCGTACGGTCATACAGGTCTACCAGCAGTGGGAAAATCCCAGTCTACAGGAAATTCTCCTCGGAATGGTGCCAGGGAAGGCATCCACCAAATCTGCTCCAACTAACCAATTCCTTGATGTAAGAGTGACTTTTTTTGTGACACTTTTTTTGTCAGGTGAGTTTATATCCAGAAATATTATTTATAGGATACTTTCTAGGAACCCCAACCTATAATCCCCAAATCTACACCACATATCAAAATATCACATTTCTATTTCTTCTAAGTAGCATTGAATAAAATAGATAATCCAGAGTTCATTTAATTAAAAGTTCATTTTATAAAATGCTGTTCTACATCTTCTTGGTACCACCACCACACATAGTTTTAGTCTGTAGGCGGAGCCTTGTTTTAGGGCAGGAAGTGAGACTGCATCCCTGTCCCTCATGGCCACAGGTAAATGTGTCCCAGTGTCTGAAAATCAGTGTGTAACATTAAGAAATGAAAGATTTTGCGCAAGTTCTGCCCGGAAGACTCTAAAGCTACGTCACCCATTCATTCTCTGGCAAATCGCAGTCCACCACCTCTCCTCAGAGGGTTTCAACACATGTTTATGTTCTGCTGCTTCAGGTGCTGATATTTCAGTGTTCTCCACCTTCCTGCCACATTCCCACCATCAGTTTGGTCCCAGCCCTGTTGTTCAGGGAGTAGGCTCCGCCTCTCCGGTCCATATCTGGCAGGATCTGCATGGGTCCAGGACGGGGCCTCCGCCAAAGACTCTTCTTATTTCTTAAGAAATCAAAACCTTCATCAGATTGGACACCTGGTCGATGACACAAATCTCATTTCCCACTCCGTTGGTGTATTTTCAGGGATGATATAAAGACTTGACGTGTTGTAATGAGCAATATGATGATTGTATGTGCGTACAACTGGTGAAAGCTAGTTTGCTAGTCATGTACTGGTTAGCATTTTTCAGTTCCTCTGCGCAGTCGTGGGCTGGAGGTTAGGGTACCAGCTTTGTGACCGGAGGGTCGCCGGTTTGATTCCCTGATATGACAGTAACGACTGAGGTGCCCTTGAGCAAGGCACCTAACTGCTCCCCGGGCGCCGTGGATAGGGCTGCCCACCGCTCCGGGTAAGTGTGCTCACTGCCCCCTAGTGTGTGTGTTCACTAGTGAGTGTGTTTGTGGGTGTTTCACTTCACGGATGGGTTAAATGTAGAGACTAAATTTCCCCACTGTGGGATCAACAAGGGATAATAATACTAATAATAATAATAATAATGAGCTAACATGTCACTACCATAACAGTCGCCACTGAAACGTCTGGTAAAGTTAGTAACATAATGGAATATTCAATAATGTAGGTACATAGGGGGCAGTATACACCACCATGAACCATTTTCTGAAGGGCCGTTTAATTAGCTAAGCCAGACATATGATTTTTCATACTCTGATTAAAATTGCTTACTTGTCTTATTCACCCACAGCCTCAAAACCCCCCTGTATATACCCTGCCCTTGTTTGATCTATCTCAGACTCCATATCTGCGTATATGGGAATGTGTACACCTGTATATATCATAGCTACTATATATAACTTTATATTACTGTTATATAAAACTGAATATGCGGACATAAACACAGATATTCTGGTGTGTACAGGGGTTGGACAATGAAACTGAAACACTTGGTTTTAGACCACCATCATTTATTAGTATGGTGTAGGGCCTCCTTTTGCGGCCAATACAGCGTCAGTTGGTCTTGGGAATGACATATACTGCGTCCTGCACAGCGGTCAGAGGGATTCTAAGCCATTCTTCTTGCAGGATAGTGGCCAGGTCACTACGTGATGCTGGTGGAGGTTCGTCCTTCTTGGTGGTATGCTGACATTACCCTGGATACCGTGGCTCTTGATACATCACAAAGACTTACTGTCTTGGTCACAGATGCGCCAGCAAGACGTGCACCAACAGTGTGTCCTCTTTTGAACTCTGGTATGTCCCATAATGCTGTGTGCATTGCAGTATTTTGAGCAGAACTGTGCTCTTACCTGCTAACTGAACCTTCACACTCTGCTCTTACTGGTGCAATGTGCAGTTAATGAAGATTGGCCACCAGGCTGGTCCAATTTAGCCATGAGACCTCCCACACTAAAATGACAGGTGTTTCAGTTTCATTGTCCATCCCCTGTATGTATTGTCTAAGGTGTAGTGTGTGTATTGAGGTACTACACGGACCACACACCTCAGTTTCCACTCATCTTCACAATAAATATAAATAAAAATGTGAGTTGACAATAAATGTGATTTGATTTTTATAGAATTGAGCCGATTGGTCGTTATGGATATATTGAATATGCCTTTAAAATACGAAGCAAGTAGTTTACAATCAAGGGTCAGGATACCTAATGGCATGCCATCAAAGTTGATTAGATATTTCCCAGATTTCTATTCACATTAGCATTACCGTTAGCATTAATATTCAGAATTGACTTCTCTTGGTCTTAGCTTCATTGGTATTGGTGCGTTTAGCTCTTGAGCCTTTGCGAAGCGAAATTCCTCCAGAGACGGAGTGGGATTTTCTTGCTTCCGCCACATTTCCTGCTTGATTTCCTGTGCAGCCCCTGGGGCTGATGGGTAATTGCAGAGGACCCTCGGAAGAAGCCAGACTTGAGTGTTTTATCAGATATCATGATAGCATCAGTTAAATTAGTGGAAGCTGTTGTGACACTATCTCCCTTTGCCGTTTGGCTAGTCGGCTCAGTGTTGGCTCCGCAGAGAGCGGCGGTACAGTCTCAGGTACAGTATGCAAATGCTCGTGTTTGCCGTATATGCGTGAGGCTTATCAGGCAAGCTGTTTCATTATCTTTCTGACTGGTAGTGGAATGAAAACTCGACAGGAAGTTCTGGTACTACTTCCGAGAACGCCTACCTGAGTGGAAGTAAAAGTGGGCCTACGCATCTGTACCACTACTCCTCTACTTCAATGAGATCAAATATGAGAAGCTGTTGGTTTCATGGTGCGCGAGCACTTTCACATCTGCTGGTGTGGCAACACCTTTTTTTTTTTTCACAACCTGCCTTCAGCAAACACTCGCTAGCCTCAGACTGAAAGCTGGGTCTGGACCTGTAGCTGTGTGAAAGTTTGGAGATGACCAATAACGGAGCAAATCTGAGCTGAAGATGCTTTAAAGCAGAGCGACGGAGCAAAACTGCCTCACCCTGAATATTTCACTTACAGTTTTGAGGTAGACGAGATGTAAACAAAGTCAGTCAGTGTGGTTTATGCGAAATGGCTCACTGTAGAGAAACTGACTCAGATTTCTTTACAGTACTGGTGATGGGAACCAGAGCTCACAATACCTACAGTGTAGTCATTTTACTTACTAACATCCAAAACCACCAGAGAACCTACACTTACGCTCATCCTCAAAAGAACAGCTGCACCCAGAAGGAGGTGTGGGAGTGCGGTAGATAAAGGTGACCAGGATCAATAACTGGTGATAAATTTAGACTGATATGATCAATATTTATTGAGCTACACATACAGAAGTCTGTCTCTCAGTATGGCGTCAGGCCGCCGTGTTTGCTAACCCAACACGCCAGACGTCTCGGTGTGGAGCTGTAGAGGTTCCTAATGGTGTCCTGTGATAATCCATCCCATGCAGCTTGAACATCCTCACACAGTTCCTGCAGATGGTGTGGTAGGGGTGGAGGTGGAGTGACACCAGGCCTTCTGGACGTGTGACAACAAACCGTTCATCTCGGTGCTGACCACGGTGCCTCCACACACGGATTCGTTGGGCGTCTCCACCAAGACTAAAGCGGGACTCATCACTGAAGACGACCCGCTGCCATTCTGAGTCACTCCATGACAGTCTGGTACGACACCACTGCAGTCTTTGGTGATGGTGACGTGGTGTTAAGGACAGTCGTGGTAACGGCCTGTGTGCATGTAGTCCTGCGTGGTGCAGCCGTCTACCAATGGATGAGTCATGGAGGCATCACTGCTCGCTGGGTGTCGGTAATCGTGGCTCTTGGGTCAGTCCGGTACAGTGATAAGGCCCGACACATGCACGGCTGAGGGTGAAGCTTGTACAATTCTCACGATGTCAAACCTACCCACCAAGTTTCATTCCTGTGGGTTGATTCCTTCTGGGTGCAGCTGTATGGGCAGCTACTCTTATGACGATGTATATGTCTCCTGCGTCTCTGCTGTTAATGGATTTTCAACATTAGGAACTAGATCTACCCGGTTTAGCCTTCCTGGCCCTTCACATCCCAGTCACTTCCTTATCCAGCAAGAGACCAAGAGCCCCAAGGAGGCCTTTTCTTTAAGCCATAATCCACCTAAATAAGGACCAGGCTCACATACCTCGGCTTAAACAGCCGCACGTATGCTTTATTACACACATGGCAATGTACATAATGACTATAGTCACTGTATATGCCGTGCCATTATCCGTCTGAACCTTTCCCACTATTCCCGACGTGTGCACTTCAACGTATTGGAAATGTACTTATTATATAAACATCTATACCTTAGAATTTGCTGTATGTTTACACTGTATGGCCAAAGATATGTGGCCCCCTGACAATCAAACCTACAGGGGTTGGACAATGAAACTGAAACACCTGGTTTGAGACCACAGTCGTTTATTAGTATGGTGTAGGGCCTCCTTTTGCGGCCAATACAGCGTCAGTTGGTCTTGGGAATGACGTATACTGCGTCCTGCACAGTGGTCAGAGGGAGTTTAAGCCATTCTTCTTGCAGGATAGTGGCCAGGTCACTACGTGATGCTGGTGGAGGTTCGTCCTTCTTGGTGGTATGCTGACATTACCCTGGATACCGTGGCTCTTGATACATCACAAAGACTTGCTGTCTTGGTCACAGATGCGCCAGCAAGACGTGCACCAACAGTGTGTCCTCTTTTGAACTCTGGTATGTCACCCATAATGCTGTGTGCATTGCAGTATTTTGAGCAGAACTGTGCTCTTACCTGCTAACTGAACCTTCACACTCTGCTCTTACTGGTGCAATGTGCAATTAATGAAGATTGGCCACCAGGCTGGTCCAATTTAGCCATGAGACCTCCCACACTAAAATGACAGGTGTTTCAGTTTCATTGTCCAACCCCTGTATATGACACTTTAGGCCATCCCTGAAACTACAGACATTAACATGGAACTGGAAGAGCATTTGCGAGGTCAAACACTGAAAGATCGGCTCCCAGCTGACATTCCAATTTATCCCAAAGGTGTTCAGTGGGGTTGAGGTTAGGGTTCTATGCAGGCTTCTTGGAGATTCTCCACACCAGACTCATCAGACCATGTCTTTATGGAGCTGGCTTTGCGCACAGGGGTGCAGTCTCTGGCGTGTTGGGTTAGCAAACACGCCGGCCCGACGCCATACTGAGAGACATCTGTATGTGTAGCTCAATAAATATTGATCATATCAGTCTAAATTTATCATCAGTTATTGATCCTGGTCATCTTTATCTTCCTTCCCAACACCACCGCACTACCACACCTCCTTCTGGGTATTTAATGATGTACACTTATTTTGATAATAAGTGTACATCATTAAATAGTGTCTCAGACGTCTGGTTGCATCCGCCACCACACCACTCTGTGGTTTAGCACGTTCAGAGCATCTCAGGTCACACCTCTGATTAAATGGAACCTGTGAAAAACATTTTAACAAGTGTTTTAAAGAACCTGTATTAAGGTGGTGCTAAGGTTCTACACATGCCTGTCCCAGAATCATATCTAGTTCCGTTACTTTGAGAGCACATAACACTGGACAGTGACTGTACCTTGACCACCTGACGTGACAGATTATCGTTTGTCTGAGGCTGGGGTCAGCTTATGTTCACGAGCACTGAAGAAATGTGCCTCCGTACGACGGTGTAGAATCCAGCTCCTCGTGGCTTACCGCCAGGGCCTGCTTAGTTTAACACACTCCGAGCACAAACGCAGGCTGAGAAATGCCTGGCTTTACTGCTGAGCTTCTACAACCTGAGAGGTGCGTTCTGCTAATATCCAGGCATCACGGCTGCCAAAAGATCCCGTATCCGTAGCTGGCAAATTGAGTGAGAGCTGCTGGAGAAGAACAGGGCGGCTGTACCGAGGTGCATTTCCGGGCCACTTAAATGTGAGTATGTATAAATATAACCGTATATGGTTTAATATATTGTTGATGTTCGATGAAAAATATGTATGTCAGTTTTTGTCTGATTTTTTTAGTATGCATATTTGATCCCTACAGCTGCCGTGTACACTGTGCGGAAATTTTATGATGAACCGATCAATGGAAATGGGCCTGAACCTGAAGTCTGGGTCCATTGACTTAGAGGGAACTCAGGTTTTTGGCCTCTCCTGTAAAGTTGTAATTCTGGAGGGACGATATTCGAGTGTATGTCTTCAGCAGTAGAAAATCATAAAGGTCCTGGAATAAAACGTGCGGGGAAGTGTTCGTGTAAAGAGCAAAATCAGCTGGAATTTTGTAAGTGCGGAAAAAATAAGGACTGATATAATTGAATTCTATGGAACTGGAAATGGAAAGTAGCTGAGCTATGAAATACTAAAGTACTATATGGATTTGGACACATGGACCCCCACAGGACCACCATAGCACTCTCAGCACTGGAGTGACACTGACGTGGTGGTGGTGTGTTAGGGTGTGTGGTGCTGGTGTGAGTGGATCAGACACAGCAGTGCTGCTGGACACCTCAGTGTCACTACTGGACTGAGAATCGTCCACCAGCTAAAACTATCTAGCCAACAGCGTCCTGTGGGCAGTGTCCTGTGGGCAGCGTCCTGTGGGCAGTGTCCTGTGGGCAGCGTCCTGTGTTCAGCGTCCTGTGGGCAGAGTCCTGTGGGCAGCGTCCTGTGTTCAGTGTCCTGTGGGCAGCGTGCTGTGGGGCGGCGTCCTGTGGGCAGCGTCCTGTGGGCAGCATCCTGTGTTCAGCGTCATGCGCCCACTGACTCAGGACTAGAGGATGACCAACACTGCACTGTGCAGCAGCAGATGAGCTACCGTCTCTGACTGTCCATCTACAAGGTGGACCAGCAAGGTGGGAGTGTCTAATAGAGTGGACAGTGAGTGGACACAGTGTCTCAACACTCCAGCAGCACTGCTGTGTCTGATCCACTCACACCAGCACCACACACACTAACACACCACCACCATGTCAGTGTCACTGCAGTGCTGAGAATGACCCACCACCCACATTTGACTGGATATGCATACCTGTGTTGTGTCGTATGTGTATGTGTTTATTTTGAATCATGTTTTTGGGAAAGGTGTGGTTATAATGAAAGGCATGAACAGGAGACACAGCACCATCTTCCCATCATCCATATCACTGCGTAGAGAAGCTCCTATATGATTTATTTCTGGGAGCACCATCACCCGGAGCCTGTGCAGGGCTTTTGAATTCCCACCTTCATCAACCCTCCGCCTCCTATGAGAAACCACCAGACCTTTGGATGTCTGGATACTCTGGATGTAGAGATGCAGAACAGGAAAGGGCACCGTGGATATGGTGCTATGAAGGCGGATTAGGCCGAGCAGTGAAGGACGGAAACCTCGGGGTCGGCTGCCAATGCGAGCTGGACCGTTACAATGAGACTTGTTCGTCACTGAACTCTTATGATCTTTAAGGAAGTTTATTTGTCATCATTGAAATGTGCTTGTTCATACTGTACACAACTGTACACATGTCAAAACATTTCACACAGTCCACACCTGTACAAAGTAAGACGCTAAATTTACAGTACAGTTTGAAGAACCTGCGAGGGTCTGGCTTTCCAGAAGGATCCGGCACCGTACAGGTAGTCGATTACATCTGCGCTTCGTCTGGAGGCCCTGGAGGACTGATGCCAATATCGGTACCTAGGTACCAGCACTGCTCTACTGGTCTCAGCAATACAAACAGATGGATCGTCCCACGGATCATCAAAGTGGGAGGCCCACATACGAACACCAGCCCGGTCATTTGAAATAGCAGAAAGCATAACACATCCACATGCAGGGCTAGCACACAAACAGCTGGCGATGGTCTCAGTACCCATCCCTGGGAGCATCTACCTCTAGAATACCGGGAACTGCCACTGTGCACGTGTTGGGAGGCGGGAGCTTGTCAAGCGGAGAACAGGAGGGCTGTTACTTCAGGTAATCCACGACTGGAAAACTATCTACAGTATAAGCGGCTTTAGAAGAGACATTTCCTTAGAGGTGCAGCAGGTGGGAATGCGGGCGCGATGTTGGGGGAGCAGAAGTTCATTACACAGGTGTGGTTAAACTTACCCCTTTTTAGATCTAAAGCCCAACAGACCGGCTTACGAGCTGACAACCCCTGGGAAGTGTTCCTGGACGGCGCTTAAGCTTTAAGCAAAAGTGCGGGAGCCCAGCCCGGGTGACACCTCTGCGCAGGTGCGAACAGGTGAGGCGGTGGGTTCAGCGAGAGGTCACAGCACCTGCATCTCTTTGCACCTCCTCTCCCCGAAGATCGTCTCATTAACGAGGCATTAACACCAGCCGATTATTTACCCGAAACGCGCTCGCATTAGGAAACAAACAGGGGGAGGTGGGGGCGGGAGGGAGCGTGGAAGGTACTGAGGATACTGTACGTCTGCTGATGGTAGGGTTGAGCGACTGGGTAGGCTTCTCTACTTCCACAAAGAAAGAAATAAACAGAGAAATAAACAAACGAGCAAATAAACGCCGGCCTGGCCGTACTCGTGGTCATGGTGACATGAACGCAAAGATTCTGTCGGAGTACAATACAAACAGTTTAATTGTGTCATTAACAATCAAGAACCACTCCTAGTTAGAACAGTTTTGCTCGAGGAAACCGGGAAACACTTATAAAACAGTCAGTCGTAACAAAATAACTGGTGTTCTCGTTGCAATAAACTCATAAAAAAGAAACACTTTTTGTTTTTATACAGAATATTTTATACAGGAATAGCTTTGAGTTGGGTTGTTAACCAAAGGAAGACACATTGCAAACATCGATTTCACACAAATTGCATATGTTTTTCTCTCTAAGGTGGTCTATAGGGTTAGTCATTTTCCTAAGCTTATTTGCATGAGAGTAAAAATTGCATACGACATTAATTGTGAAGCTTGTAGCATGAGTTGCTCGACATACAGCACTTTTTAGGCAACTGTTAAAGCACATTTCTCCATTTAAAACGTTAAGACACTTTTGATTTTACTGCCCATCAAAATTACATTTATAAATAGAAAAAGATCAGTAAAATAAAAAGCGCTATGTAACGAGAGACAAATTAAAATAAAACCTAACCAAAAAAAACAAAAACAAAAAAACAACGTAATTACATCGGAACACAGCATGAACTGCAAATAAATAATGTGTAATAATAAGAAGGTGATGAGGGGGGGAGGGAGGAGGCTGTGTGATTCACATTTTGAACTGCGTGATAATCCTGAAAATTACAGTGACAAAGGTTTGCAAAATAATCTAACATCGGCAGTGCCATATAGTACAAGGCATTTGTTGGCATAGTTTCTTTAAGACTGTATAATTTTTTATTTCTTTTTTTTTTTTACAATTAATATATGTCTATATATATATTTATATTTCTTCCAAACAAATAAGAAGTAAAGATTGAGCTATTCTCCACCACTTTACCTGCAGGTCACAGGGGTTCCAGAGTTTGAGTGATCCTTCCTTTCGTTTAAAGAGAAACGCCGGGTTAGCCAGCAGTGCTAGACTCAGTACCTCACCGTTAAGGCCTTTTTCCTCTATTCCACCCCAGGTTTCAGTTAAAATAAAAATAAAATTAAAAATCCAGTTAACACCACATACGTAAACATCTATCAAAGTCTATCAAACTCGACTGACTTTTTTTTTTTTCCTCTTTTAAAATTCAGTAGCTCAAGTTCAGAAGTTCAGTGTAAAAACAACAGACATCAAGTGCAGTCAGCAAATATCCACGGCAACATATTCAAGATTTTTTTTTCTTTTTCTAAGTTCAGTTTTTTTTTGTTTGTTTGTGCAGGTTATTTAAATGATGCATGATTTTCTTTACAGTGATAATAATACAGGGCTTTACAAAACGTAAAAGGTAATACTGGTTTCCTCCGTATTACTCAGTCCTGGGTCGAGAGTCTTACAGTTCTACTGCTGTAAGGCAGATTCAGAGAGAGAGAGAGAACGAACGAGAGAGATACATTTAGAGACAGAGAGAAAAGAGCACGGGAGATCTTATTCTTTCACTTCTTGCTCTGCCTGCGTCTGCGCCTCGTTGGCCAGGTGCTCCTCCATCTTGATGGAGAAGATGGTGTTGTTGGTCTGCGTGCTCTCGTCCAGCTCTTTCAGCAGCTCGCCCTCCTTGAAGTCCGTCAGGCCCTCGTCCTCCTCGGCGTCTTTGGGCTTGGCGCCGTGGCTGACGTAGAAGCGCTGGTTCTGGAAGAACTTGATGATGGTGTGCTTGGGCAGGTCCAGCTGCGCCGACAGCGTGTGGATGGCCTCCTCGTCCGGGTACAGGCCCACGTCCTGGATGAAGCTCTGCAGGATGCCCAGGGCCTCCAGAGAGATCCGGCTGCCCTGCTGGCGGCCTTTAACTCGGCCATCGTCCTCCGCCTCAGCCGGAGAGGCTGTGGAGGGCTGCCGGGGAGGCAGGCGGGGGCCCGTCTGCTGCTGCTGCTGCTGAGGAGCCTGCTGGGGCAGCAAAGGCTGGGACGGGTGCTGCAGGGTCAGGGAGGGCTGGTGCTGGGTTGTGGGTGGCTGGTGGGCTTGAGACTGTAACATAAGCAGTGGAAGGACACATGAGCGATATTATAGATGTTCAAAGATAAATCAGTATACAGCTGGAAAAGTGCATCCCAATGTTTTTGACATTGGACTGTTAGAATTTATTTTAATTCCTATAAGTTCGTGTCTCTGACACTGACTGAATGGAAATTATTTGGTGACTGAAATACCTGTATTGCCCCGAAAGCTTATTTCCATTGTGGCTTTCATATTTAATGAAGCATGCACAGTTGTTGTTGGTTTTTTTTTTCTGCCCAAAACTAAATTCTTGGACTACTTTTAGATGTAAAAACAAAATAAGAGAACTGAAAGCATCAGTTTAAACAGCAGGGAATAGGAAACAGGATGATGATGATGGAGTAATTTGTTTTCATTAAAAATATACAGAATAATAAACTTGTACTCCACTTTCAGAGCTGCATGGTATGGCGAAAATAGAATATTATGGTACTTTACAATAGACAGTGAAGAATTTTGTTAAGGTGAAACAGATAAACCGCAGATACAGAAGATACAGCAGTGCTACATTTTAACGCATACCATCAAAAACTGAATACAATGATTATTATTCAGTATTTACATATGTACATACTACATCCTGTTAAACAGGACTCATTTTGCTCTCTTCATAATAAAGCATGGCCCTAACTATGTAAACGTTGATGGATACGGAATTTTTCTTATAGACTCGTAACTGAACACTACCGGATAAATTATTCAGAAGATCTTAGTGCGCAGTTTCTATTAATATAACCTGTGCCATAACTTTTGCACAGGCAAACCGTTATGCTTGATTTCCTAATATGTTCAATTCATATAAACACCAATTACAGTAACCGTGCATCAGAATGTGCTGAGGTGTGTTCCCTGTACAGGATGGGTGGTGTCACTTGATCAGGACGGCCAAACGTTTGTATATGACTGCAGATCAAAACTACCAACAGTGTTGAAAACAGCAGCATCTGAATGGAGTGGGACAAAAAGCGAAATGTAGTCACACTGATTGCAGCAGGCCTGTCATTGGGAGCATTGTTTGGAGTGGGTCAAAAAGAGGCTACCAAACCTTTCGCTGAATGTAATCTGTGGGAATTTTTTTTTTTACCTTTATCTTTTCATGTACCACCATTTTCTCAAACCCTTTTTAGCTCTCAAACGCTCACATAGAAACTACGGGCCTGTTGATTGCTTATCAAGCACTATTCAAAAGCTGGGCCTTTACACAACAAGGAAGAAAAAAAAAAACACACCCAGGCGACTGCAAGGGGTTGATACAGGCTGTTTGTGTGTATGTGTGTGTGTGTTTAGGTCAGTCTTACATTGGAGCGAAGGCACAACACAGTGGCTCTGAAACACAGCATTGTTTCAGTACTTGAAGCTATTGAGCAGGCAGCTGTCGGTCACTATTGACTATTCTAAACTGTTTTTTTCTGAGGACATTCCCCAGAGCACTGGAAACCACGGAAAAGCAATGGCACCATTCGCAGATAACGAGTATAGTTCATTTCAACGGTGAAGCGAGCTTTACCTTAAAACCTTTGGTACCAGGGAAAATGTTCTAACGCATTCTTCCTTAACGAATACGGGACATATAAATTACAATAGACCTAATTAAAAGAGTCCTATGTGTCTTTAAAATAATGAGGGGTCAGTTATAAAGATATAGGATCATTTTTTGTGACAAAGAGGTCACATGGTGTCTTCTGTAAGTACAGTGGGGTCAAAATACCGGTAGCATATTTCACAATAACCACAATTTCTTAACTTGTATCTCACCATAGTGTTCTAGAAATGGGGTGAGTATGGGCATATGTGATATAGAATATGGGTATATATAATATAGAACATGTTATCAGAACATTAGAGCTCTTAAATGGGTCGGAACCTTACAGGTACAAAACACAAGCTTTTGGTTTTGTCTCTTACTGCACTAACCAAGCATATTGCCATTTACGAAACAAGGTCAAATGATCGCCAACTGTCATGTGACTGCATCCAGGATGTTTGGTATAGGTTACTCAGGGACTCCATGTGTTTAAGTGAAGGATAAGGCTGTATAGGAAACATTTCCAGTCTTTAAAAAGGCTTGCGCGAACATCCATGAATGCATCTTGTTTCATCTAGACAAATATATGTTTATCCAAAAACACATGAATATTAATCAAAATGATATGGCATTTGGAAAACAACATGCATTGTAAGTGTCCTTGAGAAGATGGACCACTGTGGCCTTAACATCAAATCTCTCATGGCCAAAAAAGTGGAAATTAACTTAGTCCAATAAATGGTTATAAAACCAAATGGCTCTAGGTGTTGTGTTAAAGCACACTGGTCGCATTGGAGGCCTGAGAAGGGTTTCTTGTCGCCCGGCATGTGCTCGAGACATCTGACTCGCATCTGCGCGTTTCAAACTCACACCATTGTGTGCTAATGTCCTCGCCTTAAGTGGGCAAAATGGAATAAATAACATCTTTCTCGAGTCCGTGCTACTCGCTCGCATTGACCATATGCTTTGGAGTAAACAAAATAATATGTGATCAAAGAAGCAGCTGTAAGCGGGAAGGGCTGATGGTTTTTCCTTTTTTAGCGTTCCTGAATAGGCCTTCGTTTATCCGAAACAGGCAGCTGTCTTTAAAAAATATGAACGCTGACAAATGTCTGCGCTAATGACAGCTCGCCGTCTCTGGCGCAGATGCTGAGATTGAGCTGAGATTGCTTCAGAAAGTCCTGCAGGTTAATATCCAGCAACTCGAGACGGATGCAACAAAGCGTTAAACGCTCAAGTAAAAACTGAGCAACTCCTTAACAACCATGTGGGAGTCACGGCAACGGGTAAATAAATAGGTGCTGGATTCCTATGTGGCGTGATGTGCATGCATGCATACGTTGGAGAGAGTATGTGCACATACGAGGGGGCACTTTGCTTTCTTCTGAATGTTTCCCTGGAAAATTCCAGCAGATTCTTTTGCATCCAGCCGTCTTGTGCCAATCCTTCAGGAATATCTTTAACGTTCAGCTTTATGCTCAGGAAAACATCTTCCTTGCTCTGAAAAGTAGGTTTCACCTAAACAATAATTGGACACTTCTGACACATATTAAAACTCTTTTTGGCCCAAAGGTGGTTAAATCGGCTGAAAGGTTTGAGTGTTGATGAGTGCTGACATCATAACAACAGGTTTTCTTCCCAAGGTAGTCCTGTCACATGTCACGAATGTGTGATTAACGTGGTTTGTCTTGATGACGACAAGTTGCAAATTGCAAAATGTGAACAAAATGTTCTCATTTGTAATAAAAGCAGTTGGAAAAGGTGTCTACTAGCTTTTGACAGGCAGTATACATGCTACTATCTGCGCAAACGTGTGAATGAGAGCTTTCTTTTGTGTGTGTCTATGCATGGACGTGTGTTAGTACTGTACTGTAGTCTTTAGGTTTGGTTTAAATTAGTTTAAAACTTTGTACCTCAGTGCTAAGTGTGTTTTTTCTATTATGAATCAAGATATATCTTCATGATCACATAACAATAAATGCAAATAAACACAGTTCGGTTCCTGACTTTTCAGTGGCATTAGTCATTATATGTACTCATTAAATTCCATCATACCTGAAATAATTCAGTACTAATCCAGCAAAACTAGACACTGGATGAAAACTCCAATTAATAACCAGGGAGCAATGGTTAAGTGACACAGGGACATAAAATAAAATCCCTTCTTTACTGTGCCATGTTATTTGTATATATATTTTATTATTAAGGGGTTTTTAAAATGAGATTTTCTTAGGTTTCTGAACTGCACATTACTCTACATACAGATAGAAATGTCCTGATTATGTAGGAAAACCAGGCGAAACCAGACAGGGTTAACCCACAGAATCAACAAAACGTTCCTGACTTTGGGGCTTTTGTTTAAACAATGATGATGTTCCAAAAAACCTTCGCATAATTTCATTTTGGAGAAACAAGATTTTGCCCTCACAGTGACAATATATATCAGTATAGCGCACGTAGAACATAATGCCACTGCATGTTGCTGACCTGTAATGGCTCAGTGGGAATGTGCAGGAGGTGTGCTGGTCTGTCTGTGTGGTGCTGTTGGCCCCCGTTGCTCTCCTGCTCGTAGATGGCATCTCTTTCGGACTGCGATAGACTTAGGAAACGCCTGATCATCGACAGGTTCTCCCACAGCGTGCGGTTCTCCGGGGACGGGTCCTCCTTCCAGCGTAGGAGCTCACACAACCAGCCCTGCACACAAACATCACACACATCGGTTGGTCATAGAGGGAAATGCTGTTTTCAGTACTGTAATTAACTGTATTATGTTCACTGCTATGCTACGGTATTGCGTTTCCTTTGTGGTCATAAATACACAGTATTCACAAGTTTATGGTGCACATAAAAAAAAACCTGAGAATAAGAACTTAGTAGGATTTAGGCTACTTATTTCGTTCTCAGTGGGCTGTATAAAAGTGCTAAGCCGTTCTGTTTTAGTAAGCACCCAGATGTGTGTGTAAGAAGCTATCATTACCTGAAATGTTAATATTCTGTAATACTAAAGCTCATTGCTGCACCATTTCAGAAAAAAATATTTTCTCTTAGTAAAATGCTGGATACTTTATTTTTTACGCACTGCTTGTATTAGTTCCAAGGTTACAGCTAATTTGCTCAACTTGTTATTCAAACATGTTACATGTGTTTAATGTTTATTTTCTTATTAATGCTTTCCATGTGTAATTAATGATTATATTAGCACATTCGCCTCTGCTGTTGATCACGGGGACGTGTAGCCTATAGCAACCACCTATGCACATTTATAAGATGCACCTATTAAAAGAGATATTAGAGGTGATCAAGCTGTAGATAGCCATACCAAGTGTTTAAGACCACACCATAATGAGCTACGACTTTTCTCAGACAATGTTTCTGTTTTGACACAAAATGACTTGACGTTTTCACAGTTTCAGCCTTGGAAATAGATGTCATTCAATCCGTTGTGGTCAAAAAAGAAGAAAACAAAGACAGGCCTTATAATACATGTGTGTATGGATTCCATAATATTGCTTGGTATTACATTTCAAAGGCGTGCTGAGAATAGCTTTTACTAATATGATGACTACTAATACAACAATGCGATGGTAGTGGACCTGTTTTCTTACTCTCCTATTATATCGGTCTAGTTACATTGGCTCCAGTAAACCTCACCACTGGTGGTCTATTTTTTATTTTTTTTTAATGAACAAGTTAATCAACTATTATCTCATATTTACATACACTGAAGTTCACAGATGTGTTGAGCACAGGCTTTACTACCACAGTGCATGATTGTACTGTACAACTGGCATGACTGTGGTTGGGCAATATGGCAAAAATATAATAATAAAGTGTATTAAATAATTATATCCAGAGTAAGAGTATTCCATTATTAAGTTTTACGTATCTAACATTAAGTATTAACAGTAAGTATTAAATAATTATATCCAGAGTAAGAGTATTCCAACATTAAGTTTGGGTCTGAGATTTGCTCAGCTGCGAGACTAAAACACCAGTAACGGCACATTTAAAAGATCTCATTGAAAGAATATAAAAACGTCTCACATCCCACACTGCACTAAATCCAATTAAAGCGGACTATTTATGCTCTCCTTGGTCAGTGCTGATATGCATAATATAAAAACACACAATGTGATGTTAAATCATCATACTGCCCACCATCAGCTAGTGGCTCTTCTTCATTACTGCCGCTTTACATTAGGAAGCTCTGCAGAATGTACCACTCTCAGTCTGTCAATAAGCTGTACATCTTCGCTCCTGTCTGTGCCACGGTCTGCTCTCATGGTTGATGTTTTGTTTTAGAACCATGGTATCTCAGTCACATAGTGACCAGTGAAATGTGCAGCGCAGGGCTTTTTCTAGATTCTGTTACTTTTGAACGGATCTCGCCACGGAGCCTACCTCCCTCAATGCAGGAGGAGCTCCACTCCACTGCTGTATGGAACGCAACAGAAGGAAACAGAGAGAAGGAGAGTGTAGAGGAGAGAGTGTGTGCGTGTGCCAGCACCGTGTCCTGGCACCGTTACAAGTGCGATGCCGTAATCTCCAGACCAGTGTGCGGCAGCACCTTTCATTTCCACAGGATTACCCAGTGCTCGGCCACACACACACATAGGCACACACACACACGGTGGAGTCCAGTGCCAGCACCAGAGCCACACCAGCGCACTGCACGGCTGAGATAACTCAGCAGTTCTGTTGTCCCCTGCTCCAACTCCTCCCAAAGCCACATCAAACCCGGGAGAAAGAGAGAGAGACTGAGAGAGACAGACGGAGAGGGACATAAAGACAGTATGGCCCACCTTGTTCCTCTGCCACATTTATTGTTATTTAATTTTTTTTTTTTTGCATGCACAGGGATTTGGGTGCTATTCCCACTCTGATGTCTGCGGTTTCAGTCAACTCGAGCACAAATCAAACACACCAGTTAACCGTCCCATTTATATTATATATATAAACACACACACACACACACACTCACTCACACACACCAGTCAAAGCTTTAGACACACCCAAATAAAAAGGCAAGATGCCTCAAACTTAATAATTCTGAAGAGAACTGATGAGAGTCTGAACCAGTTAATATCTTGATACACCACATCTACTCCTGATGTACACAGTATGATACTCCTCCATATCTCCACCTCTAATATATATTTAGTGGTGTAAAAACTTTGATCTATTTTCTGCACAGTGTAAAAGCTCTAGTTCTCCTTTCAGCTTAGTGAATATTCATGATGGACCGACCAATAGAATTGCTCCATTGCAGCTATATCAGCTTCCACTGCGGTTTCAGAAAGGTGGTTCATCCTCCAGTAAAGCTCCATTTTGGAGTTTTTTAAGGTGGGCTGTATAATTCCATGAGTGCTAGTTTATGGCACTCTAAACTTTTGACTGGTACTGTATATAAACACTACATTCACAATAAAATTCTTGCTGTATTACACACAGACAGCAACTAACTACTTACAATATATCAATATGAACAGCTTCAATAAACACTCTTCTGTATATACATGCTGTCTTTTGGTCCCGACATCTTGAAATATAAACGTCATCTGCCCTTTTCAAATGATCAAACTTCCAAAAAAAAAATTGTGATCAAAACTGATTGCAATAAAATCTTGTTCTATTATAGTTAGGAAAGTTTTCCTTCCCCTACATAGTTCCTGCTTCAAACGTGCGTGATTTTGTGACAGCGGTGTGCCTTTCAAATCGAAGGGGCAGGGAAAGAGGTCTATGGGATTTAAGGAACTGAACACACGTTTGTATTTGTCCAATTGCATTTCTTCCACCATCTTCCCATACACAGAGAGAGCCAGGAGGCACCCCGGCCAGCCAGGGGGGTGCGTAATTGGCTTTTTGACCAATTATTTTACAGCGGGAATGCTGGCTATTTCTCACTATAGTGGGTTGGGCGAGATTTGGAAATACTCTACGTCTCTTTCTAAAAAACTACTTCCCTGAAGTCGGAATATAAACATGAATGCCATCCTCAAATCAATGATGTCACAGCTGCATTTAACAGTTCTAAAAACTGTAAGATTGAATAACCACAAGGATTCAGTAACCAGAATGAACCTTTATCATTATTGCACAATGCAAGCGTCACATCATGCAGTGCATGCACTGATACTGAGAATTACTGACTTTCTACCTTGCCCTGATAAGACTGCTTCAGCGCTGCAATGGGCTCCTGAAGTTTGTATGGAGTGCACAGGAGCAAGGAGCGGCCAACAGGACATCATGATATTAAACATATCAGGACAATTTATCTTTCTGAGGCTAGAGCAGATACACACTGTAAGATATTTATTCAACATTTAAACACTATTCTCCACAGTACAATTCAACAGGACTAATTACGGTTCTCAGAAAAGCACACAGTGATGTATTTTAGCATGATAATGACAAATTATTCGCACACTGCCGTATAATGAGATTTGGATATGAATCCAGTGTACAGCCTGACCGATACACCACTGACAATACTGGCTGATACTGAGATCTTAATGTATTAGGTCCTTTAAAACTCTGGTCAATAAAGCCACAGAAATGCTAGAGAAAGCCCATCAACAACGAGTGGCTAGAATGTGTGATCACTCAAAAGAACACCTGCCTATGAGAAGAACTGATGAAAAACAGGAGCTGATTAGCAGAACAACGCTGCTAATCAGTATCTGCGCCATTTAAGACTTTGTGAGTTTCTGAGTTTAAGAAATCAACAGTTGAGAGCTGACAACCATCTACACTATGTTAGTTAGCTGTCATTTTAGTAGGGAAAGCATTTGTTTAAATAAAACTAGATCTAAATTTGTATATAATTTTTCAATTACTTTTCATTTATATAGCACTATAGAATTTTGGCTCATTTAAATTAGTCTTAGCCACAGAATATTTACATCGGTCAAGCCCGAGAGCAGCAGGGCGGGGGTTGGTGATTGGTTTTGGACTGTAGAGGTGTTGGGAGGCAGAGGTAATAACCTCCACACTGGGGCTAGGGCAGGCCCTGCACAGCCTCCGCTGTGTCCTGTTGTATAAATAGCAATTTGGCGTTCTGATAAAAATATTTCTCTTGGAACACAATGGCTGAATTCATGCGCGAGATTCACCCAGCTATGCAGCGCACCATGCATTTGGGTTTGTGTGTGTGTGTACATGTGCGCGTGAGAGAGAGAGAGAGAGAGAGAGAGAGAGAGAGAGAGAGAGAGAGAGAGAGAGAGAGAGAGAGAAAGACAGTGCAAAACAGGGCGTGTGTGAGTGAGAGAAAGTGCTCAACAGAGACGGCGTGTCCGTATGTGTGTGTGTGTGTGTTAAAGCTATGGCAGTCACAAGCTGCCAATGAGAGGCGCACAGGGCTGCTCTGTGAGGAAACAGCGCTGCATTCACGTCCCTTTTACTGCCGGGCCCTCGATCGAGAGCATTAATAAACTGGTCAGTGAGCCGGTCAGTCCAGGAGCTCCTCAGCAGCACAAGCCAAGCTGGTATTTATCACAGAGCTCTCTGCCTGGTCACGCGGCTTCGGCAACACCTTTACATTATCCCATTTAGTCATTATCATGCCCCCGCAGCACAATGCAGCCATGCATAACCCGCGCTGTCCTCCGTAACCCTAACGGCAGGGCCTCCGTGGAGCCGAGAGAAGCTGCAGGTCTTTAGATACAAAACGCTGCGGAAGGTTACGCTTTACATCGTTTCGGTCTTAGGAAAAATACCCCCCAAAAAAATCAGTACATCTGTAGGCAAGCGGACTTGACTGCACATCAGTTTCGGAACAAAACCCTGGATGTCCATATTACGCCAATTTTGACTTTTTACAGAATTTAAAAATGCCAGCTGTGCTTTAGAAATGGCCAAAACTGTGTAATTCAATGCAAATGCCCTGAAATGACGTCCTCTGTTAATTTCCTTTCAAAGTCCAACATGTTTTTCCTGTCTCTTGTAAAAGTTTGGAGGTATGAAGTTTTGTTGTGACAGTAACAACATCTTAATGTAATGTAACTCCATGCCAAGCAAATTATGGACCGTTTCTACTGGTCCGGTTTAGAGCTTTCATCAGGGCTGACATTTTGGTCTAAATCTAAATACAAATAACTCAAGCCTGACCCACCACAAGTTCCAGCCAAGCCCGACTTGAGCGCCACAAAATTCTGTATCCAAGCCTATATATAGTTTTAAATCCGAGGCTGGTGTGAACTGGCCTCATATTTCTAAACAAATTCATTAAACATTGTTATTACATCATAAATCCATCAAATAATCTAAAACAGATAATGCTCTTGCTATATGACTATATAACCAGCTTTCTGAAATTAGGCTGAAATTCTTCTTGAACAAATCTATTCATCATTTTTAAATAACATCCCCATCTCTTTAATTTTAATTTTAACATGCATACACTTTCCATAATTCACTGTGCTCAGGTGGTGCGGGCCTGATAGGAATCGAGATGTTAGCTGTCATCTGTTTAATGCTGAGATTCGATTTCTTCATATAAAATATACTATATATGAAATATCCAACATAGAACATTCAAAATGTTTTTGGCCAAACAAATTAAATATCACTCTGTTTTGGCTGCACTCAGCTGTACTTGTGGGTAGAAGAATGCGTGATAGGAAGTGGGCTGTGAGTCCAAGGCTGTGTGAGCTGAACACATATTTTGGGGGGCGGGGTGACGTGCGAACCTGTTCAAACCTCACCGAACCTGATTAGAGCTGTTTGGACCCGTCGGGTTCTGATTTAATTCAGTTCAATTTAATGTACTTGTGATAAGCCAGCACCGACCACCCCGCTGATAAGATGAAAACTGACTGTGGGTAGCAAACCAGGAGGACTTTCTAAAAAGATGTTTCTAAAACACCAGTAATCCGAGAGATTTAGAAAGCCATTCTTTTTTCCTGCGAGTAATCCATTGTTATGGCTGACTCCTTCGGCGAGTTGATGAAGAGAGACAGAAAGAGAGAGAGAACGAGAGACAAACATCTTGATGTCAGGCGAACAGCTAAAGCATACAACAGACAAAGCATCATTGTCCCCCCCCACCCGCCCTTGTTTCCTCCTAACCCCCTTCCTGATCCTGGCACGGGCCCAGTTCTGGCAGACAGTGCTATGCAGATAAATTCAAAGGATAAATGTGGTGAGTTCGAACCTGTTTGTGCCTGCGAGTGCTGCTGCCGCCGCCGCCGCGCTCGGCAAAACTTACGTGAGCGCGCGAGCTAAAGAGCCGAACCCGTCCATCTGCCGCCCGAGAAAATATTAATGCTTTTTCGAGCAGCATATGCGAATCTCCCGCAACAATAAGCAAAAAAAAGCGCTCGGGCCAAAAATAGGCCGAGGACGCAGGGGCTTGTTGGACATCTTTCTATGCAAATGGATATGCTCGGAGCGCTTATTCAAATGGTCTTGGCACAGAGAGAGGGGAAATAGGGCCAGTGGCCGCGTGAACTCTTAAACAAACCTAGAGACCAGCCGTCTCCCACAGATGTGGGAGAGCAAATAAAAGCCGCATGGGCGGATTGGACTACAAGTCCCAGAATGCCACGGCCCATAATGAGTCCATAATGAGGGGGTTATTTAAGTGCTGCTCTCTGTACGAGGGGAGCGGTAGAGAGGAAAGCGAGAGAGATTTACTGATAGAGATACAGATACTGATAGAGACAGAGAGATGCGATTATGAATGACAGAAGTGCAGCTAAATCCAAAGAGCCACGAGCCATGCTCTGATACAGTAAATATGGGCTGAACCTGTCCAATTGGAGCCTTTTTATGGCACAGCTCGGTCCTGGATGGCAATAAAAGCCACAAAGCTCTGCATTCTGAAACGAAATTCATACTGGAGCACACCTGCATTCAGTTTTAACATTTTTATATTCTCAAAAAAAAAGGGAAACATTTGGTAAACCATCCACAGTAATAACGATGCAAACAAGTAAGATCAAAGATCAAATTGAAATAATGATCATGTGGGCCAAGGAAAGCGTCGCTGGTTCTACCTGAAAGCTGTGCTCCCTCTTAGCCTCCTAAGTGAGACAAAATACCCGTTCTCAATAGCTCCTAATTCAATACGCTTAAATGAAACAGGAAGAGAAAAGAGGAAGTTACACATGATGCAGAGTAGAGATGCAACCCGAACGTACAGAACGCTATGCCAATTCTGGAGATAGAGAGAAAGAGAGAGAGAGAGAGGAACTCGTGAAGCGCCTACGAGTAGAGCTAGTCCATCAATTATAAGCGCATGATTGAGATTTAATTCAAAGCTGGAGTTTAATTGCTAATATCAGTGCGTAATTAAGCAGATAAATCACAGAGATCTTATTGAATTATAGATTAAAATTGCATAAAACCTGCAAATTGTATATGTCAGCTAAATCAGCATCCTTAATTGGCAGACAAGTTTGCCTTCAAAAGGGAAAATAGGTATGGAAATGTATTCAAATACAAGCTTACAGGACCTGGACTTTTAATGCTAGTGAAGTATAACTTATTACTTGTGTGAAGCCACATTTATCACTTATCGATATACAAAACAGTATAAAACAAAATAAATGACAAACAAATAATACATGCCTCGTGAGCAGGTCTCAGAGTAGGACAGCAGATGACTCTGACGTAGAGAAAAAACCTCAGAGGACACTGAGGTAAGAGGGAAGAGTGGAGATGAAAGCAGAGGAGGGGCCAGAGATTAGATAAGAACAGAGCAAAGAGTAAAGAAGGAGCAGAGAGGCCACCTTTGTCTGACTCTTCTTGCTTTAATCAGATCTGAATCTGTAGCCCAACGCAATTATGTATGAACCGACTGTAGTCCAACAAAACTCTCCATAAATCCGACTGTAGCCCAACACAATTCTCCATGAATCCGACTGTAGCCCAACAAAACTCTCCATGAATCCGACTGTAGCCCAACACAATTCTCCATGAATCCGACTGTAGCCCAACACAATTCTCCATGAATCCGACTGTAGCCCAAACAAAATTCTGTGTGAATCCAACTGTAGCCCAACAACATTCTGCGTGAAGCTGACTTTAGCCCCACAACATTCTGTGTGAAGCTGACTGTAATGCAACAAAAGTCTGTATGAATCAGACTGTAGCCCAACAAGACTCTGTCTGAGTCTGACCACGACTGACAGAGGGCAAAAGATACTTTATATTGTGTTAACAAAAGTGGCAATTAAGTTCCCCTGTATTGTAATTTTTGCAAACCCATCTTGCCTTCTGTGCAAAGGTGTCCCAACACAAGTTTCTCCAGCGTGCCACTTTAAAATAGTTTCAGGCAATAAACGACAGGAGGAAGAAAGAATGAAGCCAAAATCTGTTAAAATGTGACCTGCTGAGAGAAACCCAAATTTTAACCTGACCCAAGCTCAACAAATATTTCACAAATGATGTCCGAACTCAACTGAGCCCAGTGTGAATAGACAGGTCCCATCGGGATTGGACAGATACATCAGGCTGTAGTGCTGGGTTGGATTGTGAGGAACTGGCGGCTGCGGTTAAATTGAAATATTTCGCAGTGTGTGTCGGAAGCATGGCGAACGGTAATTATGACAGATCTGATTAAACGGGCGAGGCTGGGGCCGGGCGGGGCGGCTCCGGGCTGCAGGTGCGACCTTGCGCATTCCTGCGTGTGTAAATAAAATTAATTACAAGCGCGGGGGCGCGCGGCGCGTGACATCGCTACGCGCAGCGAGTCCCACGGGGGGGACCCTAATGGAATATTTTCCCGGAGTCTAATAATACAGTTGGTATTGACTTGGGGTAATTAGGGGGATCATTAAAGCCGCTTTTCCCCGCGTATTTGCCTGCCTGATCAGATTAGCCAGAATGGGCCTCAGAACAAGCCCTGTGTGGTCTGACAGAGGAGATGCAGGAGAAGCTCGAGAACAGGAACACTAGCTAACACACACACACACAGACACACACTGCTCATATACATGAGAGAGAGAACGAGAGAGAGAGAGAGAAATAGAGAGAGAGAGAGAGAGAGAGAGAGAGAGAGAGAGAGAGAGAGAGAGAGAGAGAGAGAAGAGCTCAGACAGAGGAAGAGCTCACTAATATGAAGTAATAGAGGGAGGGATGAGACAGAGGAGAGAGAGAGCAGATTCATTATAAAGTAATGGAAGGAAAAGAAAGAGGACAGCAGGAAAAGAAAAAGAAGGAGAAGGAGAAAAGAAGGGAGAGAGAGACAATAAATAAAAGAGAAAGAATGAGAACGAGACAGGCACAATAATAAGTAATAAGGGGAGGGATAAAAAAGAGTGAAAAAGAAAGAGAGAAAGAGGGATAGAGGGGTGGATTCGGTAATATAAACTAAAAGTGAACAATGCTAAAGGGGGAAGGAAACAGATAGAAAGGGGGAGAAAGAAAGAAAAAGAAAGTAAAGAGAGAGAAAGAGAGAGACAATGGCATAAATCAAGTAATAAAAGGAGGAATAAAACAGAAAAGTGGGAAAAACAAGAAACAGGGTGTAATGAAAGAGAGAAAAGAGCCACGATGAACAAGACAGAGAGAAAAAGGAGAGAAGAAAAAAGGAAAATGATAAAGAAGAGAAAGGAAGAGAAAGGGTGGGAAAAAAGGACAGAGCATCTGAGAACAGAGAGCAAGAGAAAGGGCCTCAATATTAAGTAATAAAGGGAGGGATGAAAACGAGGAAGGGAAAGGAGGTAGTGAGAAAGAATGCAGAAAGAAACTGAGAAAGAGAGAGAGACAGAAAGCAAAGGAGAGAAGACGAGAGAGAGAGAGAGAGAGAGAGAGAGAGAGAGAGAGAGAGAGAGAGAGGCAAAGGTATATTAACTACGTGGTTTTTGCCCTGATGAGGTTGATCTGCGGAGGTGAAGGTGCAGACCGCACACTTGGTGGTCGTGTAGGGAAAGAGAAGGAAAAACATTCTGCTGCAGAATCTTCTGTCCATTACACAATAAGACAAAGGTTCATTGGAAGGGGAGGGTTTGCCTTTTGTGCCATAATTCATCCCTAAATCAATTATTCAGACATCTGGGGCTCCAGTTCAAGAAAATTGTGTCTTTAATAATAGAGGGAACTGCAGCGGTTTCCCAGGCAACCTAATAACCAGGCAACCAGATAAATAAATAAATCAATTAATAAAGAGTCCTAGGCCTGCTCCCCCCCTCCGCCTCCCTCTCAGAGACACCCTGTTCCCATCTGGCTGCTTTCTGCCCCACAATAACTGGCCCATCCCCCACAGGAAGAGGATGAATTCATAACAGTAAACAAACAACTTCTCGAAATGAAGCCACCACAGTAACAACAATAATGAAAAATAATGTATATATACATATATACACACACAGGCACGGACTCACACTCGCGCACACACTCGCACACACATTCTCGTTTTTTTCTTTAGAAATGAATAACAATAACGGCTTTATGGACGGCAGGCGATGCTAATCTAAAAGCTGCAATATGTAAGAAAGCCACAAAACACAGGAGCCGAGGAAACGAGAAGGGCTTCATATGAGGTCTTTAAACAGGGCCCTCCACTCCAAGGCAGTCCACATTTTGCTCCACCCTTACGCACTCCAAGTTAGGCCATTGCTAAAATGTGGACTGTCTAGGAAGGAGCCCGAGGACCGGTTTAGAGACCTCTCTGTACAAGTGCACAGAAATGGCACGGTGCCAGAGCAAGCGGCACCCAGTGTTTCCATAAAGTGCCACCCGTGGGAAGAGCTACAGATGCATCTGTGAGCACTGCAGACGCAAACATGCTAACGAAATGAACACAACGCCGGAGCTAAAAAGGCTAGACAATTTACACTCGGCTGAAGCCGCTAACAGCATGAAACAGACTTCACTGACTTGAGCGAAGGTGAAATATATATACGTTAATCAGCACTGCGACAGACACAATTAAAGGGGAATTCCAGGGATTATTCCAAATTTGGGCATAGCACAATCGCCGAGGTGCAAGTACAACTGTTCAGAGTGGTTTGATGTAAAACGCTCCAGCCATATAAAACCCTTATGAGTCACGTTTTTTGACAGTGGTGCCGATTAGAACCAGGGGTCACCATATCCACAAATACACTGTGTCGTAAAGCAGTGTCTCGGATATCCGACTACGAAACTGCAACTGATTTGTGAGATACCTTTCTCAGCAGGATCTGTTGAAGGCCCTAATACAGATATATCTTAACTGTTAAGTCATGATGATGATGATGATGAGTGAATTTAGGACAGAAGCTTATTCAGAATAAGAGTTCTCAAGTTCATAATCTCATCAAATAACCCCAGGTAAGAAAACAGGATTACATAACCATCCTAACTAGACTAAACTTCCTAAATACTGTCCGGACCCCATAAACTCTAAAAGTGTCCCGACATCATTTCACGCCGTGACTGGCAGCATAATTCACTATAACCAGTATAATGACCTAATCACATATTTATATAGCTAAATGGAGCTTTTTGACTTATTGCCTTACTGTGTTGATGAGAAGACCAAGCTAAATGTGCTTTTCTGTTTATAAGGACGAATGACGTTAGCGCACTTGGCTAAACCGTCTGGGAAAGGGAAACTGAAACTTGAAGGGGTGATGCTCTGATAAACAGCAAGGAGTTCTCTCACAATAATCATAACCTGATGTTTTTCATGTTGGTATGTTTAGCATTATTTTGATTGCTTGTTTATGCTTCAGCTGCGTACATATGATCGGATGCTTTGTAACATACGTGACGTGACGTTAATTTTATGATCCTAAGTTAAGACAAAAAAGAAATTAAGCTTCTGTAATTTTGTGTCGTGTTTAAAGCCACTAGAAAGCAGTCATTCCCGAGACCACTGTTGGCCTACAAACAGCAAAGCTGGTAGTCCATCCCGCACCTTGCTCACCTAATAGCTTCCTGAGCTTCCTAATAAGTTTCCTGAGCAGCCCACCAGTGCTTAAAGAGAATATTACACAAAAGGCCACACTCTCAATTTCATCGTATCGCTATCTTTGTGCCCATACCAGTGGTTAACATATTAGCTTGTTTTTAGTGCATTAGCTTGTGGCTAACACTGACTTGTGGCTAGCCTGTTACATATGGACTCTCTAGCACAGCTGTGTTATTCAGATTCTGTAGTTTTCTGATGCTCAAACAAACAGAAAATAATACCTACCTATCTATCTATCTATCTATCTATCTATCTATCTATCTATCTATCTATCTATCTATCTATCTATCTATCTAGTTTGGATAAAGAAAAGCTGAATGATTTCAGGTATGTATGACACACTCTCTCTTTCTCGCCTAGAGTGCAGCCCCCCCAAGAGAGGGTGCTCAGTGACAGATGGCACACCCTCCACTACCCCCTCACACACACACAAACGCACACACCAGCCCCACGCCTGGCCCCCCTGTACTGCAGCGGCGCACCAGATCACTGACATTCTGTCTCATTAGAGCACTGCTAATTACCACTACAGCCTCTTCCAGGAGAGAGAGAGAGAGAGAGAGAGAGAGGGAGGGAGAGAGAGAGTGAGAGAGAGAGACAAAGTGAGAGAGAGAGACATAGTGAGAGAGAGAGAGACAGAGAGAGAGAGAGAGAGAGTATGAGTGAGTGACTGGTCACTCTGAGGGAATGGTACACAGTGCCGAAGGTGCTTGTCATCGAACAGCAGGAACTGTGATTATTTTAACCTTCAGAGACCTTCTCTCTCTCTCTCTCTCTCTCTCTCTCTCTCTCTCTCAATCTGTTTCTTTCTCTTTCTCATTTTTGCTTCTCTGTCTGTCTCTCTTCCAATCTATCACTTCCTGTTTCTCTCTTCCTGTCTCCCCCTCAAGAGTCTGAATGCTAGTCTCTGTACCCTGTGCTGCATAGCCCTCCATCCTATCTTAATTTATTACTCCTGCTCCAAGCTTATGAACTCCACACACTCCCCTAAAAGTGCACATCGATACACATTCACCCGCATCCAAAACGTACCAGACGCACTGTTATGATTCTTCACATAAATAACACAGTAACATACCGACAATGACAGTGTTAACATCCTAATGTTCACTAGAGAAAGTGATGCACATGTATATACAAACACAACTGTTACCAAAAGTGAGTAAACAGAAGACAAAACTGCTGACATACTGAATTCATGTGGAAGTAACACATGCAGTTAAAGTGAACTGAACTAGAGCTAGCCAATATGGCAAAAACAGAACATTGCGATACGCCAGGCTATATAGACATCTGATCAGACGTTTTATTTGTTTTTATTTGTTGTTATTTGTTTGAACTGTGAACATATTGATTTGTATTCAATATCTGGATATTCTGTGTTGTGCTAAATGGTACTAATTTCATTTACTTCATAATAAAACATGTAGAAGGTCTTGATGCTATCAACAAACAGCTCAGAAATGCATATTATAATGTGACATTTATTTTTCACAATAAAGAAGCAATATTGACCTTTGACCTGACATCTATCTGCTGCATCTGTAGCTTTTGATTCATTTTTTAATGGTTTTAAACCTCCTTGTTCCTTTAAAAGACCAGAAACCCCTTGACTCTTATAATAGATGCCAACGGACAGGAGCTGAATCTAAAGCACCTGAACACTGGATTCTAAAATGCATTTTAAATGTGCATTTTTAGTCCACAGGTTTTTCCTTAATCTACTAGGAACCAGCAAACTGACTAACTAAACTGATGCAAGAGAATCGTCTGTATCATACTGCATTTAGAAAACAAGATTGGCATCTGACCCATGCCTAGAACTGACCTGTATTTCAAATCATTTGATGATGTGGTTATTGTATTGAGCAGATAAAATTTACTGTGTTTGTAACCTTATATAAATGCATTAATGTGGCCAAAACAAAACCTTGCATCTCTATTGTTGTCATAACCTGAGTACATTGTGTGTACATTTCATAATGAGAAATTACTTCAATTCAAAGTATTTTTTCCTTTTCATCAAAAGTTATCTATGTTTCTTGCAGTATTGAAATGCTACATGTCTCTGTAATGCTAATCCCGGTACATATACTTTTATAAATGTTTATGTTTTGGCATCGGCAGATACGTACATGAAAAAATGAGACTATTTGCATACTGGCGCCGAGTGTGTGCTTCATATGTAGGATGAAAAACACCGTATTTCTTTAAGGTACGTAGTGAAGGAGAAGGTAATTGAAATGCTGGTGTGAATATGAAAGTGCCACCAAACAGAGAAAGGCTGCCTCTCAGGTCCTGCATGGATACGAGCCCAGAGAGGGGGACAACATGGCTGAAGTCCAACACCCATCCCCCCACCACACTACACACACACATGAAGAGCTGCACACACTCATTCACATAAACATGAACACATGCAAAGATAGATGTGCATGCACACATCCATGCATGCACTCACAGTGAACTCCTCTGGAGACCACCCCTGCACCCTTCTCTCCATAGCTCCATCATTTTCCCTTCTGCACCTCACCTCTCTCTATTTCCTCCTCCTTCCTGTACATCAGTACTGCAACAGCAGAGGCCCAGGGCAGCTCCATAACACTGCTGCAATGTGACTGTAATCATGACTGTGATTAGGAGTGCCTAATATTTGTATACTGCACATATGCATGTATATAATCATTTTATTTGCTGCATCTGTATATATACATATAATAGTATATTGATGTATAAATTAATGTGAATATTAATGGGGAATGGTAATTATTATAAAATGGACAAAAAAATAGTGAGTGATGGGACCTATAGATTGGGAAGAGGTGCTACAGTGCAGAGAATGTCTCGTTCCATATGTGGAAAACTCTCCGGAGCAGATGTTAATAATTGGCTAAAAGGAGTGACTGAACATGTGGGCGTGGCCAAAGACCATAGTGTGAAGGAAGTAGCTGAATCTGCAGGTGTATGGAAGCGTACGGTCATACGGGTCTACCAGCAGTGACGTGAAAATCCCAGTCTACAGGAAATTCCCACTGGAATTGTGCCAAGGAAGGCATCCACAAAATCTGGCCCAACTGCACAATTCTGAACATTGATGTGGCCAACATCCAGAAACTTGTCCAGCACATGCCAAATCTAATCACAGCTGTTATTGGTGCTTGTGGAGGCATTACAGGCTATTAGGTACGTTGCAGTCACAGGTGACTAATTTTTGTCAGGTGAGTTTAAATGGAAGCTTCTGGCACAATAAAGCATGCTTTGAATTGTAATCTTCTGCTGAAAAAACTCGTTATTTTTATTTCGCTTTGTTTAGCTGATTTTTTCCTTCCTCGCCATTTTACCGCCCCAGAAATTCCATATCGGTACACCCCTAGTGACTGCGGCTGTGAATATGATGGCCGCAGCTGTTGCAGTTGAGCATTCTTGCAGATGAAGCTGATCAATCAGCCATTCTGCCAGTGCCCTCTGCTTCTGACCCACTGCATGCCATGCTACCCAGGAAGCATATGGGCATCTTGCCAGGAAACAGGGAAATGCCCCATCCCCCACTATGCACAGACATACGCATACTGAAATACACACACACACACGCTGGCTAGGGCTGTACAAGCTATCGTTTGTTAATCTCTATTGTGATATTGACCTTTGCAATGCTGATAATGCGGAGAGCTACAACTTGTTTACTAGCCCTCTTACCAACGGCCATTCTCTTTTACTCTGCGTTGTGACCAAACCTCAAAATTTGTGTTTCTTTGGTGTTTTGAGGAATCGTTTAGTTCACATAATCCTAAAAGAGTCAATTATATAGGTTAAACTGAGTGGGTACTGTTTATGGCCAGGCAATGTCAGGTTAGTGACACTCCATGCTCTCCAAAGCATTTCAATGCAATGCAAAGCACATCTGGTACATAAGAATGTAATTTCAAGACTGGTACTTATTGTAATATCAACAAAAGTAAATCATTTTGATCTTTAATTAGATGCCATTGATTCACCAGTTGAATTGCAACGTAATCCCAGTCCGAGTATTTTGTTCATGTTGTGCAGCCAGGTTGAATCCTTGAACTCATTCAAAAGTAATTTTTTTTTTTGGTTAAAATGAATGGCCAGTCTTTAAAGGAGCCCCATGGATTCACCAGTTCCAACAGGCGAACAGCAGTCGCAATACGTAGCGTTATAATCGCAATCCTGGTATTTTGCCCAAATCAAGCAGCCCTGATGCACACGGAAAAAAAAACTCATCAACTCTCACCACCATCAACTCTCCACCAAAGACAGTTACTGCTGGCTGGACATCCAGCCTGAGCCCCAGTGGGTCTGGTGCTGGGGAGAGGGAGCGAGAGAGAGTGAGCAAGGGAGGGAGAACAGGAGGGATGGAGGGATGGAGGGAAGGAGGGAAGGAGGGAGGGGGGACCAGCTGCCCGGGGAGCACACATTACGAGATGGAGCTGGAGATAAGTGCTCTCCCCGGCCCCTTTTTCAGCTGCGTAATTAGCACAGTTCTTATCTGCTGCTCAATTCACATTCACACCAGCCATGAATGGGGAGCACAGACATATGCAGGAGGGGAGAGAACACACACACCCACACACACGCACACAGACATGCACATGAGAGCGCACACAGATGCAAACACACATATACGCCTGTACAGGAGTGCACGCGGCGCACACATACACATACATGTTTATTATGAGGACTATTTTTCGAACCGAAAACAGAGGAGTCCTCTTTCCGCTGATAGGATAATTCTATGTGAGACTTTTGGGAATTAACACGCTGCTTTTCTTTCTCTCTCCCACACGCCCCTCCCTTCGCTTCTCAGCTTTGAACTCATTTGAACAAAAACAGTGGTTTGTGCATCAAACTGTAATTTGGTAAAAGAAAGGTATCTGGCACTGTGATCAGTGCAATCAGCAAAAACCCACTGATATTTCCAGATAATTTAGGGCTTTTTAGTCATTTTTTTTCTCCCCCCCCCTTTTTTTGCCATCAAATGCAATTCTGAAAATCTTCCGCTGCGCACAGAGATATTCGAAACCTTTAATAACGGGCCTCGCCTTGTGCTTCTTTAATTAGTTTTAATAGAGAGAATCAGACGGTAATTTGGTGCACACAAGCCTGTATTCAGCAGAAGGTTGTTCTATGGGTGAGATAATGGCGTGGGCTTTGCCGAGAGCCAGTCAGAGACGGGACAATATAAACACGTTTGTTTAACGTTGAAACACTGTCTGCTGTTCACAAGGCCACAATAAAGCACGCCTATGTCATTATGACAGTAAATTACCTGCCTGTGTACCTGCCTGTCTTCCCTTTTATCTTTCTATCTGAGAGGTAGCAGCCTGTTCGCCTCTGCACTGGGACTGCACACAAGTGCTGGACCACTGTTTTGTCAACCGAGGTGATACGACTGAGTGTATCTGACCACTCGAGGTCATGTCCCAGACACTTGACACTGCTGAGGTAGTGGTCTGCATGATAAAAGTAGTGGTCTGCACAACATCTTTAACACATTTAGTCTCGACTGGGCAAAGGACTTTTTACTACTTGATATCGTCCTGATAGCGCTACTGAGTATGGGTCGTCCTGATAGAGCTACTGAGTATGGGTTGTCTTGAAAGCGCTATCGAGTAGGGGTTTAACAACACACTTGGCCCGCAATTCGATTTGACGAAAGTTGAACAAAACTGAATTTGTGCTGAATGAAAGACTGTATTTGCGCTGTTGCACAGCTTATTAATGAACATGTCGGTGTAAGCTATTAATTGTATTAATGCCTGACATGAGTTTTCTAAAGTTGACTCCCCAGAGCAAACCTAATTAAGTTTTCCCAGTTTTGAGTAGCTACGGTTTCCAGTCGTGTGATAAAAAATCAAAAGTGGCAACTCAGAGTCATTTACTGAGAAAACCATTACTGTGACTTTGTGACGGGAAAACCTGGATGTTCCTTAGTTCCTCTTTTAGGAAGCTGAAGTTACCTTTGTATTCATCAGCTGCTTCTTCAGATTTTCTAGCACACCTTAAGACACCCCTGTGCCGTTTAAGGTGGAACAAAAAACTTGAATAAGAAGCTGGCAAAAAAAGAAGCAAATCTCAGCTTCACCTTTTCTTTCTTTTTTTTTTTTCCACAATGTTCTGTGATGAACGAGATCCCTTCCACTATTTCTAATAAGTGTTTATCACATCCCAGATCATGAGGAGAATGAAGTGCTATGCTGCGGCACGTATAACATCTCTGTAAGCAGTGTGTGTGCTCACAGTGGTGTGTGAGCAGCCCTGGCGTTGTTTAAAGCTGGTAATTAAACAAACTCTCCCTACTCAAACTCAAACCTGTGCACCTTCGTCACAACGTCCCTCAAGCCAATTACAGTGAAAAAGTCGACAGTGGAAGACTCATTCACAGTCATGGGCCAAGATGGAGTTAAGGAACCGATTCTTTTAGAACTGACTCCTTACCAATAGTTCACTGATGCCGGTTGTTTGCAAACTCTGATCCCAACAATCCAACTGCATATGACGCTAATATGAATAGAATCTTCATTCTCATGTGTTTGGACTGCAGTACAACAAAGACTACTTGTGGAACTGTTTGCTACTCGATACTGAAGCTTTAGCCCTGTTATGACAAACCTAATCCAGTAATATGTTGCTATTTAAAAAAAATAATACACTTTTATCTGAATTTAAGAACATGGGTTTAGTTGCTCGGAACATGGGAGACAGTACATACTTGGCTCTTGGAGGCGGCGACCTTGGCAAACATGGCTTGCGACACCTTGGCTCTCTTCATTTCTTGCTGGATCTCGTCATAGATGGAGGAGTTGATGTTCAAGACGGAACTCTCCGATTTGCCGGTCCACTCCGACGGCAGAGGAGAGGGCTTCACCTGGGCAGGGACCCGAGACGCCTTCTCAATACAGCATAGAGGGGGCAGCATTTCAGTTACGTTTCCAGCAGTGATATCATATTAAAGCACATCAGTAACATTAGAACTAACGGTGACACTTCTACTGAACGGTCATTATTGAAACAGGAGATGCACATAAAAAAATAACTCCAGCATTTGAAAAAACTCCAGCTGAATAGACAGAACCACTTGGACTAAAATCTTAATGTCATTAACAGCCGCTTAGAATGATTTCCCTTTTTCCTATAGAAAACTGTTTCAGAGAAAGTTTCATTTGGCAGAGATAATATAAATGTTTCAGGTATTTATTGCAAATTTTTAGTTTTTTTTGGGCTGTGTGTGTCATTTCTGGAAGAGAACTTAAGCGGCACTGACAGCTCAACAGGTGTAAAATGTGTCATGGTGGAGGAGTCCCTTCAGTCTAATGCAGAGATTCAAAAATATACTTACAGGAGAAATGCCAACTGGAATCCTTGGGTTCCAGTCCTCTGGCCTGATATTGTTACATTCTTCTCTTCTGGGCTGCACACAAATACACAGAGAGAGAGAGAGAGAGATGCACATTTTAACAAATTTAACTCCTGTGAACCGTGCGGGTGAAAACACAGTTTAATCAAAACATCTAATCTAATGTTCACAACACTCTAAATTTGAAATGAAGAGCCTCCCTTCTTGAGAAGAATAATCTGCTTAATGTCTCTTTAGAGAACAGGGACTCTGTTGAACATATTGTAACACCTTTCTTCTAATGATTTACGTCTGGAGCAAAGATACTTGCGCAGGAGACTGTGGAAACCTTGCAGACAGAAAGAAAAGGGGAAAAAAAAGAAAAAGAATACACGTCTCACGCTTACCAAAAGAACTGGCGAAAATAACGCTGTCAGCAAGTCGTTTCACAGCTATTCTTTCGCAAAAGCCCAAGCGCCAGGGTTGAGCTGTTTTGTGACCGTATCTAATTGTTAAGGACGGAACATGCACAAACTTGCATGGCGCTGTCTGTCTGACGACCCATTAACGTATGTGGGAGTCATACCTCCACCACCGATTTTTATGACAGCCATAAAAAAAAGCTCACGGCACGGTGAGAACTGCCGCCCTGCTGATTTATAGCTCCGGGTCTAGTCAGCGTCAGCCTCCACTGCATCGCCTGCATCGGTTGGCATGCGCCACATGCTCTCTCGCCTTACGCGGGCACGGGCTTGGCGCAGGAATTTCAACAGCCGGAGTAATAACCGCTAATGTAACTCACAATATGGCCGAGATGCATCGAGTATAGATGGCATGAATGCGTGGATAGGTCTTCATGCCAGGCTGAGACCCATTCAGAATGATTTAGTGTGTGAGATGTCTGCATGTTCCCTAGCCCATGCATTCGCGCGGCTACTCTTTTACATAATCGCCTGCATTCGCGCGCCGGTTCTGTAAACCTTGTACAGTTTTTTGATGTTATTTGTACAGTCCTTTTTTTCGTTGCTGCTGCAACTCGACAATTTGGATTCATCTCTTCTATCTCAACCGTGTCTATAAATAGGCTGTAGTGGAATCTTGACTGTTTTGAGGCCGTGCACGCCTGAAGAATCAAAGAATCAAGAGCAGTCGCTGAACTAACCAAGTCGGAGTAGCATCTGATGATGGGATCTGAACTGGAAAGCAGCATCTGGTTCACTCCTACACTCTGGTTCTAGCGTGCACACACACACACACACACACACACACACATACACACACAGAAGCAAACACACACTTGAGCGAACAGCAATGGCATTTCAGCCTTCGCTATTGTGCAAGTCTCAGTGTGTGTGTGAATGAGCAGGAGAGGGGCTTTATCCTGAATAAAAAAGCCCTGGCTCAGCCCAAGCAGCATAGAGGGGCTTTGTGTCCACTATGACACACTCAAGTGCACTTGAAGTAGTTTGCAGAGGAGAAGTTGTCACATACTTTCTGACTGTTATTTGGGGGCTGTTAAGGGCACGAAAGCCTGACTTCTATCTCTACATGAATGGTTCCTGATAGTGGTGGGCGGCTATAATATAATATATCACAGCATTGTGGTATTTGATTACATATACAATTCAATTAATAAAGTTAATCCTTCCTGAGTAACATGCAATGCCTTACAGGCCTGACACGCTTGTTTGGATGGGAGAGTTTTGCTTTGGTGTCTTAAGAATGATGCCTAAGGAAAATGTAAGCAGTGTAAATGTCTTAAAAGAAGCTTTGTTTGTTGCTTGTTTTGCATTTTCAAGTATTTCTCCAGGTGCTTCCAGCAAATGATGCACTTTGCAGTTACACTTGAATGCATAAAGTGTCAAAAAAACAGAGAGAACTATTTGACAACATTAGACACTGCTATAATATACAAATTCAAGTTTTACGACTTGGTTGTCCATGTTTGGGACAGCCTGGACGGGCGGCAAAGTGGTTTTTTTTTACCTGGACAGGGCGTGATGGAGGTGTGCTGATTAGAGGAGCAGGGCCCATGGCAGAAGCTGCTGTCAAACTCCTCTCTCTCTCCTCCTGGTAGATGCGATCTCGCTCGGCCTCTGGAAGCTGCAGGAAGTTCTGCATGGCCCTTAGGTTGACCAGAAGAGACTGAGATGCTGTTTTAGGATCTTCCTCTTTTCTCAAGATCTCTGAGAGAAGTCCCTGAGAGACAGCAAAAGTAAGAGAGGTGAGAGAAAAAGACAGAGGGGGTGACAAAGAAATCAAAATAAAAGAGAGACCTGAATAAATAAGCAGACAGGCAGCATTTGTACTGTGTACACTTAAATCTGCACAATAAATCCAATGATTATTAATTCATATAAAAGCAGAGTGACCCCCCCCATGATGCTCCCTTCACCTGGGGATGGTCCAGTCCTGCCCTTTCTAACTTCCCCAGTCTTTCAAAAGCCTCCCTCTTATCCTCTTCATCTCCACCATAATCAAAAAAAGGCCACCAAACCCACATGAGCTTTCTCAGTTGGAGACGCCGTGACATGTCACCACAAGTACTCTTCATTAAACTGCCGCAGAAGAATGTACAATAAATATTACAAGAGCTCTCCAAAACAAAAAAAGGCATGTCGCAAATTCTTTATAGTGTAGATAAATGGGAAAGGCTGCCAATTTGTGGAAAAAAAAACCCACACGACCCTCCATTCACGCTCCTACCAATAGATTCTTATCACTTTCACACGACTTCAAAGCCATGGGGAGTTATAATGAGCCTCAGAGTAAACCTTCCCTGAAAACTAGGCAGAACATCTTCAGACATTATCTCCACGGCTGGCTCCAGAATAAAAAAAAAAACAACTTGTGAGCATGGTGCAGCGGCAGTCCGTGACCAGGCTCCCCATGCGCTGGCGAACTGCCAGGTACATCTCTCTCTCGCTCACCTGATGACAGTAAACAGTTGTCATGGCACCATGTCTCTACAGGACTCGAAAGCTTATGCTAACGGCAAAGCGGCAAGCGCTTGTGTGAAGTGACAAAGTAGTGGAGAAAAAAAAGGAACGAGTGGGAGTGGAAGACAGTGAAGGAATAAAGTAGAGGTTCTTCCACTTTCCTGCAAAACTGAGAAGCGCAGTATGGCGAGTCTCCTGGCCATGGCTTTCCGAATACCTCACTTTCTGTCCCCTGTTTTCCATGACAACAGTCTACCCTTGTCTGTTTATTCCCACTACAAACGTCAAGCTCCCCATCTCGGAGAGAGCATTCCATTGTTGCTGTGTTACCAGAGCTGAGTGATTAGCGCAATATAGCCTACGTGTAGTGACATGTATCAGGCAAACATGCCATAGCTGATGTATGGCATTAGGGTGGTAAGGAATGATTCAGCTTTTTGACAGTCAACGAAATAGTTTCATGGCCAATGATAGAGAAACCTATTCCTAATATGCCCTTAGTATGTACGTGCTAGAAAACATATTTGTGCTGAGACCCAAAGGAATGGAATGAAGCCAATGTTTTCCTTATTCAGAAGTAAGATTTGCTAATTTAGCAACAGCTATGAATCTCCTTCTGCACTAGAAAATACTTAACATACTGAATCTGGATTACATAAAATATAAATGCACTCAATCTGCATGATCAATCCAGTTACGCACAGTCGTCATACAGCATGACAATCTAAAAAACAAAACTGTGATGTAATGACATTTGAACCATCATCCAGCAACTCTGGCATTTGTAGAGTCATCCATTAGTACCTGCGTCCTGTTGAAGGCCACACGGGCAAACACAGCCTGGGAAATGCCGGCCCTTTTCAGTTCGTCCCTCACCCACTGGTAAATTTCTGATGACACCTCTGCATTGGAGGACACCTGCGAGTCCAGGGGCTTATTGAGCGCACGGCTGACGGGCGGGTGGTTCAGGTACTGCTGGTTGAGGGACTGCTGGGCGAGGAGCCGGTTGACGGCGTACTGCTGGTTCAGGATCTGTGCCATGACGATCTGCTGGTTGACCAGCTGGGGGCTGATAGGGGTGGACACCAGGCCGGGATGCAAACCGGGCAGTTGGGCGCGGCCTGGGGCCTGACCGTTGTGTGGCAGGGGCACGGGGGACGGCGGCTGCTCTGCTGTGCTGCCAGGGATGGGCTGCTGACTGAAGCTCAGGTGGTTGGTGCCGGGTGGGGAAAGGTCTGATAAACCGTCCATTTCAGCTAAAATACATGGAGACACAGAAAAAGAGAGAGAGAAAGAGAGAGAGAGAGAGAGAGAGAGAGAGAGAGAGAGAGAGAGAGAAAGAGTAAAGCAAGATGTGTTAATGCTAACAGTTCAGACTGAGCAACTGAGCAGAGAGGAGCATAAAATCAATGGCTGCAGGGAATGTCTTTAGTCAATTAGCAGTTACTTAAACCCTTAAACTCTAAGGGACTGTATGTTGAGGGCTCGGCTAAGCTTGATTGCTAGAATAAAAAAAACATCTTCACTTAAAATTGACCTTATCAATGTAATATATGTAAGATGATAATGTACATTTTAAATTCTCCTGTCTTTCTGTAAGAAACACAGGCTGATAGACATGATCATTCCCGGGATATTCCCGGATTATCTTTTTCCAGCAGCGCACTCTGAAATCACCAAAAGACAATACATGGTTTCTAATTATTCAGTTAAGTTATTTTATCACTGTGGCATATTATTGTCACATATGTTACATATTTGTTCCAAATCAGTTAGCGAATAGTAAGTCCTAGTATTAATATGTAATTAATAAGTACTATATTATATGATAAAAACACTCATGTGTAAAATAACTGTGTGACTAGTAAAGTCATATACTGGATTTTAACCTGCTGAAGATTTATTCCTATCAGCAAAGATGTGCGATTAAAGGACGACACAGTGAAGAGAGAAAACACAGAACACTGTAAAACCAAATTACTTGATACTTCAGACTGGCTACTCTAATATACACTAAATCTGCTATGCAGGACCACCCCAGCCAGGAGCTAAAGGGGCTCGGTGCGTGACCTGCATCTACACGAGTTGGCAGCTTCCGAAATTAGTTTATAATGTCCATGGCCCAATCATGTGAGCAATAACAACAAGCCAGTGTGGCCTGCCATCTATAGCGGTGGGTGGGGGAGCGCTCACATGTGTACGGCCAGCCGCTGGTGCATTTGAATCGCTCTTTATGCTCTTAATTTTCAAACAAGGTACGCAAGCTGGCCAATATGAAATTTCGGGAAAACCTAAATATAGCTGGAGTCGGAGGCGCTCGGATCCCACAGCCGAGCCCTCTCGCTTAGGCTAGCCCTGACAGGACCAGGAGAATAAGGCAGCTATTTGATGCTGTTGATGGTATTTACTGTTCAAAATATTGCAGCCCTTTTTAATTGACGAGTGCGAGGCCGCGAAACAACAGGCTGGAAAATCCGAAAATGAAAAGGTCTGTTGTGCGCACGGAGATTTAAGTAGGGACCGGAGCGTTATGGCTCCTTCAAACGTTCGGGGCGTATTACTTTAAAAGGATTTGTTTAAATAAGGAGAAATTAAAACGATCGACACCTACAAGTGCAGGGATTGCACCACTGCAACTCAATAATTTTCCAAACCCCACCCCCCCCCCCACCCCAACCCCACATTTTGGGCAAACGTGTATTATGGCAACTCATCAAAATATAAATGTTTCAATAGGAGATAAAAGAAACAGATTAAGAACATGGAATCTCTCCAGAAATACATACAATAATCACAGGAACACAAGCATGTGTCTTTACTGACAGCCAGCACAAAGGAAGCCATGGCTGTTCCTTTCAGTATCGGCAGAAAGTGCGGGGGGGGCTCAATAATAATCAAAGCTTTCTCATAATCCTCCTCATTTCGGCAGTCTGATGCTACGGTGCGCATTTCGGTTCCCTTTTTTACCATACAAAACTGCTGGGGGGCACACACACACACACACACACACACAGCCTTTCCATGCAAATTGAAAGACGCAAGAGAAAAAGTGTTTGCAGGCCACGCTGTAGCAGTGAGCAGCAGACACACAACGAGAGTTCCTTCTGTGGAATCTGGCACCGAGCGAGCCGGGATTAGCAGTACAATAGTAGAGGGGGATGTGGGCTGGTAGAGAGAGAGAGAGACAGGGAGAAAGGGAAAGAGAGTGAGAGAGAGAGAGAGAGAGAAAGAGAGGCCCTGGTGTATCTCTGAGAGAACAGCAGGACTCCAGCCCACTCCACGGCTGCACAGTCGGACAACGCATTCACACATGCAGACACACACTCACGCACACACACACCTCCCTGCACTCCACAGGAGTGGCTCCTTAAAGTGACCTGCCTCTCACTGTCCTCTCACAGAAACCCCGCAACATAAGAGGCTAAAATACGGCAGTTTTGTCCAGCCGCAGTGAAGACTCTAGAACAGGGGTCATCAGTTCTGGTCCTGGGTGACCTCAGTCCAGCACAGTTTGGTGATTTCCCGGCTCTGCTTAGCGTTTAAAGCCCTCATAACAGTTCTCTACATGACTCATAGGTATGTCATATCCATCACTCAACTTGGGATAAACACTACACAACTTTTAGGCTGTTGCCAAACCAAAGTCGTGTGACTATGCTCTCTCGCTACTAAGACAAGCAGATAAACGCAATGTGGTGCAGCTTGCTGCTACTCCTGCTGATTTATCGGCTGTTTGCAAGGTTGAGGTTGTAGATGTAGGATGTGACCAGCAGATTTGTTATGGTTTTGATGTGTGCACACACGACGGTGCTTCCACCTTAAAAGCAATTCATTAAACAGGGCTGCTACACACGTGAACATCTGTTCGGCTTTCTTATTTCCTTCTCTGCAGTATTTTTCTCGCTATCCTCCAAAAAAATCACGCATGAATATACTCCGAAAGGGTGAAACTAGATCGCGAGGCAAAAGGAAGCACACTATTTGATTTTCACAGTCAACTACAGTTGAACCATACCTAATTGTAATTTTTCTAAATTTGCGACAATTTCTGATTATTTTCCATTCATTAATAATTATTGTTTAGCCAAGAAGACCAGGATATCCACTTTTCCTGGCTTGAGGATTGATCCTTGCATACAGTGTGCCATGCCGCCCGTAAGGTCACAGCACACACAAGTTTGGTTGGATCTGTTATTTTTAAGTTTGGTGATACTACGTTAAATGTCCCCACTTCAAAATTTCGATTGATGTTGTTCATCCAGTAATCTACAACTAAAAATGCAGCTCTAGAAAATGTAAAAAATGTGAATTCTCTGCAATTTCTATTTAACAACAATTCAGCCCCACAAAACCCCACAAACCCCTGACTGGAGCGAATCGGCCCGGACATAGAGGAGCTGAGAATCAGGGCTAGAGTCAGGTTTAACTAATTGCAGAGATGAGTATATGTGTGAGTATCACCAGTATTGATCTATTCATGCTCCGCCCACAAATATGTTCTCCTGTATTTACAAGGTTGGACAAGCTTTAGAAAGAACTGGCAAAAATCACATTTAAGCTGACGAGAAACACAGGGCAGCACAGGGTCAGAATAAGGAAATATAGAGCTCATTATTCATTACAAGTGATATTTATATCACATTGATGCTGATTAGGATAGGATCAAAAGCTAATGGTGGCAAGTCTGTGATAGCTTCCACAAGCCTGTCATTCAGCTGGCTGCAACACAGTCCAGCGCAGTGTTTAAAACGGAAACCCCCAACTAAACTCTTTCTGAAAGGCACTTCTGCCACCTTTCTATTAAAATTGTCCAACCAACAGTTGCTATGAAGGAGCACATATATGGGCAGAGCACATCTGATGACCTCTGTTCTAGATCGGAGGAATGTCCGCACAGTGGCCAGATGCGTTTACGCATTTCGCTGACTGTGCGTTATAGTACGCAGTGTTATATTGCACAGTGGCATCCCCACGTGTGCTGAGGTACAAAAGACCGGGGCGAATGGCTGACGTGCCCCGCAAGCATCAAAAGAACCCCTCCCGCTCTCATGAATATTAAGTTCTAGGGAGGGTTGCCGTGGGCAACAGCCGGCTGGTGGGGTGTGCGGTGCTGTGTCCCCGAATGTGTCACGTGACCTACCTACTGTGGTGGCACGTGGGCTGTCGTGGAGGACGCACGTCCCCAGGTAGCCCTCCAGCTGGGAGGGTTGGCGCATGACTGCGCGGGCACACACACATACACACACGCGAGCGCACACATACACACACACACACACACAGGTGTGGAGAGAGATAGAGAGTGTTAGTGGGATGGCACATGCACGTGTGCTCGGCAGGGGTTGGGGGTTGAGGGGGGCAGATGTTACAAAGAGTGTCACGGTAGGAGCCTAAATACACCAGTATGACTTACCTCTTGTGTGCTTTGTCAGGGTGACGCTATGGGCACTATAACTTAAAAGTTTGGTTTAAAATATGTTCCTCGTCTATCGCAACTTCAAATCCTGAATCTCAGGGGTATAAACATCAGGCGTTACAATTACTAAGATTTACAATTACTAGATTCTTGTAGAACTTTCTGTGTATTAACGCTGCCCAAGGAAAAGCAAGCATCTCCTAAACACTCACTTTACAGGAGGGCACACCTTCTGGTTCAATCATCATGAAATTTTAAAAATCAACAATAATAGAGATAATTTAAGGGGATTTTTAAGGAGATTTTTGTTTGGGAAGCGATGATGTACTGATATGTATACACTTATATGTGAAATATATAAACCATGGAAACAATATATCAAGCTCTTGCATCCCTACTCTATTTTAAAACATATTAGAAATATTATTTTGTTTAAAACTGAGTGAAAGCATTAAGGCATATGACTGAAATATACTGTAGCTGATTTAATCTTCCCAAAATCCATTGATACCATAGAGGACTCCTACAATACACCTACTGACTAACTTCTGAAAAGCATCTACCCAGATGCAACATTACTGTTTCCTCATATAGGCCATTTGCTGTAATCTAACTGATGCACAAGCACACAGATACTCCGAAGCATCTATTAGATCATTATTATGGAGAGGGCTCACGACAGCAGTTCCAATACCTTGGCTTTTTGCTTAGAGGTAGTTTATTACGTGCAGAAATTCATTACCAGCATTATATAACCTGACCTCCTATTTTATATATATTTATCAAGTTTAAATGGGACATTAATTAAGATTGCACTGGTCATTAGTTTTGTGTGATATCACATATAAGCTGTTTATTTCTAGTATCTACAATTAACAGAGAAAACAGAGATACCTCTGTTAAAGAAGACATCATTAGAAGGAACAACTCCTGTGATTTTTTCGAGCACTGTAATTACTGGAATGCTGATATGCGGCCTCGGTTTTCGAGTGAGAAACCAGGCCTTGAAATGCAGGGAAATTAACCATAAGGTCATCTGAGGGGGTCATATTTGCATCAAACTGTTAGATAGCTTATGGTAATAGGTCTACACTGTCTTCAAGGCTCAAGTTGCATGCAGTCTGCTAGAGTCAGGACTTGGCACAAAGCTTAAGCGAAAGAGATGGATGACAAACGGTTTAAGCACTCTAAGTCAGGATCTGCCCTTAAATAAATAGAGCTAGTGAACATCTATATTTCTTTTTAGTCCTTTTTAACTGTCTCATCCAAAAAAGAAATCTGAGCAATCAAAAAAAAAAAAAAAACACCAAAAAGCAAAAAAAAAATCTACTGGAACTCATTATCTAAGTCATTTAAAAGCGACATGTACATGAAAAACATACTACACGTACATCCTATAACAGCAGGTGTAATAGGACTAACAATAGAGTAACACAATGCTGTCCTCGATTTGCTTACCCATCATATCTTTTGTCTTCTTGAAATGTTTATACCAACGTCCAAATTCCTGACACTTCGCTGCAGACACATTTGCATAGTAAGTACTGTTCACAATGGAGGATATCATGCTCTGGAAGAGAGAGAAAAAAAAAAAGAGGGAGGGAGAGAGAGAGAGATAGAGGGAAAACAGCATAAAACAGTGTTGAGTTTCAGCTAGAAATCACCTTATTATTTCCATAACGTTACATGCAGTAATACCGTATAACGCATGCTACATTTTGGTGCAGAGGGTGACACAAATTTGTGCACAAATTTGCCATCTCTATACAGAGAACTTGTTCAGATAACCAAAACAGCACACGTCCCTTTATACCAAATGGCCCAGAGTTTGAGAGACAGTCTGCCACGTAAGATGAGCTTCAGTGAGAGACAGAAAAAACACACCAGCCTTGTATACAGGAAGATTTACTATCCAGATAGCTAAACAGATGATGCATTGGGGATTTCTTCCCTACACTAATGCAAGTCGCAGTCGCAATCTGCTGTAAACGCCAGTGGAGTTGGAAAGAGGGGCCACACAGACAGAAAATTCCTCCTGCCTCCTTAACCGCTCAGGTTAGCATTCATTCCTATTGCTTTTCATTTTGATGCTTCCCTCACAAACGAGCCCTGATTCTGTGTCATCAGGCCCAACGCTTAACACTCTACTTAGCCCGGGGCAAAGTAACACGCACAAGAAAACTCTATGGATTCTTATAAATATTCAAAAGGTGAGAACATCTGTTTTAAAATTACAGGTGAGCCGCCGTTTGTATAATATGTGTGCTTGGGGACGACAAGTGAGGACGACTGCGGTTTTAGTCGTAATCTTTTCCAACAGCGCCTTTTCAGGACCGTATATTGGCCTTGGCTGTCATTTCATAATCTTCCACTTTTATTTATTTACTATTTATTTATTTATTTAAAAACAGCGGCTGCCATTTAATGACGACAGGACTGACGGACAAGGTCCAAAATGACTTGTTACTCCTTCACTAAAGCCACCGTATCTGGAAAGACGAGTTTTTGTGCACAGGCCACAGCAACACCTCAAAGCAAACCAGGAACCAACTAAGCACAGAGTTTAAAGACATGCTGTTGTCTTGTACAGTGTGCTGGGTGGTGTGTTTCACATGGAGCAGGAGACAGCGGGTTAACAGCTCAGCAAAGGCCAAGGCTGTGTATGCTTGAGAGGGACAATTAACCTTTATTGCGAGTGCGCGTGCAGCTGGAGAGATGGAAGAGTACGGTTGAAAAGCACAGGCGAAATGAAAGAGGGAACCTTCAGCAAAAACTAGAGGTGCACCATACATTTTCAGAAAGCAACATGCAGCAAACACAACAACATGCAACTTAGTTTATACGCTCTTTACCTGTCTCTTTGCTATGAAACACAAAGGCTAGCTCAGGCTGGCTGGCTCCCATTGTTTACATCACAAAACTCAAAACCAGATTTGTCCAGTGGCTGACTTCACCAAAAAAAGTGCAACTCTAATGGCTTGACATGGTGGCCTGCCTGCCACCCCTATGCTCAGGAGAACAACTTGTTTCTTACTTATCAGATATCCTTATCTTTCATCTCCAAAAATGATCAACGCCCAGTTTGCCCCACCAGATCAACAAGAATCTGCCAGGAATCTGACGTCATCTGCACCGCATGCTGATAAGAAATGAGACTGAAGTGAACAAATTAAGATTTATACAAAAACTGATTGAAAAAGGTGTTTGAATCATTACAGTAAAAATGCTCCGCATCCTTCATTGAGGTGACAGCAGTGTGCCTGTTGTGTCGGCCGCTGTAAGCGCATCCATCTCTCCCAACGCAGAGGCTGGCAGAAGCCGCTTTTGACACAGATGTTAGGATAAATATCGTTCATTAATCACCCGTCTCGCACGCAGCACCGCGCCCCGTCTCCCAGAGAGACGCCCGGCGAGAGACGAAGAGAGGCGGGCGGAAACTTTGGGCGGGCCGGCAGCCACCTTCAACAGGTAAAATGGGATGAGCCTGGGCCCCTTTAAATGATAAACATCTGCAGGCCTTATCACAGTGCCCAGGAAGTCTCGCTGCAGTGCTATCACAGCGATCTGCTCGGCTTTCCGTCATGGGAGCGGAGCATGAAAACGGCCAGCGCTGCTGCTTTCTGCCATCGCTTTCCATTCTCTCTCTGTCTCTTTCTCAATCTCTCTCACTCAGCTCCCGCTCCTTCTGTGTAACTGTCACTCTTTCTCAATCTCTCTCATTCACTCTCTTTCTCTCAATCCCATATTCTATGTAACTCATTCTGTCTCTATGCAACTCTCTCACAATTTCTCTCACCCTCTCTCTCTCTCTCTCTCTCTCTCTCTCTCTCTCTACTACTAGCATTACCATAAGCCTACTCCATTGTGTGGGAGGCCTGGGTTATTCCCCCTTCAACACATCTTAATTATAGCTTCTTTCCAACACCAACAAGCGTGTAACGTGTTTGTGTGTGGTAAAGGGCAGCTATAGCCGCAGTACTTTAAGCAAGTGCTTCCCAACTCCGGTCCTGGAGTATGCCCATGCCCTGCACATTTTACTGTTTACCGCCTCTTAAACACCCACTTCAACTCCGGATGGATTCCTTATTACAGGAATACACCAGCATTGTACCCTAATCTGTACCTGTCTATTTATCTGTATTGTACTGCCAATTACAATCACTTCAGTACTTTTCCCTGCACTCACACAAAAGACAAAACCCACTGACTGAAGTTCCATCCAAATATCGGACACCAGAGAAACACGGCCCAAAAAATTCCAGTTAGCTTTTGTCTGAGTTTGAGTTCTGATCATCAGCAATCATCAGATGAAGCCTGTGAAGACTCGGTAAAACAGCCATGTCTCCAGAACAATGAACTATACAGATCGTCAGCTTTTACGTAGAACATCCAGGATGATTTACCATAAAATGCTAGAGCGTACAGAATCACTCATAGTGGTGATGATATGAACCAGATGTCCGAAGCATTTGATGGCTGTAAAGGCTCCGCCACAGAAATGTGTTACACTGATACAATGCTCACAAATGCCCTGTCTGCTGTCTGGGACCTGAAAAGTAGTTCTGAAAAGGCTTTGGCCTAAAAACTCTTCCTAAAACAGAATCGTGGTAAAGTTACAGCAGGACACTGCAGATCAAAATACACCCAGTGAAAACCTTTCAGATTTACCACTACTTCATTACCACCATCAACATTCCATACAAACAGTCACGTGTAGATTCACTGATGCTCTGGACATCACGAGCCCTGGTTTCTATCAGCACCACTAAAGTGTTGAAATTCTCAAAAATAACTTTTATAACTTCTTAGTCGTTGAAATACGCCATATTTTGGAAAATCTGCATAATACTCCTTTAATGAAGGAATTCTATAATAACCCCTGTTTCACGTCAACCTCTAATGACGGACTTTAGCACCTAGCCTGTGGGTTCTACTGCAAGCAGGTGAAATGAAGCCTTTTTGCGGTGATAAACCATATAGACACACATGTGGTAGACGGAGACGAGGCCAAATAACACCATATGATGTCTTTAATTACCTGACTAGCTGCCTAGCAGGGCAAAAACATTCAAATAAGCTAGGCAAAGGTGCAGCAGGACCAGGTAGCGAACCACTGCTGTAGCCTGTGACACCTCCAGTGAGACTGCCCTACAGAGACATCACTGCAATGACTGGATGGCTATCTGATACCGTGCAGCTAACCAGCTGCTCTCTGGGTGCTTA
>JAMWET010006014.1:185000-242500 GCA_024036415.1 Prochilodus magdalenae | reverse complement strand
CCTTTAGCCTGGGCAGCAGAGCTGTGTGAGTAGCCCAGCGAGAGGAGAGCCATCTCAATCAGCTGATTGAAGAGCATGTCCTTCCTGACTAGAACAAACTCTGCATGCTCTTCTCTGCTGTCAAATTCTATAGGGTTCTCATAGTGCTCCACCACACAGAACACTGGCAGCATGTTACCTAAAGACACATAAAACACAGAGCAGTAAAAATCATGCGATATAAGCTATATACCATGTTTATATTTCCTACTACAAACATCATTTATCTGTATATATGCTAGTATGTAATATTAAAGAATAGTTAATACTGAATTATAGTTAGAGGTTACAAACAATACATTGCATATGACACTGATATACAGATATATGATTTACATGCAAATAAAAATGAAAAAATAAAACATAAAATGTGGGCCTGCGCAAAAGTTTTGCCAAAGTTTGTGCAAAAGCCCTCCCCCATGTTAAACTCGCCAATAAGCACAAAAAGTACAAATTATAATTGCAGAAAATGGCTCTTTATGTTTTGCTTGTACATACATAAACAACATTACCACAGCACAATATTAAGCATTCCATAAAATACTATTCTAATGTATGTAACACAAAAAGAGAACATGTATGATGGAGCTAACGTAAATGGCGCATACCGGTTACTGTGCTCAAATGAGAAAGAACTCTAAATGCTTTATTTGTTGTTTAACTTCTCCTGCAAGCTCACAATCACCTTCCCACGATCCTCTGCGGCAGCTCCGCACATGCCATATAGCCCTGAGGTTTACAAATCTGTTTAAACACTTCCCTACTATTAGGAAAAATGAAGAATCCTTGTCCAAAGCAGTCATGTGTTCGGGTTTACTGTGCAAATATCACTTAATACCAGCCAGCTGAAACACTCCACTGCTGAAATTTGGAGGAACTTGGAAGACTCATTAAATTTATCTTATCTAATACACAAGTACGACTGCGTGCATGTACGTGGGAGGAAGTGGGGAGTAATATTAAAGCAGAACACCATAACCGGTTTGGTTCCTGAAACCCAAGGCATGACCTTCCTGAGGATGCCGACGTTTTCTGGCAACTAATCAATAAATAGGGTAATCACAAACAGATGCCGAAGAATGTGCTGAAGAGGGGATTTTCCATTTTTAATAGATAAAGATCTAACAATAAAGACTGCTGTGTAGGTTCATTTCGGGATCAATACATGCTTTGTTCGCTGCGAGCTGAGAAGGGCCCGTGCTAAATATTATTCTGCAGAAACAATGCCTACTGCCACCTCCAGAAGTACAGCAAACGCTCATCAACAGTTCACCTCTGCCTGTTCTGAACAACAGAGGACTGGCAAGCGGCTTCAGAACAAACAGTGAGGACCACAGGGTTACTGAGGTTTAGCTAAATGACTAAAGCTCACGGAAATGCCTCTGACAAAACGAGTGCTACAACATCATTACCCAAGCATCACTGTAATACTGCCTATCAGAGGCATGCAACGATAGCGCAACAACTGCGGTACGTCTAAACTAAAAAGACGTCTGTGGAGTTCTGACAGAATGGAAACACCTGTAATGCTGTAATAATGACAAGGTAAAAAAGAGACCTTTCCCCGCACACGCTACTCCACTCTCCCTAACTCTCAGAATGATGCAATACCGACGTATGTGGTGACACTGAACAAAGCAGGACACCAATCAGGGTCAAAATATATGTATATATACCTAAAACTCTCAGGATCTGTCCAAACCTTACATATTACACATTAGCTACATGGTAGATGTAGATCATTCACAGTGGTTTGTGGATAATTAATCCTCTTACACGTAATAACTGAATAATAAGCCTATTTTAACCGTCACAGATCTGTCCTGAGTCCCTCATATAATATATGGTTAAAAAATTATAAGGACTGAAAAAGTTGTGCTGTAACGCAAGTCATCACATCTACAAAAAAAACACTGATTACATTAATGTGATTTTGTCTTTCAATCACCTGCGTACATGCAGTTTATGTTTAATTGTAATATATGAATGCAAAACTATGCACACCTTATGAATACAGTAATCTGTAATGCATCACCGTGTGGACATGCATCCATTTTAATGGGCAAACGAGCGTTAAACACAATAACACATGCCCGCACACACGCGGGCTTCCCCAGGCGGCTCTCCTGAGTGGACAGGTAACACTCACCCCTCTTGTGGCAGGTTTTAAGCAGGTGTGTGGAGGGTTTGAAGCTGGCTCCCGTGAGTTTGGCCCCAGTGCTGCCGAGGCGCGAGCGGCCCTGGGGGCTCCCGTTCTGCTCCAGTCTCGCCAGCTTGGCTGGAGGGCCCTTGGCCTCACTCAGGCTGCTGACCAGCTCACAGTTCTCCTTCCCCAGGCAGGCGTCGCTGAGATGATCCATCGTGACTCAGCTCCACTGCTCACTTTCACCTGGGACCGGAAAGAAAAAAAAAAAACACCTGGGTGTCAGACAGTGAACCCAAGAAGAAATGGCAGCTGATGGGATCCACACTTGAATCCCCATCGTTTACATGTGCGGGCTTTGCCCGGTATGTATGCGTATAACACGTTAATTGCAAGCCCCATGAAACAATGCGTAATTATGCTGTTATGCTGCTCTGTCTGAGTTACAGTTGGGTCTAATGTGTATGAAAATAACCTACACTAACAAGGTTAAACATTAATGACGGATATACAACCACACACAAAACAAAATATACCCAACCTGCAAAGAATTGTGCACTGGTCGATTAGTAAACAGGGAAACAGATAACAGATCAAATGAGTGAACTTTTAGCCATGAAGCATAAACTTGTGGAAATACCTTACGTGCATAGATACCTAGTTCCTGTATATGTGTGGGGTATATATTTAAGAAAAACAAATTAATTGCAATTCCCCTATAAGATCTGCAGCGATGTCCAATAACTGGGTTTTGGACATGTAAGCAACAACGCAAAAGATTAAATCATGTGACGATATCCTAAACATGTGTGTTTGATTGTATACAGGCATATTCTGGGTATAAAGACATTTAAATGTAACACATTAATGAGCGTCTCCATTCAGCAATGCCAAACGTCTAACGGTTCTCCCAGGTCTTGCACACGAAGGTGTGCCTCACTTAGTCCTGGATGGCAACACACTGGAATCAGTTGTTTTAACGCATCCTATAAATACGCCACTTGTGTCTATACATGCATAGCTGACACATCATATCCTATATAGGTATTAGTGTACACGGTTTGCTTTATACTCATGTACGACGATTGTGTGAGAAACTGACTTCCTACTGTTTCTGCTACACCTCCAAATTCTGAGTGACTGACTGAGTTATGCTTTAAACATGTGACGACATCCGACACAGGCAAACTTGCACAATAATAAATAGTGCAAAAATAAAACATAAGAAATATGCTATGATAAAAATAGACCATTCATGCTGGGCGCATTAGTCATGTTGAGCACAAGGAAGCATAATTCCCAATTCAAACTTTGTTAGTTTATATAAGTATATAAGTGCAACTTGAAGCCTGCATGTTCGCTGGAGAGAGAGTCCCCAATCCAGGCTAATGTTAAATGGCATTTACATGATTCCGTGCCATCACCATGTTTCCCCCATTTTTTAGAGCATGTATTATGTATGCCTGTCCCACTGCAGACTCCCATGTGGAGAGCAAACAAGCCAGTTTTTGTGCAAACGCATTAATTTGCAGAGGATTCCACTCCAGTGATCACTGCACCGTGCAGCAAACCTTTTCCTCCGAGCACCAGGAGGACTGCGCAAAAGACAAAACACACACACACACACTTGGAGCACTTTATAGACCGAGTGTCACTCTTTTAGAGAGGGGGACCGAAAAAAAAAAGGGGGCCGAAGATCACATACTATTTCGGCGTTAAGTAGTGACACATGAACCTTCTCACTCCAGCGATGGAAAGAAAGAAAGAAAAGGAAAGGAAGAACGAGGGGGCGTAAAATGACTTTTTTGTTTTGGCACCAAATGATAAAAACCGGTGCTATGCAAATGTGTCATCTTATTTTGCAGGCTCTCTCGCATAACAAAGCCGCTCGGTGGAGGACGGGACAGGTGGCGTAACTCAGAGAAGTGCTTCCTCACCAGTGACAGTGAGAATGCTATTCTGCCGGGGCCTATGAACAACTTTTACCACCACAAGGCAAACGTTAGGCTGTAATCCAAAAATATTAAAGCAGTAAATTCCAGTGAGTTTAATGCAGTTTCAACCTACAGGGGATTATGCACAACAGAGTTCTTATTGTTATGGTCGGGATAGAAACTTAGCACACCAGGAACTTTTCATAGTGGCCGTATCCATTTATCTTGTGCTGCAGAGGTGTAAAGTCATATATATCAGGGAGTTAAAGCAGGGAACGCAACACCACCAACAATAGTAGCTTATTAATCACGCCTGGAATTTAGTGTGGCCTCAATTTCTGTGGATCTTCTCTACACATCCTGAAAAACAGTGGTGCTCTGAGGTTGAATAAAAAACACATTCTAGTGTCAAGTCAAAGGGTTTACAGAACAAAAGAGGAGGCAGAAAAGAGGGGAAACAATCACATAACATGTACAGTCATGCAAAAGTGGATGGCGGCTTTAAAGGGGGAAAGAAAAGAATGACAGGCATGAAATAAAACTCACCAGGAAAAAACTGGAAAGCATATAAAGGGACGTCTGGGTGAGCAGCGTCTTGCAAGTTTAGTTGAGGAGCAGGAGGAAAACTTTAGCGTCTGATGCTGCTCGAGCAGCCCCTGCTTTAGATCGGTCAGTCCTTCGGCTGAAAATTCCCCTCTTTCTTAACGCTGGACGACCGTCTGGCGTTCACGTGCATGGTATAAGACCGTGAACGGGCTGGAAGTGCGCTGTCCCGGGCGATGAGGATGATATGGCAGCGGCACGGTGGCAGACAGCGAGCTGGAATGGAGCTTCAGCTGGTAGTTTTTCACCGGGCTAACGCTGCTGCTGCTGCTGCTGCTGCTACTGCTCGGTCTGCAAGTGAGCCTCCCTCGGTCATCGCCGGTTCACCGAAGCTTGCTCGTGTGCTTCTCGGTCCGCGTGCAGAAGGGTCTCGCGACGGTGTGCGTCCGTGTAAGCGCGAGCGAGGCTTTAAAAGTGCGATGTGCTTCTGCTCGTCGTCGAAGGCGAATGAAGGCGTGTGTGTGAGTGCGTGCGTGCGTGTGCGAGTGTGTGTGTGTGTATGTGTGTGTCAGAGCCGCATGGCCGCTTCCCCCTCCGCCTCTCACGCGGCTCTTCAGCTCGTTCAGCTCGCGCCCGGACCGTTTCTCTCCCTCGCCCTCTCTCTCTCTCTCTCGCTTTCTCTCTCCCTCCCTCCCTCTCTCTCTCCCTCCCCCTCCTCCTTCTCTCCCTCTCTCTCTCTCTGTCCCCATTAAATTATTAGTTGTATTGACTCATCACTCCCCTCCCCTCCGCTGGGCTCTGCCTTTTTTTCCTTTTTTTTTTTTATATCTCTCCGTTTGAGATGAAGGGAAGAAAAAGAACCCGCTATTAAATAAAGGTGAATTTTCAAGTGGATTTTTGTGGCGAACAAAATATTTAAAAGGCAAAAAAGCGAGCAGAACCATAGATAGATAGATAGAAAGATAGACAGAACGCGCACAGAAGGCAGAATGTTGTTGGGGGGGGCGGGGGGGCTGATTTCCGGGCTGCGCGAGCGCGTAGGAATTTTTAATCAGCTTGATTAGAGTGAAGCGGCTCTGCGCGCGCGCACACAACCAGGCGAGGCGCGCGCACGCGCAAACATTTCGAAACGCATGCACGCGCGCGGGGCAAACGATCACAAAATAGAGCGAGCGGTGGAAAACGCGCGAGAGAATGAAAATAAAATGAATGCAGGTAAATAAAGAGACGATTTATCAGATTCTCCTCCCTCCTCTCTCTCTCTCTCCCTCCCTCTCTCTCTCTCACTCTCTCCGTCACTACTGAGCCTTCTCGTGAGCTTGCTGATGCACTTTCTCGCGAGCCCAGTGGCGTTGTTGTGCTATCTGTTTACTGTTGATTTCACAGCAAAGCGGCACGTGCAGACGGGGGCTTTATTATTGTCGTTTCTAATGAGTTGACTGCCGGAGTGTTGCACGTCAGCCCGGGCTGGATCAGCCGCTGGCAGCAGAATAGGTGTCAGTCCCTCAGGGATTCAGGATGAGCCCGAGAGATTCCCAGCAGTTACTGATTCCCCAAAGAAAGGAAAAGGAGAGAAAGGTGTAGGAAAAGCTGGGCTCTCGTGCCTCGCCGTGCCATGGCTGCTGATGTGTGTGTGCAGCCCTTCCGTGTACGGATACCGAGCAGGAGAGCAGGTCGAGGAGACACAACCTATCTCCCTACCAAAACAATACAGTCCGGCCGCAGAACAGGAATAACAAACAGCATCTAGCCATAATAAAGTGCGCGCGTGAGTCCTAGGAGGACGTGAACTTCACCCTATGACCCGTTTAAACAGGCTGAAAGTTCATAACACTGAATTAATTCATTAATTAGTTATATTATTCTCGTATGGGTACTCTCCATACCCTATTCTACTCTATTCATTCTAACAAAGTGCAACAGAGCTTACTTAACATGGTGTTAATGCAACTTAACATGGTGAGGCTACGTGTGCACTGTGTTACATTTCTATTCTATAGATTTCTATTCTACTCTAATCTGCTCTGTTCACAGTATGCAATAGACACTGAGCTGTAATCAGGGTTAGGATGTACTGGAATACAAGTACTGGGTATAGACTAATAAATCAGTGTTATGGTCAGTTATTAATCTCGGTGTTACTGAGCTCTGATAAAGTCTGAGTAGACTGATAAATCAGTGTGATGGTCAGTTATTAATCTCGGTGTTACTGAGCTCTGCTAAAGCCTGAGTAGACTGATAAATCAGTGTGATGGTCAGTTATTAATCTCGGTGTTACTGAGCTCTGATAAAGTCTGAGTAGACTGATAAATCAGTGTTATGGTCAGTTATTAATCTCGGTGTTACTGAGCTCTGATAAAGTCTGAGTAGACTGATAAATCAGTGTGATGGTCAATTATTAATCTCAGTGTTACTGGGCTCTGATAAAGTCTGAGTAGACTGATAAATCAGTGTTATGGTCAGTTATTAATCTCAGTGTTACTGAGCTCTGATAAAGTCTGAGTAGACTGATAAATCAGTGTTATGGTCAGTTATTAATCTCAGCGTTACTGAGCTCTGATAAAGTCTGAGTAGACTGATAAATCAGTGTGATGGTCAGTTATTAATCTCAGTGTTACTGAGCTCTGCTAAAGCCTGAGTAGACTGATAAATCAGTGTAATGGTCAGTTATTAATCTCAGTGTTCCTGAGCTGTGATAAAGTCTGAGTAGACTGATAAATCAGTGTTATGGTCAGTTATTAATCTCGGTGTTACTGAGCTCTGATAAAGTCTGAGTAGACTGATAAATCAGTGTGATGGTCAATTATTAATCTCAGTGTTACTGGGCTCTGATAAAGTCTGAGTGGACTGATAAATCAGTGTGATGGTCAGTTATTAATCTCAGTGTTACTGGGCTCTGATAAAGTCGGAGTAGACTGATAAATCAAAGTGATGGTCAGTTATTAATCTCAGTGTTACTGAGCTCTGATAAAGCCTGAGTAGACTGATAAATCAAAGTGATGGTCAGTTATTAATCTCAGTGTTACTGAGCTCTGATAAAGTCTGAGTAGACTGATAAATCAGTGTGATGGTCAGTTATTAATCTCAGTGTTACTGAGCTCTGATAAAGCCTGAGTAGACTGATAAATCAAAGTGATGGTCAGTTATTAATCTCAGTGTTACTGAGCTCTGATAAAGCCTGAGTAGACTGATAAATCAAAGTGATGGTCAGTTATTAATCTCAGTGTTACTGAGCTCTGATAAAGCCTGAGTAGACTGATAAATCAAAGTGATGGTCAGTTATTAATCTCAGTGTTACTGAGATCTTTGGAGGAATCATCTAACTAATAACCTCAATAGTGGAAGTGTTTGCAGGTGTTAAATTTAGTGTCGGCGTTGTACTGGTCTGTGCTTGGGGGATTATGGGAGTAGCAGAATTGTGTAACTTCATTTATTACATTTTTTCAGGAATAATGAGAATAATTAAATGAAAGAAAAATACTAAACAGTGGAGAACAGGAGATTTTCCCATGTCGCTTATCAAGATATATTCTAAATGCATTCTGAATATACTTTCCTGTATTATAACAGAATACACTACTGAATACATTTAGGACAGTATATTCCACATTCAGCCAATAATTTTGCCCAACTCTAGCTGTAATGTACCAAAACAAAGTTACAATGCAAAAAAAAAAATAGATTACATATTACAAGGTTATGATATAGTAGTGTTTACTATGCCTGAGACAGTTTTTATCAATTATTATAGTTCTATATAGGTATATAGCAAAGCAGGGTTTACTACTATATGGCTGCTACATTGCAATACGGTGTTGATTAACATCTGAGAATTTATCAGTGTTGAAATATATAAATTCTATTCTATCCTGTATACTGTCGACAATATGTTGTCATCTTCAAAAAATAATACACAGCATGCTTTTTTTTCTTATACATTATTAATTACATTCATATGAATGTATAGCATTTACTATGATTATCGTCTTTACACTTGGATGCAGTCCTTAACACTATTGAATAAAACAGCTTATTTAGATACTCTTATTATGTTCTAACCAAATTTTGCAGCACTTAAATCTAATTTTCATGAAAGCATTGTGCTTAATATTACAGAATATGGCTATAGTAGAAGTGTTTATCGTTTATCGTAATATAGTGTTTATTAACGGCGGAGATGTCGACGAGAGTGCACCGCAAAATTCGTAACATGTCATGCGAACAAAGCCACTGATATCAGTCGTAGAAAAGTTGCCCGTAACAGGAAACACAGCGGCACTGCAAGAGCGTGCATACGCTCGTGCAAAGCTCGCAACGAGATGGCCTGCAAAATAATTCATACAACAGAACCACGTCCAGGAGTGGTGTGAAGCACGGAAACACTGCAGTGATGGCGAGCTCTCGACCCAAACCCAGGCTGACTGGAGTGCGTTCGATGTTTGGATCATTCCGAGATTGCGTCTCTTGTTCATGACCTTTTTTACAGCACGGGTTGAATATACAGTGTATTTCCGGCGCTGACAAATTTGCACGTAGCTTACTTCTTGCTCTCAGGGGGTGCGAGCTCGCAAGCTAGTGGTGGGTGGCAGAGCCAAAATAGCTCCAAGACGGTGGCGCAGGAACTAAAACCCAAATGGGCAACGAGGTGATACTGTAAACAGACACAAAAGTCTGTGAAAAAGGGGCCTAGGAAAACACACACACGCGGCAGCCTGAAAACATGTTGGACTTAAGAAATGATAATTAGCACCACCCAACATGGTATTTGCCAGATTTATTTATTTTTCCCCCCACAGACGTTATTTTCATTCTGCTCAGCTGTTTAAGTACAAACCGTTAGTATTGCACAGCCCTTGTTTATCAGTCACTTAGAGGTTCGTTTCGGCATCCATAAGCTGTAAAGCTGTGGCTCTTTGTGTGCGTGTTGTTGTTTTTTTTTTTTCTCCCCGCCAAGCCGTCTGCTTTATTCGCCCGCACCTAATGTACTAGCAGAGGTAGGCTGATGTGGCAGCCATGTTGAAATGCGCCACAGAAGCTTTAATATCCACTGTTGCCCGTCCAAGACCATCACGCAGCTTTGGCCGGCCTTGCCAGGAGGGGCCTGACTCTGCCAACAGGTGCTGACACTGCCAAGATCCTTGGCACACATGCATAATAGACGCACAAGCTCCCCAACAACACCTTCCCTGACATCCAGAAGGGCACAAAGCTTCAGAGTGTGCCGGTGATTTGATCAGCCGTGATTATTATTTAACACTCAATTATCTAGTAGAGAGCGTACAGCGAAATGTAAAATATAAAATTTATCCAGGCTGTTCATTCACAACAACAACAAATGATCAGGGCTCGTACCGACTTAGTTAACGCATCAGGTAGACTAGCTTATTGAAAGAAAGCAGCATGATCTTTTCGCATAAGCCGCCCTGATTCTGACAGATCGCTACACTTACAGATTTTTTTTATAGCATAATAATCACTCTAGGTATTACAGTAAGTCTCTCAAATCAGAGATTACATTATTGGATGCTCAGTCTTGCTCCCTGCAATGTAGCCGATGATGATTCAGTTAAGTCTTTAGTTTTCTGTCAGCTCGTGTTACAGTAAGCCCTTAACATTTAAAAACTTGCTGCTAGCGTGCACTCTCGCTGTTTCTCTTTAAGTCATTTCTGTGAGGCAGCACCGCAAACGAAGCATCGTTTTACTTTTATGGAGCCACAAAAAGTCAGACACTATTGTTTGTATCCGCATAAGGCGATTTGCATTTCAGCCAGCTAAAGCTTTGCACATTTGCATGCACAGTTTGTTTGATTTGGGCTGAAACGCTCAGCACCGTCCTCCACCTCACCCTCTCGTATGTGCACAACCTGAAGTTTGATCTTACTTACAAAACACACACATAGCAGAGAATCAGTGCAGCACGCAGTAAATCAGCGACGGAAACAGTTTCTCATCCAGACCCCTTTTTTTCACCAGCGCTGTCCCGATCGCTCGTGTAGGCGTTGTTTTGTCTCGGCGTTCGCCAGTTCTGCAACGTTAAATGTGCATTAACGTGATTATTGGAGCCTGCGTTATAAATCAGGGCCAAGTGTATCTCGGCAGTTTGATAATGTAACCAGCATGGGGTAGAGTCATCACTGCCCACTTCGCTCTCTCTCTCTCCCTCTCTCTCTCTCCGTGAGGCTTCTGCACGCTGATATACACCGCTGCTACACCGCATATCAAATTCAACATTGTAGTCTGACATGCATGTCTTTGCTGGAAGGAATGCTCCAGTATTTTTTCAAGCTCATTTCTAGCTGTCGTATCTGCATCATACAGTCGATTACCATGGGTAGACGTTTTCCTCTACTTGGGAATAAACAGTAAACCCATTCAAAACACACCTATAATATAAGCAAGTGGGCAGGTGCATCAAAATATGTGGGTTTAGAATTTTTTTACTAAGCACAGGAAAACAGAAAATCAGAAAGTCAAAATCATTGTCTATGGTGTACGCCGCAAAGGTTAGACACTGTAGTATCCGCTTAATAATATAAAAGACGCACTTCTATGGAAGTTAGTAGGGTTAGCTTTCCACACACAGGGCTGGTCTAATTAGCAGAATGTTCAAAACTAAAAAATGCATTACTTGCTAATTGCTATATATGCACTGGCAAAATTGGATGATGCAGCTACCTGGTCTCTCTCTCTCTCTCTCTCTCTCTCTCTCTCAGTGCAGACAGATTCCCTTCATGGACTAAGCCTGCAATAAGCACTGTAAAAAATCCCCTTGTGGCTTTTTACTGTCTAAACGTGTGCCAATCAGTGTGTGTGTGCGTGCGTGTGTGTTGAGTAAGTTAAGGGTATGGCCCTGTCCCGAGGTTTGGCCGCAGCAGTTATGTTTCCACAGCTAAACATTTCGACCACAAAAAGGGCTCTGCTCTCCACCGCCCCCCGCAGGAGTCTGTATTAATGATTTAAAACCAATTATTCCCTCTCGGCACATGATGAGAGAGAGAGCCTCTTTATCTGCTCATTCTGCTCCCCCCCCTGTTTATTCCTCCTGCTTTTATCAAATTATAAAACAAATTAGTCAGAGAACAATCAACTAACATCAGTTTCAGGGCCTTGGAAATGACTTTTCTGTCACTGGTGCAGGGGCAGTATCACATGATCGAATAATTAGACCTCTAATTTCTGCCTCGTGGATTGCAACGTATCAACGATTAATAGAGTAAAAGAGCCAGGGCGGTGTGTGTGTGTGTCTGTGTGTGTGTGAGTGAGAGAGAGGGAAGGGAGAGTGTGACCCTTGGGAAGATTTCAAATGAGAAAGACATTCGTTGCGCTTTGTCGCTGGAAATAAATTTGTGTGGAGTCATATTGAATATTTCCAAAATATCCATGAATATGTGTGTTCTATTTTTGATTGATCAAATTATCCATTGCAGTGATTTTAAGGTGCTTTTTTATTCAGTGTTGGTGGTGATAAATGTTATGAAATATACCACCTTCAGTGTAAATAATAAGAGCTAAATTATGGCTCTTCTGACTACAACAAGACTCTATTTCGTGGAGGTCAATAGCTAGAAAATAACAAGGTACATTTTCTCATTGTACCCTTACAGTCATAGAGGGCCTGTGTGAAAGTTTCAGAGTATGCGCCCGATATAGCCCCGTGTGTAAAGGCGTGAGGACCCTGAAACCTTCAGTTGAACTTTCAGGCAAGCTGGTTTACAGGTCTTACTTGTATTCTTTATCAAGTCATGTTTTTTGCTCTCTTCCTCTCCTTTCTTTGTAGTTTGCCTGAATGATCACAGCATTTGTCCACTGTGGAGCTGGAAAACACTGCACATGCAAAGATCTGAATACTCTACACTCTGGGCTAATCTGTGTCTCTCTAAATCTCTTTCTCTGTCTCCCTGCGCATGTACACAAGCGCATGTGCTACAAGAAAAAAAGAGAGACAGAATATCTTTTTAAATTGTTTCTTTGGAAATATGTAGGTGGGTATTAACAAGCTGATCTTTTGCAGCGTGCGCATCCGTCAGATGCACACTCTTCTCTTTTTCTGTTGCTTCAACCAGAACAAAGGATTCGAGAAAACCTACACAGATCGGATAACGACAAGCATAGAAATAAGAGACAATGGCGAGAGATCAAAAAAGAAAAAAACATATGGACGGCCTAAATTTAGGTTATTCGAAATTGAAGAAGTTGAAGGTCCCGCTAAGCGCGTGTTCCAAATTCTATTAGGGATGGTGCTGCAAAGCATGATAACATTGCTATTTCGATTTTACACCTATTTCATCAAGTCTTACCATGGCAAAATCGACATGACGGACTTTTGCGGTTTTGTTTATGGTGAGTATGTGCCGAGTATGATTCCGCAGTCTGCATATGAAAGGGGCCGGAGATAAAAAAGAAACGTGGGGCTTTAGGAATAAAACACAGACTAGCGATTTGCGCGTGCACGCACAAATGTCAAGTTGGTTAAACGTGCCGAGGCAAAGCAGCCGCGTCCAGAAAGTTGGAAAATGTGGCAAAATTAACCCCAAGTCTGAAACTGCACATTAAAAAAACGTGTCTGGGGTGGTATGTCTGTAATTGCCAGCCTTTTTACATTTTTGACTCCGAGCCCAGGAATGCACAAACAATGCCTATTAAGATGCCGTTCATTATTATTATTTTCTTTTCTTCTCTCTCCCTCTCTTTTTTTTGTTCCAAACTGGTCTCAGCTTGTCATCAAAAAGCCTTCATTATTACCTTTCTTCTCTATTAGGAATCATAAGAGTGATTTTCCAAGGGAGGTGGAATCTCCAAACAGCCACATATCTTTAAAAAAAAAAAAAAAGATGAAAAAAAAAGAAAAGAAAGAAGAAAAAAAGACGAGACAGGCACCTTACTGGCGACAGTCTAATAAATACATGCGTTGGCAGCTAAACAGGTATTTACTGGGCTCCAAACCACAAGTATAATTTCACTCTTTGCTGAGCTGTTATTTCACTGCAGCGTTCATTATAGCGGTGGTAAAGACGATGAATGGTTTTACCCTAGATATCAGTCTCGCCTTCACAAGCAAAACCAAAAACACACACAGACCAACCGGGTCGCTCGCGTTAATGCACCCTGGGCTGGGGAAATTTCAGAGCCCCCTGAAGCCTGCACAGTTGGGCTCCTTTTGTTTTCCCTCCTTCCGTGGAAAAGGGAGGCGATTGCAACACGGATGGGTTGAAGCCCTGTCATTTATAAAGGGACAAACCAGGTGTGACAGAATGGAAATAATTCATCAAGGATTGGATGGTTTGATTATGCTCTGAGGTGCTTTTCTCCCTCACCTCCAACCCACTGATGCACTGGGTGGATTAATTGGTCTCAGAGGGTCTGCGGGTGTATGTTGTTTCACTCTCTTTCTCTCTCTCTCTCTTTCTCTCAGTCTCACTCCACCATTCAGACAGTATGTACGTCTTTTGTAAAGCGTCAAGCCGCCCCACTCCGACCACCCTCGCAGCTTTGCTCTTGCCCATGCAAAAAGAAAAAAAAGTCGGACAAACTGGAGGCCAGTTCAGCAGGAGTCTTATGCTGAGATATGGCCTGACTGCAGGTGGGCTAGAGGGGCTTGTTTCTGAATCTCTAAATGCACTTTCTGACTTCCTGCAGTTACTGGCAAGACTTCAGTATGCACTACTTTCATTTTAGCGGACTGATATAGTGACCTATATGTGCCCCAAGTTCACAAAGAGATGCATGCACACATTCTGCTGTCTGAGAAGACGAATGTGGCTGTACTCTATGCCAGGGGAATGCGTCAGAGCAACATTCTTAATCATATTTCGAGTATGTCTTCCTAATAATACTCAAATCAACTATTATATATTTATATTTATCTTTAAATGTCATCTATTTAAATCTGTCGGTGACAATGACCTAATTCATTCGTCTTTAAGAGACTGTCCTGTACATGCCCTGAGCTTGTACAGCTGTTCAAAATGGCAGGATCCACAATAAACTGATATTTCTATCGGTGGGGATTTTGTTCAAAACACAATGCATCGGCTATTCCACAGTGTTCCATGGCTTTGTTTTCATTCTATAGTGACCTATATGTGCCTTTTAAATACGGCTGTGTTCAGTCTAGTGTTACGGCAGTGTATCAGAATTATATATATTATAAAACGATGTCTATTTGTTTATCAGTTCACTTAAAGTACTGCATCATTCTTCCTGAACGTACTAGGTATTTATTATTACACCTATTACATCGCATACAGAACCACGTTACATAACAAAGGGGGCTGCCGATATCAACCCTTAACGAATCTATAACCGAAGAGAAGGGATAACCTGTGTTCTTCTTAAATTACAACACACGTTCCTCAGATCATTAGCCTCATGGCGAGTGACACAGAGAGATCTGTATCTCTATACGCAGAGCCGGCTATCGATGTAACGATCACAGTGGCAAGTGTGAAAATGAGGTTAAGTCATGCCAATAAGGAGGGCTAACCTGTTTGAGTCTAGATCAAGGAGATGGGGCCGGTTTCACATTAACGAGACTGTATAGACGAGGACCACAAAAAAAGAGAGAAGAAAAAACAAAAACGAGACGAAGACTAAGAGCAACAGAGGGGAATTAACGCTCATAATAGTGCCTTTGATCTTAAACAGCACTTACAAGAACTGGCGGTGGCAGTGACAGGAAGAGCTCTGTGGCTCTGTTCTGCGAAATAGTGACCAGACAAACCACGCTAATTCTACCCGAGGAGAACAAAATCACCTGAAGAACAACAACCTGAAATTGTCACCTCGCTTGCTGAACTAAAAAAAAAAAAGAATCGAGTGAAAGGTGAGAGCCTGCAGGTACTAGAACGACATGCACTCGTTCTTCCGCACCGCTCAACATAAACAATGCTTATTACATGTTTTAGGATGTACACCTTTTATAGGTTAATGGCGGGCGCTCAGTATCCGTTACACCGACAATCTGTATGTTTCCAGCACAGAAATGAACTGTGCTTGTGCTTATACGCTGCATATCATATTCATATCACCTCTCAGATTTTCTCTCACAGCCTGTATATTTACTCCTCCAGTTCTGAAGCTGTAATGGTCACCTATATTCGGCTTGTTTCGGGTGCAAAAATAGTCCTTATGTATATGACCACATCTCATTACGTTCAGACATTCTCACCCACTCAGTACCTGGATTGCAGTGCAGGTATCCTCTTCTAACTCTAATACAAACCTGCACTGGCTGCACCAGTCCCTCGTACAGTTCACATACTAATTTCAGTATCGGTTTGTGTTGCTTCAGCAGTGCTGCTATGATGATCTTTCACCATACTCATCAATCATGTTTCCAGGTCAGAAAACAAGCTGTGTTTGTGTCTGCGCTGGCTGCGCCGCTCACTCGTACAGTACATGCATGTGAGGTATGACCGATAAATGAGACCTGAAGTGTGTGAGATGCTCAGAAAGTGGAGGTGCCCACTCATCCCTCAGAACGCACTTCCATTTCCAAGAAAAGAAGTGCGGGATGGAGCCATGTCCCGGAGCGATGCTTTCTCTACGCATGCATTTTCAGCAATAAGCGAAGCTATGTACGGCTTTATATACGTGTGACAGCTGTTTTGAGAGCCTGTCGGAAAGGAGGGTGGATGGCTGGATCTCTTTTAGACAGAATAAGGTCTGGGTGAGGAAGTCTATCTGGCGGGTGCTGCTGGGTGTTGGGAAAGTTTGCGAGGGGTTGTAAGGGTAGGTTAAGAATTGAATGAGCAAAATAATAAATACAATTATATGTATTTATGTATGTGTAATTATATGTATGGATGTATATCTTACAGTATATGGAGACCAGACCGATGCTGGTCTACAAATCAAATAGCTGCCCCCAGAATATAAAGCCCCCAGTTCATCTTTAAGATCTAAATTTAAACTACCTAAACTACTACAGGTGGAGTTTAGCCTTTATATTGTCCTTGTGCATCAAACATTTCACCCCCACCACCAAATCTGGTGCACCAGGCTGAACTTCCAGCCCAACAGAAGCAGAACAGCACCACTCAGGATTGTTTACCTGCCCAGGTTGTGAGGAGAACTCTTTAGGAACTGAGCACACATCCTTTTTTCCTATCTCTATCTATTCTTTATCAACCCATTGATGAAACAGGACAGCATAGGGATGTGACAGTGAGGGATGGAGGCTCGTCAATAATAGAGGGAAGCTTGTTTATGGAGCAGGTGGTGTTGTTAAGTTAGCTACTAGCTGCTTAGCTGAAACGTTAGCAGGGAGAACCGCTGCTGTGTTCAGCGGAGCAGGTCATTTAACCGGCCGGCCGAGGCGACTGGAAGAGTGGCCTGTGGGGAACTTAGCTGACCGTTAAGGGCCTCGTTTATTTACCTCAGAGAAGTGTAGCACTCACCTCGCGGTTGGCTTTGGTCGTTCGCTCGCTTTTCTCTCTTTTCTCCCATCCAAAGTGAACCCAGCTCGTCTCTCTTCGCTCTTCCCACCTTGACAGGCTCAAAAACAGGCGAGACAAAAAGAAAAAAAGTCCTTAAAGACGAGTAAAATAAAGGAAACTGGTTTACAGCGAAAGGGGCGAAGGAGGGCTAACGGACAACGCGCGCGCACACGCTGTTAGGATTCTTCAGCTGAAGAAAAAAGTTGGGAGGCGCGCGGCGAGGCGACGCGGCGCGTGAAATGCGGGCAGCGCGGGACCTGCGGTCCGGGATAGAGCTGGAGGAGTGTAGGGCGGGGGGTGTGTGTGTCTGTGTGTAAGAGCCGGGGTTTGGTGAGAGGGGGAGTGGGGAGGGTGGGGGGGGGTTGGCAGATAGCGGGGGGCAGGTATAAAAACCAAACGAACCGCCCCGTCCCCGCCTCGGTGTCTCTCTCGCGCACGTCTCGTCTCGCTCGTGCCCCACTTTGATTTCGCTCGCGCGCCGTTCTACTACTCTCCACGCTCTCTCCTCTCTCCAGGGGAACTCAACGCGGTGTGGTGTTTTTTTTTTTTTTCCACGCCCGAATTCCAACAAACCCCGCCTCCCTCCGGACAACAACAGGCAGTCCGCCGTGCTAGTGCTGAACTCCTTAGCCAATCACAGCGCACAGAGGGCGGGGCTTGCCGGAATGCGGGTGGGAAATTAAAAACACATCAGCTGCTGGATAGTTGGAGCGCAGGAGAAGGGATGCAGCCGGAGCTGAGTGAGTGCGCGAGACCGAAACCGTAGACAACCGTAATATAGTGTCTCGATATATCACATCCTCTTATACATCAGCACCATTCACTAGCCTAGCGCGTGCAGTGTGTAGAGTGAAGTGTAGTGTAGGATGTGATTTTAGACATCAGGATATGAGTGGGGTATTAATAACCGGACAGTGTAATTAGAGGGGCAGGGTTCACAGAATGCGTTTAAAGGGCAAAAAAAGCGGAAACTTGAAATCAACAGTATCCGCTGTCCGGTCGGCTGTTTCCGACGCACACCGTGACCCCGCAGATAAAGCACCTGTACTGAGCACACACCTGCAGCCCTGCAGCAAACTCTTTACCTCAGTGTGTCGGATCTGAGGGCAGGCAATCTGAAAACTAAGAGGCTGAACAATTGAAGAGATGACTGATATTTAATCCTATCTAGTTTAAATAAATGTAAAAAAAAAATTATATATATATATATATATATATATATATATATATATATATATATATATATATATATCGATTATGTGCATATGAAACGTGCATTAATATATATAATATATATATAGTATATAATACATATAATATATATGTATATATATATAGAAGCAGTTTTGCTTGAATTGAAATACACAGAAATTAAATGTGCATATATATATATATATATATATATATATATGCACATTTAATTCTTAAACAAGCATAACAGCTTTATACTTTGCTATACATATCACAGGCACTAAACTACTAAAGTAAATGGTGCTAATGTATGAGTGATGTGCTGTTTTGATACACTACCTATATAACTATCTACATTTATATCTTTATAAATATAAATAAATACTGTACAATCCATATTACTACATTATATAGTGATGCTATATACCATATTAAATAGTATCCTATAACGTCTGTAATCATACAGCAGTTTCATACGTCGTATATGTCTCTTATATATGAAGTTTACATTGCATGTATACCTCAGAGAGAATGAACAGACACGACCGAGAACTACTTTAAATAAAAACCAGCCCCAACGACTCACATTAAAAGCACAGCGTGTTTTTTCTTTCTCCTGTAAACGTATCATTTAGGAGATACAAGGATTTGTAACATACAGAGTATTACTATAACTATAATGGGATATATTGTATTGTATTGTATGATAAATGTATAAATATAGAGGTAGAGTATTCATGTAGTATTATACATACACACACTCATGTAATAATGTATATATATATATATATATAGTTACTTAGTTATAGACTTATAGTTCAAATATATACTATACAGTGTGTGTATATATATATATATATATATATATATATATATATATATATATATATATATATATATGTTGAGCTATAATATAATCATACAGTGATTGATTAGATATACAGTATGCACATATGTGATATATGAGTAAACAGCCACATTCAGCTGATGTTATTTTTCCCTTTGATCTTTAAAGACGAAAACATCATGGTTCTCCTTTAGTGCACTGGAACAGGGAATTCTCCGTGAAGAGCAGATTTCCAAAGACAGAGAGGGACTTTCAGAATCTCGCACTCGTCTTTTCTTCGTTCTGTCTTTTGCATTGTGAGTTTGCCTGCAGTCTGTACACGTACTATCTCCAAAGAAACATAACACAGGAAGCCCAGTCTGCTTCAGAGCTGAAGCCTGATGCATCACGGTGTGTGCCTCTCAGCACCTCTCCGCTCTCGGGGGTTATTTGTTTATTGTATTGCTTGTTTATTCCCACATTCGTCTCGTTCATTCATTCATTCATTCATTCATTCATTCATTCATTCATTTCTTCACGATGCATTAACTCGTCGATTCAGTGCAGGTGAATGCTGTGAGCTTTGCTGCTGAGGATGGAGGCTATGCAGAAGCTCACACTTGTTGGTCAGCTCTGTCTTGGTTTCCGGTTCTTTGAAGGTTAAAAAGCACCACTCTCGAGCCCCCCTCAAAATCCCCCCAAACCCTCAACCCAGAAACAACCTGCTGCTGATGTGCAGACTGAGCTCCATCCTGTGGAAACAAAAGTGGAGTCCAGCACCTCTGAGCTCTTTAACTGGGTCACTCTCCTCGGCAGGACCTTCTGGTGGGGGGGCCGGGGGGAGGGGGGGCTCTCCTACCTGCAGCTTTAGATGGGCTTCTAAAGCTGATGAATATCTCTCTCTAATTCAGAGTTTTCCCTTCCACCTTAAATGAGGCGCCAGAATGTACCTACTGTACCTACACCATTCACCATTTAAGGTGGAACGACGAAATTCCACTGACCTGCCAGAATGTAGATAGATAGATAGATAGATAGATAGATAGATAGATAGATAGATAGATAGATAGATAGATAGATAGATACTGTATTGATCCAGATAGAAATTTAGCAGCCAGTAACTTAATTGTTGCACCATTTAAGGTGGAACGGCACAATTCCCCTGAGCTGCTATAGCTGTAACTGGTATACCTTTTAAGGTGGGATTGCAAAATTCCACAATACTGCCATAAGGCAACTTATGCACCTTTTAAGGTGGAATGACAAAATTCTAGTGAGCTGTTGGAATGTATCTGCTGCACCGTTTAAGGTGGAACAGCACAATTCCACAGTTCTGCCATAATGCAGCTAATGCATCATTTAAGGTGGAACAGTAAAATTTTTACAGAGCTTCCATAATGCAACTGAAGCACCATTTAAGATGGAACTGGAATATTTCTCACAGCTGCCATAATGCAGCCAATGCATCATTTAAGGTGGAATGACAAAAAATACGGAGCTGCCATAATGCAAATTAGGAACTTTTTAAGGTGGAATGACAGAATTTCCCAGAGCTGCCATATTGCCACTAATAGATCGGCAGAATGGACGCCAAAATTCCAGTGAGCTGTTGGAATGAACCTTAAATGCTGCACCATTTAAGGTGGAACGGTAACACTTTACAGAGCTTCCATAATGCAACTGAAGCACCATTTAAGATGGAACTGGAATACTTCACACAGCTGCCATACTGTAACTTCTGCACCATTTAAGGTGGAATGACACAATTTTACAGTGCTGCCAGAACGTAACGGCTGCACCGTTTAAGGTGGAACGGGCAAATTCGAACAAGAAGCTGGGCAAATCAGAAGCTGGCGACCTTAGTCGTTGCTCTTTATCGTCAGATTGGAGCTGTTTCTCAGAAAAAGTCGCCCAGTCGTGGTTTTGGGACTCCACAAAAGCCATGAAAAAAGTTTCATCTGTCATCATTACACCTCTGTTTCTCTCTCTCTGTATGAATCACTGCCTCACGTTGATTTCGGTTCGTGTGAGGTGTCTGATACCGAGCAGATAAGACAAAATAACAATAATAAAAACATTCAAACTTTCCGTCTGCACTGTAAATGAAGTCAGTCCGGGTAATGTCACCACCTGTACACCTAACGAGCAGAGCTTTGGTGCGAGGCGAGCTGGCTTGGGTTGGTGCGATTCCCTGTGTGGCCACAAGAGGGTGCGTGTGGGTGCAGCTGCGCAGGAGCAGAGAAGCAGGGGTCAGTTTCAGGGCCTGATGGGCAGTTTACACTGGAAACTGGTTGGGGATATGGCCCCCACCAGTGTCCAAAGACCTTCTTCTCCATTAGACAGTAGATTTGGCGTGAAATGGTTGATTGTAGAGACTCAGGTGTTCTTCACACTGCTGGTGATGGGAACCAGGGGTCTCCATGTCTAGAACATCAATATAGACATTTCAATTGCTATTAAAACCGAGCAGTGGACCGAATGACGGGGAGAGGTGGACGTCTTTAAGAGGTGGACGTCTGGTTCCCTTCAACACCACTGTAAACGATTCTGACTTGGTAAGTTCCTCCAGATTGGAGCATCTCACACCAAACCACGGGGGATGACTTTGATTTGTATACATATTAAACCTGATAATTCTGATAATTTCTCAATTTCTAATAATAATAATCTCATAATAAATGTTAGTTATGCAGAACTCAATGACACACTTGCTTATTGACGCTTAGCTTAGCTTAGCTTAGCTTGTGGCAGCCCTGCTATAGATTCTGGCTCTCTTGAGTCATGAGGGATTTGTGAATGAACTAGTGGCTTTAACCAGGGGTATGGGAAGGTCCTGGCTCAGACGGAGACACAGGAAACGTAGAGGTAGATGGCAGAGCTAGTGTGGAAACCACCTAGTGCTGCCTAAACCCATCACCCTACACCTCCCATACACGGTAGATACCGCAGACCCCACTGACCAGCCCACTGTCCATCCGGCTAAGCTCAACACAAACAAGAGCAGACTGGTCAACAAGGCCAGCAAACCGGTCACACTGGAGCACCTACCAGAACATGACCATAACACTATAGGCTGTCACCGATCCAGACGGGATCACCCCAGCACACCTACACACTGGGCTAGCCAACAGGACCGTACACACTTTAACTACATCTCTATACAACCACATATCCTACTGCACACCTGGCTACCTCAACACACTGTACATCTCCACTGTAAGCTGTATGACTGTTTCAGCTGTGTACCTGAACACTTAGCTGCTATAGTCACTACTAACACATATACACCTACTGTTTACAACCACATACCCTACTGCACACCTGGCTACCTCAACACACTGTACATCTCCACTGTAAGCGCATGACTGTTTCAGCGTTGTTGCTAAAAACCTAGAACACTGAGCTGGTATATTATCACAGCTAGCACGTTACACTATCATCATATCACCTACTTTTTACAAACCACAATCTCTTTACCTAGCTACTGCACACCGCTGGCTACCTCAACACACTGAACACCCTCCACTCACCTCGTACAACTGCATTATGTTTTTAGCTGTGTACCTCTGAACGACTGTAGCTGCTATAAGTCACTCCTTAAACAACAAATATACACCTACTGTTTATACAAACCACATCCCTACTGCACAACTGGCTACTCTCAACAAACAAACACTGAACACGTCCACTGTAATCGGTATGAACTTTTTTCAGCTGTGTACCTGAACAATGAGCTGCTACTAGTCCCACACTACACTTACAGCACCATATACACCTACTGTTTACAACCACATACCTTACTGCACACCTGGCTACCTCAACACACTGTACATCTCCACTGTAAGCTGCATGACTGTTTCAGCTGTGTACCTGAACACTGAGCTGCTATAGTCACTACTAACACATATACACCTACTGTTTACAACCACATACCCTACTGCACACCTGGCTACCTCAACACACTGAACACGTCCACTGTAAGCTGTATGACTGTTTCAGCTGTGTACCTGAACACTGAGCTGCTATAGTCACTACTAACACATATACACCTACTGTTTACAACCACATACCCTACTGCACACCTGGCTACCTCAACACACTGTACACCTCCACTGTAAGCGGTATGACTGTTTCAGCTGTGTACCTGAACACTGAGCTGCTATTATCACAGCTAGCACTTACACTATCACATATACACCTACTGTTTACAACCACAATAAACCTTAAACACTTGCAACTGCAACCCTGGCTACCCTACCACCCACACACTGTAACATTCTCCATGTAAGCTGCATGACTGTTTCATCACAAGCTGTGCGGTACCTGAACACCTGAAGCTGCTATAAGTCAACTACTAACACATATACAACAAACCTACTGGTTTAAACTAAACCCACAACAACAACCGCATACCGTACCCGACCCTAACTGCAAACCTACTCAAAACACCTGGCTAATACCCCCCCTCAACACCAAACACAAACTGTACAAAGCCCTCCAACTGTAACGGTATGACTCGTCTTGTTTGTTTCAAGGGCAAACCAGCAGCTCAGCTGTGTAACCTGAAAACTAAGGGAGGCTGCGAAATTTATCACAACCACAGCTAACAACAAAACAGCTAAACGACTTTACGTAACAATACTAATCACATAATACACCTAAACTGTCTTTACAACCCAACCCCCATATATACCCTAACTGACTACTGCACACCTCTGCTGGCTCCCTGGTAAACCTCAACAACAACACTTCTGAACCCGGTTCCACTGTACGCTGTATAGACTTGTATTTGTTTCAGCTGTGTATAAATACCGTTCCCTTTGGAAAAATACACTTAGTAAGAGGTGGTCCTCAATTACCTTGCTATAGATGTCAGACCTACTAAGCACATATACACACCCAAACCTACAGTTTTACAAAACCACACATACCGTACTTCACCACTGTCTACTAACTTCCTTTAATCTAGTCCATTACTACCGCCAAACGGACCTGTGGGCTGACCTCATCAATCACACTGACCATCGTCCCAACCACTGTAAATTTTAACCTTTACTACTTTACCTTACTGGCAAAAACACTTAACCCTTCCTTTACTACTGCAACCCAAAAAAAACCCCTGGTTATACTGCACCCCCTCCTCCTGTATTACTGTAGTTGCGCCTTCTCTCGCGCCTTATTCTAGGCAGACTGAAACAAAACAACAAAACAAAAACACAACCACCCACAAACATGCAGATGTCATTAACAGTTTTCCTTATTCCCCTTCCATTTTTTTCTTTTCCTTAAAAACCTCCCTACTGGGGGGCTTATGGATTGAGGACACATGCAGGGCAGCCAATCGAAACAGAGTTCATTTGCATATGCTGGCTACTGGCTATGCTGGCTATGCTTTAAGGCATAGTAGCATGTTTAGGAGGCAACATAAGGTAACAAGTGCTTGGCTGCAACTACATACAATTAATAAATACCAGACATAAATCTATAGCGATAATGTAGTCCCTTTAATGGGCCCTTTGTAAGGATAGTGCGTAAATAGTCTCCTGGACTGTAAAACAGTGCTTCTGGTGTAAAAATAACAGACGCGTGATTTATGGCTTTGCCCGTTTTTTCGTGTTCCAACCAAGGTGTGTGAAAATTGCCACACACATCAAAACCTCAGATAACCCTATAAAAACACTCCGCACTTTCGTATAGGTAACCTCCAAACGAAAGCCCCCCATTCGTCAAACCTTGAGCCTCACTACCATTTGTATAGGCAAGCCTACCCACAAAAAGGATTTTGGACCCCCACATACTGTGACCGTCCTACTCTTAGGACCTCGGGGCAGGTCACTTTTCCGCCGCTGGGGTCACAATTCTCTTCCTTCCCTTTTTTCCGTAGACCAGGCCCCTCAACCAAACCTCACGCGCCTCAACTCCACCCTCCCTGAGGCCCATCCAGTGGCCCCCCCCGCTAGCCCTATAGAGAGCGCCGCTGGTGGTGAGGGTGCAGGCGCGGCGTCAGAGCCGGGACACACAAAAAACTCCCACATTATATGGCTCAGCGCGTCGTCTGTGTTGTTGTTGTTGTTGTGCATCGCTTTAATTGTAGTGAGTTACGAAGCTACAGTGGGTGTGGAAGTGGTCGTGTGGGTGTCTGAGACAGGAAGGATGCTTAATTATGTTGACAGTGCTGCACTTTCCCTGACGCAGAGCAAATCTGCACTGAAAGGAAAGCAGCGAGGCTGCCTCAGAAGAAGACGACGAAGGGGAAGGAGAAGAAGAAGAAGGGATGGGGGTAAAAAGTAGATATGTCATCAATAACAACAGAAACAACAACTGTAATACATCTTTCATGATATCCCCGCAGACAATACAGAATCCCAGCACAACTGTTTTTATCCCTGTTTTGTTTTGGCAGCGAACAGCAGCATGAAGAGAGAGTTTCAGATTAGAAGAGTGAATCAACTCAGAAACTCACTCTACCTCCCTGAATTAAATGTGTTACACATACCACCACCCAGCCAGCAGCAAGCTTCAGAAGAGGCTCCCTCTATGGGGCATGGGGCCCAGCCCCCGCAAAAAAAAAGAACGCCGCTCCTTGCAACAAAAAGCAAAACACAACGCCAAAAAAAAAAAACAACAAGGGACCCGCAAAAATGGGCCGCGCAAAAAAAACGCCGCTCTGTCTTCCTTCTCTCCTTCGCTTCCTACCGCTCCTTATTGCCGCTCCTCCGTCTTCATCGTGCGGGCGCGCTTTAATTACAGGCGCTGTTTACAATAGAGCCCAATTCGCCTAAAAACAGGATCCCGGCGGCGACATGTCGGGCGTCCTGTCTGTTTCTGGAAGGGCTGGAGGATATTGTTGTGGTGGGGAGCGTTTACTCCATGTGCGGATGATCAGCGGCCTTTCATGTTCACAAAGTTCTGGTAAAGAGCGAAGTAAGGCTCCGCAGTTTACTCACAGCGCCACACGGCTATATCGCCGAGGGGCTGTAGGTCGTTTTAGACAGGGGGTTCCCGGATGTTCTCCCATCTCTCTCTTCCTCTCGTCCGTACTCTTACTCTCTCACTTATTCTCTCTTACTCTCTCTCTCTCTTTCTCTCTCTCTCTCTCTCCCCTCTCCGTCTCTCCTCTCATCTCTCGTACCCTTAACTCTCTCTGCTCATCTCGTCACTTAGTTCTCTCTTACTGCTCTCTCCTCTCTCTTCTGTTTTTCCCTTTCTCTCTGTCTCTCTCTCGTTCCTCTCGCCTCCTCTCTCTTCCTCAACCTCTCATTCATCTTCCAATCGTACTCTTAACTCTCTCACGTTATTCTCGTCTGTACTCTCTCTCTCTCTCTTGTTCTCCTTGTTCCCTCTTCTCTCCTCTCCTCTCTCTCCTCTCCCCTCCTCTTCTCTCCTCCTATCTTGTATCTTACTCTCTCATAACTATTATCTCAGTTATCTTTCTACTCTCCCTTCCTCATGTTACTCTTTCTCTCTCTCACACACTTCCGTTTCATATTTTTCCTTGCTTCTTTTCGATCTCACACTCTCCAGTCCTCTCCCACTCCCACCTCGTCTATCCTCTCTCTCACTCTCCGCTCGGTCTTCATCTTCCTCTCTCCTCCTCAGTGGGGTCTTCGCTGCTTCACCAGTCCCTCTTCTCCTCTCTCCTCCCGCTGTTGCATCTCTCTCCGCTCTCTCACTCTCTCCTCTCGTCACCTCTCCCCCTCCCTCACCCCAGTCGCCCCCCACTGCTTCTCTCTCCTCTCTTCCCACCCTTCTCCTCTCTCTCATCTCTCGTCTTTACGTCTTCTTTCTATGATTTCTCGCTCTCACGCTATCGTATCTTTAATACTGGCTTCGCTTTCGTTCTTCACCCTCTCTCTCATCTTGACTCTCTCCCTCTGTCCCCCTTTCCCCTCTTATCTTCCTTCACTCTTTTCCTTTTGTGTCGATTCTTCTCTCTCTCAGACTTTTTCTCCCTCTCTTATTCTCTCTTTTCCTCTTCATCTCTGCCTCTCGTTTACTCTCCTTCTCACTTACTCACTTTTTCTCTCTCAATCTTGCTCTTTCTTTCACACTGTGTCTTTTTCTTTTCCTCTTTCTTTTACTTTTTCCCATTCTACTTTCTCTCTTCCTCACTCTCTCTCTCTCTCTCTCTCTCTCTCTCTCACTCTTTCTCTATGATTCTCGCTCTCGCTCTCTCTCTCTTACTCTCTCTCATTCTCTCTCTCTCTCTCTCTCTCTCTCACTCTTTCTCTATGATTCTCGCTCTCTCTCTCTTACTCTCTCTCGTTCTCTCTCTCTCTCTCTCTCTCACTCTTTCTCTATGATTCTCTCTCTCTCTCTCTCTCTCTCTCTCTCCTGTCATTCTCTTCCCCTCTCAGATTTACTCTTTCTTTTCTCACTCTCTCACTTATTGTGTCCCTCTTTCTCTCTTCTCCTCTGACTCACTCCCTCTGTCATTCTCTTTCCCTCTTTCTAATTTACTCTCTCTCTCTCACTCTGTCCCTCGCTTTCCCCTCCCTTTCACTTATACTCTCTCACTCTCTATCTCTCTCTCTTATTCCTTATTGTCTCTCTTTTGCACCTCTTCCGTTCCTTTGCTCTCTTTTTCTTTTTTTATCTTTTCTTTCCCCATAACTTTTTCTCTCTTTCTCTCTGCCTTCTCATAACCTTTCTCTTTCTCTATTACTTCTCCTTATGTTCACTTTTTCTCTTGATTTTTCTTTATTTTCATTTCTTTCTATTTCTTTCTTTTCTTTCCTCTCACTCTCCCTCCCTCTGTTCTCCTCTCACTCTCCCTTTCCCCCACCCCCCTCTCTGTCTATCTTTATCATAATTCTTCTCCTCTCCTCCCTCGTCTCCTCATCTCCTTCTCCACTGATAAACCTCGCGCCCATTAGCCCCACCCCCCCCCCCGCAGGTCTGTTTGTGGTGGTGGAGGGGTCTTTAAGTGTGTTCTGGTGTATTGAACACACGTTGCGTTACGGCTCGGAAACAAAGCATTAATCCCCATTTTCTCTACTCCCTCAGGGGAGCGTACTCTTTGTCAACCCACCCTGAGTAGGACTTTCGTCTCCATAGCGACCAACATCAAGAAGAAGGAACAAAGTGACCCAGAGAGCCAAAGAACATCATATCAGCCGAACATGCACAGCACGGTGACCTAGAGAGATAGCCAGTAGTTTGGGGTGGTTGTGTGGTGTGGCTCCTAAGGTGGGACAAAGTGAGTGGGGCCCTGCCACCCCATTATAAAATGGCTACTTTTTATGCTCGGTGTATTTACACCAACCACCAGCACATACGGGACCAAGAAGACGCCAGAGGACCCACCCCGCACTAACTCATGTCACTGTCCTGCTGCCAAAAAAGAGCCCACTAAGGCAAAGTTCCTGTATTGTTCCCATCCTTTACCCTTTGTTCCACATACACTGACAGCTTCCATTCTGTCCAGGGGACTCACGTTCAGTTCCTCAGAAATAGAACACCCTTCCCAAAGTTTCCGTCTTAGAGAAACTGTTCACAAAAAAGAGCTCTCCCTTCTCTTCTCCACTTCTTGCGGGGGGCTCTTCTTCACCATCCAAATCCCCTGAACACATTCATAGGTGATGTTAGGGGGGTCGCTCGAGGACTCTCCAGTCAGTCCCCTGACCGTCCGGGTCAGTGGTCTCCAAATCGTTCTGGAACATCCAGCCACAAGCTTGCTTCATTTGACTTGATGTGTCCCTAAATATCCTCCTCTTTCTCAGTGGAGGACCTTGTTTGGGTGCGTGACTTCTTCTAAAACAAAGCTAGTCTGCAAAGCTTGCAACATCTCTCTGCACAATAAATAGCATGTCTTCTTCCTCTCGAAGGTGAAAAGCTACAAAGTACCATAACAAAACACTCCCGAAGTAAAAAACCCAACAAAAAAAACCCCCACCGGTTATCTGATCTGATGACGATACTACTTTTGGTGTCTGCTCTCGCTATGACATTGTAAAGTGACAAGGTTGCTTTATTCTAATTTTTAATATTCCTCCTCGCCCTATCGATACTAATCCTTTCTGTCTGACATACAGGATTTGCTAAAACAAACAAGTAAAGCCTTATAATATATTGGATGGTGTTCTTCAAGGAAACGTGAAATCAGATACTTTCTGAGATGCCTTAAATTCTGATATAAAACATAAACATAAACGAACCGTGCCACAGAAAGTCCACCGTAGTGGTGCCCACAAGCCAAGCAGGCCAGCTTGGCCTAATGATCCGTCTAATAAAAACTGAAATCATAGTAGAAAACTAAACGCGTGCTCTGTGTAAAAGTACAAAAAACCCAAACATCCATCTTTCTTATTTTATTAAACCGGACAGGAAAGTGCTGTACACAACCATATTATAATCCCACTCGGAAAAAAAAAACGGATCAGTCAAAAGAAAATAAAAACAAAAAAAAAAAGAAAAAAACGCATCTAAATACACTAATAATATAATCCAAAGTGCTAACGAGTCAGCTAAGTGAAACGTAATTATAAATTGGTAATGGCTAGAAACCTATGACACCCTGGTATATGGTGAAGAAAAAAAAAGGCAAATAAAGGAAGAAAGAAGAAAGATGAATGAGAGACGCCTGAGAAAAAACGTGACTGCTACCGTATTTGGGTCAATCGTACACAAAAAACACCCAACACCAACAGACCAAACCCTTGTGCATCCATATAGTATTCCCCAGTGACAGCTCTGGTTTTGCTTGTCTTATAACGTGTTACATTGGCCGTACTGCTACCCAATGAACCTCTAACCCCTCAACTGCTTACTCAGTATTCATCCCCAGTGTGCGCTCTGCGCTTCAGTACTCGGTGTTCTTTTGGTTTGTCCGCTAATAGTCTAATCCCTCCAACTGCTAGACTCCTGGGGGTGAAACTTGTTAACACTGGTACTGGTTGGCCTGGCCCTAAAAACGAAAACACACAACTCACTGACAACATAGCACTCACTGCTTATTAAAGTAAATCCGCCTAACCTACACTTCGGGTGTGCTCAAATCGCACTCCTAAAAACGTGACTTTCGACGCTCAACCGTCGCTAAACCTCACTGCATGCACACCCAGCACGCCCTTAACCAAACTCGCTTATTGCAAACTGTTTAGTTTAGGCAAATAGCCTCATATCAAGACAGTTTGTTTTTCCAGCAACAGCCGAGAAACACATTAGCAACAACCTGGGATACCATAGCAACACCCGAGCAAGTACCTGGGACATTAACAACCTTCTAGAATACCATGGGAAAATCTTGAAAACCACCTTACCAGGTACCTGAAATACCATAGCATCAACCCAGTGCATGGGATACCATAGCAGCAGCCTAAAACCACCATAGCAACCACCTGGGATAACATGGCAAAATCCTTAAACTGTCTTAGAAGCCACATATCATCACTGTCAAAGGAAAATCAAGTATCTCCAAAATGGCAAATTTTACAGGAGAAGCCAAAAACATCATCACTTTAAATGGAAGTCTATGGAACCAGACGTCCTTCCACGCAGTTTTGGCCCATTTCTGTTGGTCCATTACTAATGAAATCTCCACACAGTGTAAATAGCAGCTCATGTGATCAAATGAGGCATAAAAGTGAAAATCAACAAGAATAGAGATGTTTTTTTCCTTGGACGGCGACAATATAATACCATAGCACCAGCAACATGTTAGCAATCACATGGGATGCCAAGGCAACAGTCTAATATCATCTTAGCAACCACATGGGATACCATGATAACAATATATAACCACAGTACCAACCATCTGGAATACCATAACAACAGTTTAGCAACACCTTAGCAACCACCTGGAATACCACACCAAAACCCTGGCAGCACTTCAGCAACCACCTGGAAAACCATGGCAATGGCATAAAACCACATTACAAAACCACTTAGGGAGACAACAGCCTAGCAGCACTCTAGCAACCACCTGGAAAACAAAGGCAATGGCATGAAACCACATTACAGAACCACTCGGGATAACAACAGCCTAGCAGCACTCTAGGGACCACCTGGAAATCCATGGCAATGGCATGAAACCACATCACAAAAAAACATAGGAAGACAACAGCCTAGCAGCACTCTAGCAACCACCTGGAAAACCAGAGCAATGGCATGAAACCACATTACAAAACCACTTGGGATAACAACAGCCTGGCAGCACTCTAGCAACCACCTGGAAAACCATGGCAATGGCATGAAATCACATTACATAACCACTTGGTAATACAACAGCCTAGCAGCACTTTAGCAACCTGACCTGGGAAAACAATGGCAATGGGGCACATAGAAACCACAACATCACAAAAAAACCATAGGAAGACAACAGCCTCAGCACCTAGCAGCCACACTTTTTTAGCAAACCACCGTGGTGAAAACCACGAGCGCCATAATGAAAACCACAATTACAAAACAATCCATGGTAAAATAACCACAGCCACTGGAGCACTCTAGCAACCCACACTGGAAAAACCATGGCATGGTCATGATAAAACCACATTACCAAAAAAAATTCATTGTGGAAAGACAACAGGCCTAGCAAAAGCACTTTAGCAACCACCTGGAAAACAATGGCAATGGCACGAAACCAAATTACAAAACCACGTGAAATGACAACAGCCTAGCAGCACTCTAAACCCTTTTCCCCTTAGCAAACACCACCTGGAAAAACCATGGCAGTGGCCATGAAACCACATTACAAAACCATGTGGCCCATAACAACCCACAGCTTAGCAGCACTTCTAGCAACCACCTGGAAAACCATGGCAATAGCATAAAACCACATTACAAAAACCATGTGGGGAAAACAAACAGCCTAGCAGCACTCTAGCAACCCACCCTGGACAAACCATGGCAATGGCATTGGAAAACCACATTACAAAACCACTGTGGCCAGACAACAGCCTAGCAGCACTCTCAAGCCCCACCACCTGGAAAACCATGGCATGGCAAAAAAAATGAAAACCACATAACAAAACATATGGGATAAGACAACAGCCTAGCAGCACTCTAGCAACCACCTGGAAAACCATGGCAATGGCATGAAACCACATTACAAAACCACTTGGGATAACAACAGCCTAGCAGCACTCTAGCAACCACCTGGAAAACCATGGCAATGGCATGAAACCACATTACAAAACCATGTGGGATAACAACAGCCTAGCAGCACTTTAGCAACCACCTGGAAAACCATGGCAATGGCATGAAACCACATTACAAAACCACTTGGGAAGACAACAGCCTAGAGGCACTCAAGCAACCACCTGGAAAACCATGGCAATGGCATGAAACCACATTACAAAATCATGTGGCATAACAACAGCCTAGCAGCACTCTAGCAACCACCTGGAAAACCATGGCAATGGCATGAAACCACATTACAAAATCATGTGGCATAACAACAGCCTAGCAGCACTCTAGCAACCACCTGGAAAACCATGGCAATGGCATGAAACCACATTACAAAATCATGTGGCATAACAACAGCCTAGCAGCACTCTAGCAACCACCTGGAAAACCATGGCAATGGCATGAAACCACATTACCAAAACCATGTGGGATAGGACAACCAGGCCTAGCAGCACTCTAGCAACCACCTGGAAAACCATGGCAATGGCATGAAACCACATTACAAAATCATGTGGGATAACAGCAGCCTAGCAGCACTCTAGCAACCACCTGGAAAACCATGGCAGTAGCATAAAACCACATTACAGAGCCACGTGGGATTTTGTTTGTGAATGTTGAGTTCCACCTTAAACCACCAGGTTTCATTAGTGTCGGTTGATTCCCTCTGGGTGCAGCTGTCCTTCTGATGATGAGGGTATATACTCTGATTTCCGTCCCCTCTTCTACGTGGTAAATGAGGGTCACCCTTAAAGTACCCCGAGTTTAAGAACAGGTTGATCGATATACAGTGTCCTACCCTATGGCAGCTTTAAAGCCTGTCTATGAGTTTCCTGTTTCTAGTTACTAATGAATTACTGTCTTTGAGAAGCTCTCCAAACACTTATCACAAGGCTAATTCTTTCCAGTGACACTTTACTTTTTGTCTTATAGTCACGCAGTCTGCCAAACGCGCCGATAACAGCTCTGTTACGGTTACGGTGCGCACAATGCGGGAGCCACTTTTCTCATAGCAGCACAGAAAGTCCTCCAGGCGCCACTTTTTCCATACGAGCGTGAACACCGGCTAATTTGCTTGTTTACTTACAATCGTTATGACTCAAGCAAGTTGGTGCTGTAATAGTTGAAGTACTTTATTCAGTTATTGCAGCTACTTGTGATTCATGGGTCGAAATTGCAGAAGTAGTGATATAAGGCTCCCAGCGTAGACATCAGGGGGCTACCACCGACCCCCTCGTGCTACAGGCCTTGCCTGCAGTACCTTTATTTACACTACTGCGCAGCGCCCATTACAAGTCAGACTGGAGCGAGCCTCAAAAATTATTTATCATGTCTGGGCCAATTGTGCGCTTCACAATTACACACTTTGCCAGCCCTCAGGCGCTACCACTTCAGCTGATTAGAGCCGAACGCGCGGAGAAAGTTGCCACCCAAGTTATGCCTTGAAATGTTTTTTCAATGGAGAAAAGAGCTATGCAGTTCAGAATGAACTCTAACCACAAGCTGCACTGCAAGCAAGTCGAGCTAATTTTGTCTGTTTGCAAATTGCATTTAACACCTCAAACTGCAGGCGTGTTATTCAGTTATCCAACCTAAAGGCCCACGTCGGTGTTTTCCAGCTCTACCTCTATCTGGTGCCTCTGTAACATGCCACTGAATACCATGGGAAATAACTACCTTGTGCTCGTATCTTGTGCTATTGTTAAATGAACCACAGCAATATCAGTAACGTTGCTGTCACTGGTGTTACTGTCAATGGTATCAATATCTGTGCAGTTGCTATTAGTGTTACTACTGTCAGTGGGGTTACTGTGAGTGCTGTTGCTGTCACTGGTATTACTATCAGTGGTGTTACTGTCAAGTGGAATTACTCTCAGTGCTGTTGCTGTCGGTGCTGTTGCCGTCAGTGGTGTTATTGTTGGTGGTGCTACTGTCAGTGGTATTAATATAGTGCTGTTGCTAGTGTTAGTGTGTTAGCGTGGGTGCTGTTGCTGTCACTGGTATTACTGTCAATGGTATCAATATCTGTGCAGTTGTGGTTAGTGTTACTACTGTCAGTGGGGTTACTGTGAGTGCTGTTGCTGTCACTGGTGTTACTGTCAGTGGTACTAATGTCAGTGCTGTTGCTGTCAGTGGTATTACTACCTGTGCTGTTGCTGTCAGTGGTGCTATTGTCAGTGGGGTTACTGTGAGTACCGTTGCTGTCACTGGTATTACTGTCAGTGGTGCTAATGTCAGTGGTGTTACTGTCAGTGCTGTTGCCGTCAGTGGTGTTATTGTCAGTTGTGTTATTGTCAGTGGTACCTCTGTCAGTGGTATTAATATAGTGCTGTTGCTAGTGCTAGTGTGTTAGCGTGGATGCTCTTGCTGTCACTGGTGTTACTGTCAGTGGTATCAATATCTGTGCAGTTGCTGTTAGTGTTACTACTGTCTTTGGGGTTACTGTGAGTGCTGTTGCTGTCACTGGTGTTACTGTCAGTGGTGCTATTGTCAGTGCTGTCGCTGTCAGTGGTGTTACTGTCGGTTCTGTTGCTGTCAGTGGTGTTACTGTCAGTGGTGTTACTGTCAGTGCTGTTGCTGTCAGTGGCGCTACTGTCAGTGCTGTTGCTGTCAGTGGCGCTACTGTCAGTGCTGTTGCTGTCAGTGGTGTTATTGTCAGTGGTGCTACTGTCAGTGGTATAAATATAGTGCTGTTGCTGTTAGGGGTATTACTATCACAGGTGTTACTGTGAGTGCTGCTGCTGTTTGTGGTGTTGCTGTCAGTGGTATTGCTGTCAGTGGTGTCACTCTCTGGGGTCTTACTCAACTTTACAGATGTTATGTATTATAATAGACTGTCACCTGTTTGTAACTGCAATGATGGAATGACCCACTTACAGAATCAACACTCCTATGGTGAAACGAGCCTGGAACTGTAAGAGCTTAAAGCATTTCATGATCCTGCGTTTTCTAGTAATTTCTATACGATAAATGAGGTCACGCTCTTTGACAAAGTAACATATGCGTGTGACCTCAACATCAAGCAACGGTAACCAAACCAAACACAATAACTTCATCCACTTTCAATGAACTGTGACAGAAATATAAAAGAATGGAAAAAAGAGAAAGGATTCACTCCAGGCATCACCGCTAACAATTCGCCGGCAAATCGCTGCCGTGCATCTTAACACAGTGTTTGAGCCCCAGCAAGACATCATATTTTCAGAGAGTCCATTACGCTTGCTTAATTAAACAGATGTGATTAGGCAGATCTGAAGTCAAGCAAGCGCTTTCCCGATAAGGATTCCACCATGAGAGGACTCGCCTGGCTAGGCTTTATTAGCCGCTCCTGCTAAAGAGGCCCCGGGCAAGAAAAAAAAAAAACCAGACATACTAAAAGCTAATAATATGTCTCTTTATGAACTACATGTATCAAAACGTCTCCCTGTAAGCCTCTTAGTCACGTCATTTCTTCCTTTTTATCAATTAGCATGAGGCTCCATTTGCCATACGCTAACTAATTCATAACTGGCACTCGAGCCGACAAAGTTTCTTTCTTCTTCTCTTTTTTTTTCCACGGGGATTTTCCCGCGTCTTCCCTCCACTCTTTTTCCACAGCTTAATGCAGATTTATGACCTGATCCAAGCAGATCCCAGGTAATTCAAGATAAAGGTTAGTCAGGTATAATGAAAGCGCCCCTAAACCGCACGGTAATTCCTAAAATTCCACCGCTGGGTTCCAATTGCGGCGCTTCGCAAATGAGCGAGAAGATTGCTTGCCTTCAAACAAGCGCGTGATCTACAAGAACGGACAAATCGCTAAGCCCTGTCTATCTCTGTCTCTCTGTCTCTCTCTCTCTCTCTAATGGAAAATTAGAAATACTTTGGCAAGGATTGACGTGTACACAGTATATTTACCCTTTGTTGAGAAACCAAGTTCAGCTGTTCTGCATAATTACATAGGGCCGCGGGATGTAACCATGGCAACATCTGTCGGCATCAGGGCACACCTGTGTTGGTTGGGTTCGGGGGGAGGCGGGGGGTGGGTGCTGGAGGAGGAGGAGGAGCGGGATGGAGAGGAAACTAGCTTCATTAAGACCATCAAAACACTTCAGTGCAGCATTTAAGACGTGACTCGATAATTAACATTTGTCCAAGGAGAAGCGGATCCAGGTGAAAAGGAACGATACCGGTGGGGGCGTCTGTTTGCGAGGCCACGCTGACAGCTGGAGAGCCTCTCCAGAACATTCCATATTCTGTCCTGCAGCACTTCTGGGACAACCCTGGGGGTCTCGTAGTTTAAGGTCAGCTGTTCGGGCCAAGCGAGAAAACCTTGAACCCATAACATTCCACAGTCCGGAAACTACAGCTAGGGTAGCATGCCTTTTGGGTTGTAGCATTCTCCTGGACTCGCTGCACCTCCACTGCTATACAGCACAAGAACAGCTGCACCCAGATGGAGGTGTGGGAGTGCAGTGGTGTTGGGAAGGAGGATAAAGGTGACCAGGATCAATAACTGATGATACATTTAGACTGATATGATCAATATTTATTGAACTACACATACAGAAGTCTCTTAGTATGGCGTTGGGCCGCCATGTTTGCTAACCCAACACGCCAGACGTCTCGGTATGGAGCTGTAGAGGTTCCTAATGGTGTCCTGTGATAATCCATCCCATGCAGCTTGAACATCCTCACACAAATCCTGCAGATGGTGCGGTAGGGGTGGAGGTGGAGGGACACCAGACCTTCTGGACGTGTGACACCAAATGGTTCATCTTGGTGCGGACCACGGTGCCTCCACACACGGATTCGTTGGTCGTCTCCACCAAGACTAAAGCGGGACTCGTCACTGAAGATGACCCGCTGCCATTCTGAGTCACTCCATGACAGTCTGGTACGACACCACTGCAGTCTTTGGTGACGGTGACGTGGACAGTCGTGGTAACGGTCTGTGTGCATGTAGTCCTGCGTGAAGCAGCCGTCTGCCAATGGCTTATGGAGGCATCACAGCCCGCTGAGTGTCTGCAGTTGTGGCTGTTGGGTCAGTCAGATACAGCGATAAGGCCTGTCTTTGCTCACGTCAAACACACACACCCTCTCATGGCTACATCAGTTATGTAGCAGCTTCTCTCCTCCTCTCCTCCTCCCTTCAGTCTTATCAGGGCTAAAGGCTGAGTGAAGCTGCTTTCAGTTCTTCAGCTTATTCAGCTCATTTTCCATTCCACCTTAAGTGGTGCTGCAGTCGCATTCTGGTGCCTGTACAAGCTGTACCATTTAAGGTGGAACCGAACATTGGATTGGGACGCTAACAAATTCAGCCTGGTTAAAAGATGAGTGTCAGTCATGTACCGCTGACAACCATGTATTGGTGACATCCCCCTCACAGCCTAGCTTTCTCCACATAGTCCACCAGCTCTGTTGTGGTTTTATGTAAATGCTGGGGGTGTAAATAATGAGTCTGGGGTTATGTCTACGGTGAGTATTCTAGGAGGAGTGCGACGTCGGTAAATATGACTCACCGCAGATTCAGACGGGGCTAAGATCACAGCACTATCCCACCTCCCAATGTAAAACAAATCATGACTGAATGAGGCTTTTGACTAGCAGGTCTGCTACTGTACTGGATTTCTTTCCTCATAAAGAGTACTTCAGCAGTCATAAAGCTTCACATGACCTGAAACCTTATGCAGATCAAATTTGACTATCCTTGACTACCAGCACTATCCTCTTATAAGAAGTGGCCTACATATGCCGTCATAGTAATTTCATGAATGATGTTCTCTTGTTAAAGGGGAATTCCAAAGATTAAAATTTAAATAAATTAATTCAGAGTGGTTTGACGTGAAATGATGTGTTCTAGACGAACTTGTTCACAGTGGTGGTGATTGGAGCCTGGCGTCCACTTTTAAAAGCTCTCTCACAGAAAGTAATTATGTGAAATGGTTATGAATACACGGTCTGATGCCTAAGCCACTGTTTGGTGGTTTTGAAGGCTGGGGTAAAGAATAAAGTTTTTACAAATATTCAGGGTTGCATAGGGCATAGTAAAAAAAATGGTTCCAGGAAGGAAACGACACTGTTATACAATACATAGCATGGCTTTTGAGTTCAAAATGGTAATTTTGTAAAAACAATTATCCAAAATGCTTTTTTTTTTTTTTTGGAAAAGTGAGTGCAAAATATAAATTTTGGAGAAATTTATCCAAAACAGTTATTTTAGAAAAAATAGTGCAAAATTGAAACTTTGGAGAAACAAATTCAAAATGGTAATTTTGGGAAAATGAGTCCAAAATAGTAATTTTGGAAAAACTGATCCAAAACTGTAATTTTGAAAAATTAGTCCAAATGGTAACTTTGGAAAAATTAAGCCAGAAATGTAACTTTGGAAAAATGATTTAAAAATGGTAATTTTGAAAAATGAGTCCAAATGGTAATTTTGGAAAAAATGATCCAAGACTGAACTTTGAAAAATTTGTCCAAAATGGTAATTTTGGAAAAATTAGTCCAAAATGGTAATTTTTGAAAAATTATCCAAAACTGTAACTTTAAAAAAATAGTCAAAAATGGTAATTTTGAGGAAACAAATCCAAAATGATAACTTTTAAAAAATTAGTCCAAAACGGTCATTTTGAAAAAATAATTCAAAACAGTAACTTTGGAAAAACAAGTCTAAAATGGTAACTTTGGAAAAATGTGTTCAAAATAGAACAACATTCTTAAATTGTTATAGAAGATAATATAACAACATTTCCTCTTCACCTTTATTTGAACACAAACCAAAGCATAACTGGAGTTTTGAAATTCTGTAAAAAAAAAATAATTAATTAATTAATAAGTAAAAAACATTTGTAGATGGTAGATTGTACACAACACCTCAGCAGACGTGTAGGTTGGCTGGTGGTTTGGACAGTGAATATGAAATATCAGTGTTGCAGACATGGCGACCCCTGGTTCCCATCACCACCAGTGTAAAGAAACAGGAGCCGGCTGGGTTTCATACGGTGACCCATTTCAGGTCAAACTCCCCTGAGTGACTGTTTTTGCACCTTGATGACTGAACTATGGAATTATGAAACGGCAGTGGAATTTTCCCCTGTCCAAACAGTGGATCCTCTGATGTCCCATCCGGCGTCTGACAGCCAGCATCCTCCTCCAGTATATGAGACGGAAACTTTTCCAACTTAAATGAATGTTTAAAATGATGGACCTTTACATCAGCCCGCCCTTCACGGAATGTTCATGTGGTGTAACGGGCCACCTAGAGGTTTGATATGATGGTCATAATCGGAATGCTTTCAACCTCTACTGAACTTTCCTGCTGCTGTGACTCCCTGTACGGAGTCTCTCTCGTAACAAGTGGCTTCGGTCTGATCCTACAAAGAATTTCAATTACGTGCTCGTGCTAAAGACTTTTCCCTTCCCGTCTTTCCAAATCATTAATCCTCTGATATTCCACGTTGCTTTTGACAGCCTCTCGACGGCACTCCTCTGAAAGCAATGGGGGATCCCTCCTCTCTGGCGGAGAGAGAGAGAAAGCCCCAGCTCCGCCTGGTTTCCCCGGGAGACCGTGACAGAAGTCAGTAATTGACGCCGCCTCGGACGACTTCATTAAGCGCAGCGTTTGCGCACGTGGCTCTACCGCCAACAGCCGTTATGCTGTTACCACTTTGACAAGTGGGGGCCCGCACCCTCTGCGGCTTCAGGCCCTGCAGTCTCGGGGACTCGCGGGGTAGCCCCTATCATCGCTCATCCTGCTGTCATTAGCCGGTAATGATTTGATTATTTTGCAGATGAATCGAGGCATAAATCTCTTTCACAAACATTTCCTCCACGTATTAATCAAAAGCACTAGGCCGAGAGCAGCCAGGGAGGCGGGGAAAACGTACGACTGCTTAAAAGAAAATGCACCCGGCTCTTATGTTTATGGTTACTGTTTTTAGAGGAATGCCATCTACCTTTCTGTACAGTTCTGCTTAGTGAGCTTAGAGATGCTTTGAGGTAAAGTGATTCATTGTGGAGAAACTTACTGACTCAGATTTCCTTACAGTGGTGGTGATGGGAACCCGAGGTCATGATGTCTACCGCACATATATAGACTTTCTATTGCCTATCCAGAACCGCCAGTGAACTCACACGCGTCTTCTGACTTTTGTTTGGCACGGTGACAATGGTGGAAGCTCTCTCTCGACGCTCACACAACTCGTTTCCAATTAAGGTTCTTTCCAGAGAACCATCCTAAAAGAGGTTCCTCTATGGCATTGTACAAAGAACCCTCTCTAGCACCTTTTTAAGGGAGAACTTCGCAAACCTTTTTTTTAAATTATTTATATGACTTGATTTGTTTGAACGTGGTTTCTGAGATGGCGGCAGTTGCTCACCAAGAGCTTCAGTCATCGGCTACCTGGCCTGAAACGATCTAGCCATTAGCAGCACCTTCAAAATGACTGGTAGGAGCTTAGACCACACCATCAGGACAGCAGAGCCACTTCTCTTCTTCATGCTGGACTGATTCCACTCCTACAGCACTACCGTGACTCACTATCGCCTCTTCAGGTACAGAGTGGTATTGTAGAACAGGACAGCCGGCGCTAGCTAGTTAGCATGCTAACTACTTCAGTAGATATCTCTACACCTTTAACATGACTGGTAAGAGCTTAGACCACACCGTCAGGGCAACAGAGCTACTTCTCTTTTTCATGCTGGACTGATTCCACTCCTACAGCACTACCGTGACTCACTATCACCTCTTCAGGTACAGAGTGGTATTACAGGACAGGATGGGCCGGCGCTAGCTGGTTAGCGTGCTAACTACTTCAGTAGATATCTCTGCATCTTCAACATGACTGGTAAGAGCTTAGACCACGCTGTCAGGGCAGCAGAGCCACTTCTCTTCTTCATGCTGGACTGATTCCACTCCTACAGCCCTACAGTGACTCATTATCGCCTCTTCAGGCACAGAGTGGTATTGTAGAATAGGACGGGCTGGCGCTAGCTGGTTAGCGTGCTAACTACTTCAGTAGATATCTCTACACCATCAACATGACTGGTAAGAGGTTAGACTACACCGTCGGGGCAGCAGGGCTACTTTATCATCCTCTCATGCTGGACTAATACCACTCCTACAGCGCTACAGTGACTCACTATTGCCTCTTCAGGTACACAGTGGTATTACAGGGCAGGATGGGCAGAGGCTAACTGGTTAGCATGCTAACTACTTCAGTAGATATCTCTACAGTGCAATACATTATGACACATAGACACAGTGTAGATTATTTAGGTGACTTTTTTAAAACTTCAATAAAAATATACAGACTAATCCATTAAATGCATGTAGAACCGTCCAAACAACCCCAAACTAGGGTTGCCACCTTTCAGAAATAAAAATAAAGGACGGGAGGGGGATGCATGTTTATGTGTGTTTGATAGACGTGTGTATTAGACATTTATGGAAATACGGAACAAATCGCCCGTATTGGTTTAATACGGGACGCAACATTTAATTACCAAATACAGGACGATTCCGTAGTTTACGGGACGGGTGACAACCCTACCCCAAACACATTTAGTGGGGTTGAAGTCTTGACCCTGAGGTGCTCGGTCCAATGTTCTGAGAACAGCTACCCCTCCTTTCAGACCTCCATCACGCTAAGGTGTCTTCTCACAGTGGAAGAAGGATGGACAGAAGCACCTGTGGATGTTCTCAGATCTGGTGCAAGGGGGGAGCTTGATGTTCTCCGTTCTCTCAAAGACAAAAGCTGGAACTGCTGTTTATCTGATAGGGACCGTTTTAGTGGTCTACCAGATGGCTGTTATGAGTCATTTGGAGCCTCAGTTGGAATCTCCTTGTGCAAGTGAATTGTGGTGTACCTAATCTCCTTAAGCAAACCTGGAAAATGAATAAATGAAAGGCGGTCTCTCACTTTTGTACAGCTATTTATATGTTGGTTAACAGGAACCTGTAATGATCAAGCAGAAGTGCGAAGAGAATCAGTGTTGCATGTGCATTTCTTAACACCACCAGCTTCATGGAGCTAATTTGGATCTGATTAGTCCAAGAATTGCACATGCATATTAATCTGTGCTGGCTGGAGAGTTTTGATTTGAGCTCTTATCACTTGTCTCATCGTTTACTGCCAGGAATCCTAACTGGCTAATTGGTCTGTGTTGCACAGTGGGTTGTGCCAAAGGCCTCTGCACTACCATGGCAGGTAGCATTGTGAAGGCTTGTGATGTCCCCATAGAGCCCAGGTATTGGCTAATCCAGCTGTTTGCCAGTCCACTTTGAAGATATACACATTTAGGAGCTTGAAACGGCTAATCTCAAAGCCTTTCTCCCATTTAGCGACAAGCTAACCCAGCCGATATTGGGAAAGTAGCTGGATCAGCAGTCGGGGAATCCCAAAACTTCACTGCTCACTGGACAAAATAAGAGTCCCCTGTACCTAATAGGGTGTAGTACCTCCATGAGCATTGTTATTTGATTTGGCATGTACTGGACAAGTTTCTGGATGTAGGCCACATCAATGTTCAGACACTCTTCCATCGAAGTGCCAGATTTGGTGGATGCCTTCCCTGGCACAATTCCGAGGAGAATTCCCTGTAGACTGGGATTTTAGCCACCGCTGGTAGACCCGTCCATACACCTGCAGGTTCAGCTACTTCCTTCACACTATGGTCTTTGGCCACGCCCACATGCTCAGTCCCTCCTTTTAGTCAATCATTAACATCTGCTCTGGAGCGTTTTCCACACATGGGCTGAGACATTCCCTGCACTGTAGCACCTCTTCCCAATCTCTGATCCCGTCACTCACACCCCACAGGTATTTATAGCCCCATCATCCTCATACAGCAGCGCCATCTGCAGGAGCCTGAAGTCACTACCACCTTAAACATGCATGTTGACTCATTCGCGTTGAAGACATGATGATCTCTGGTTCCCAGTATCATCACTGTAAAGAGCATGAGTAAGCCTCTCTAGAATGGAAAATTCATCACATTCATTCTAGAACCAAATATGTATGACCTCAAATTGACCCTACGTCTTAGTTTGGAGCTGACATATGTGATTAGTGTTTTGAACAAGGATCTGGCATTGCTCATTAGCACATTGTCATGCGTATCACTCATGAAGTCTAAACCGTATGGAGCAAAAATGGGTCTATCGCCGTTGAACGTTACGGTTCTATGAAGGGTTCTTCAGTGTATTGACATAAAGGAACCACTTTTGGTTGTCCAAATCCCTCAGCTGAAGGTTTTCAGTGAAGAACCATCCACTGAGAAGTTTTTTAGGGAGCCCTTGAAACCCTGTGGCTTCTTCAAGGCTTCTTTCCACCTTTCATTTCTTTGGCTTCCAGTCAAAAATGAACGAAAGCTATTCATTTCTAGAACTAATGGAACCCCTTTTGAGCCCTAAGGGTATGGTTGTCCTTCTTTTCGACTTGCTTCAGAGAACCCTTTATTTTAAAGAGTGTGCATTCCTGCGTGCAGCGCAGGTAACGTTTTTTGACAGCCTGTATATAGAATGTATATTGATACTGAAGTTAGAATTTAGCGGCAATAAAAGAACGACAGAATTTCGCTTCCGAACGCACAGAAAGGACGAGTTTAAAGAGTCTTTGCATTTCGCCACTTGCCATTCATCTTTGGAATGTGAAGGCTGCGGAGCTGGCCCCCGTCCCCAGCGACCCGGAGCGTACCTCCAGCAAACACATTCCTTTCATCCCTCCCAGAATGCACCGTGACGCAAAATAGCCCCTTGTTGAAGACATATCATACCCAGCCACCACTCTGGGAGCCATCAGAAGCAGCAGGCCGGTGCCAGGCGCTCCGGGTTGGCCGAGGAACCCGCGAGGATGGGGTTGGGGGGGTGGAGTGGAGGGGGAGGGTTTTTTACTGTCTCTACAGGCCAGTAAGCCCCAAGGCCCCCCAGCCCCCCTGGCCCCCCCAAGCCCTGCAAAACATGGCGAATTGTGAGCAAGCTTGGCAGTGGCTCACCGTTCGCCTTAGGTCTGTCACAGCTCAAAAAGACAGGCGGCGCCTGCCCAGCGACGTTGGGGGAGCGTGTCTTTGGGTTCATCTGGATTGGCGTCGATAAGCGGCGGCCGCCGTCTCCTCGGCGTATCGCTGCGCCACACCGTGCGATGGCTTGAACGGAGGGAGGCGCTCGGGGGGCGCCACGGGCCGAGCCACGGCAGGCCAAGCTCCTGCATGCCAACACTGGACACTGCCATACCAGCACAGGATGCCATTCTTCGGCTGCTCCGCTATGCCTCGGCAGGCTAGCTCAAAGTCCTCGGCTCGGTGGCAGAGTGTGTCACCGGCGGCGCTGGCGCCAAACGCTGGCTCCAACCGCGCTATCGGTTAAAACAGCAGGCCTGAGTTTGGTAGGCTTATCGGTGGTGTTTAGCAGCTCTTTAGAAGCAGAGACACGGAGGAGTTTTTAGAAGGGATAACTCACTGTCAATACTACACACTTTTCCCAAAGGGAGATCCTACCGACACTGTTCCCTGGAGCTGCTTTATAGACGGTCACCTCGGCCTCTAACTGACATTCAGTTCAACCGTTAAGCTCCATTTCGTAGGAGTCCAACTCCAAGAAAGTTGGGCAGTATATGAAACACCAATGAGAAGAAGGAAGCAGCGATCAGTAAATTCAGTATGACCCGTATTAAATTACAAACAGTACCAAAACTTGATATTTAATATTTTACCTTATGAACTTTAATGGTGAACATATACTCATTCCAAACATGATGCCTGCAACGTGTTCCAAACAAGCTGGGACAGGAGCATGTTTGCAAGACACTTATTAATCAACTAGAAACTGAAAATACTAATTTGTCCAGTTTTGGAGAATTATGTGAGTCAGACGTCTTTAGCCTCAACAACCCTACAGAGAATTTGCACTCTGATTATGCAGCTGTTGTCATAATCATACATACTACTAGTTTAAAGTATTAACACTGGCAAATTTGCAACTACCCTTTGATGTACAACAAGAAAATTATGCAATAATAAAAGTATGCTAAAAATGAAATTTTGAATAAACATACATTTCATTATGTGTCATTTTCATACTTTTATTCATAATGAGATTTGGATTGTATGGCTTAAAAATATACGTATCAAATTGGAAAATTCCAAACCAATGGAAAAAATTATGGAATAATTAAATCATTATATATATATATATATATATATATATATATATGTGTATATATATATATATATATATATATATATATATATATTTTTTTTTTTTTTTTTTTTTTTTTTCTTTCTTTCTTAATTTTGTATACATACAAAAATGCTTTGAATAAAAAGTTGACTTACATTAACATCTTGAACTTATTCATGGACATGAAAAGGTTTTGCTACATAATATATATTTGCTGGCCAAAGAAACACATGTATCTTCATTTTTGTTGATTTTTACTTTCATCCATCATTTGATCACATAAGCTGTCCTTTAAATTTGATTAAGAATGGACCAACAAAAATGGCCACGTTTGGTTCCATTGACTTACATTAGAATTAATAGGTTTTTGGCCTCTCCTGTAAAGTTACCATTTTGGAGATACATGTTTTTCTTTGGACAATATATTTATCGTCGCTGTCCAAAGAAAAACATGTATCTCCATTTTTGTTGATTTTTAATTTTATGCCTCATTCAATCACACAAGCTGCTCTCTACACTGTGTGGGAATTTCATGAAGAATGGACTGACAGTAATGGCCCAAAACCGCTTGGAAAAGACATCTGGTTCCATTGACTTCCATTCAAATTACATAAGGTTTTGGCCTCTCCTGTAAAGTTGCCGTTTTGGAGATACCTATTTTACATTGGACAGCGACAATATATAAATATATATATATATATATATATATATATATATATATATATATATATAATATATATATATATTATATATATAATATTATACTGTTCCAAAGAAAAACATATATATATATAATATATATATATATATATATATATATATATATATATATATATATATATATATATATTTTTATTTATTTATTTATTTTTATTATTTATATATTATATAATATAATATTAAATTTAAAATTATTTATTATATATATATATATATATATATATATATATATATATATATATATATATATATATATAATAAGTTATAAAAAAAAAGTTATAAGTTATAAAATACATATTTATTAAATGTGAAGTCAGCATTAGACACATCTGCTTCCAGTCCGTCACCCGTATTTCCATCTATTGAACCCCTAAAATCCTAAAATAAAACAAACAAAACACACACTCATCTCATATGAGACAGAAACCTGTTACCGAACTGAAACCCCGGAGGACTTTTCCCTCCCTATATGAAAGGACCTAAAGATCACCTGTATGCAGATCGTCAACAAGCAGTGTTCCTTGAACTTTTAAAGCTAGGTAGGAAATACCCACAGAAACCTGGGGGGGGGAGGGGGGGATGGGGGGGTGGGGTTGGTGATATGGGAACCGCAGACGAAAATGTGCCAAAACTAGGTAAAGTCAGTTTCATCCTGTCATCACGCAGTTCTTATAAACGAGTGGTTTAAGATAAACGGTAGAGAGAGCTAGTTTATCTGATTAAAGGAGCTTCCCAGCATTCACCTCAGAGAGGAGAGTCCTGGGACATTAATAGCAAAGATCACAGAGCGAGTGCATGACTCACTTTCAGCTCATCCGCTTCAGGTAACTGATATTGCTAATATCATGTGCCATAATGAACATATTGGTAAACTGGCTTGGCTCCCGTGTTCTAGACTCTGGAGTAGGTGTGCTGGGAAACTCAACCCAGCACGGTCCAAAGAAACTATGTTGAGGTTTTCTTTATTCTAGATTATTTGAAATCAGCTTATTAACATTTAAGTCATCATTCACTGACCATATATGACCATCTTCTGGCCTCGCATGTTCTCAGAACAATGGACTGGCCACCCTAGAGTCCAGAACCTCAACACCACTGAATGTGTTTGGGGTTGCTTGGAAGCAGGGAATGCTGAACCAAGCTAGAACAGGCCTCATCCTTCTACCTGACTGACCCAACAACCATGATTACTGTTCATTCGGCGAGCAGTGATGTCCTCCATGAGTCGTCCTGTTAGTGCAGCACCATTGGCAGACGGCTGCACCATGCAGGACTACATGCACACAGACCGTTACCACGACTGTCCTTAACACCACGTCACCGTCACCAAAGACTGCAGTGGTGTCGTACCAGACTGTCATGGAGTGACTCAGAATGGCAGCGGGTCATCTTCAGTGAGGAGTCCCGCTTTAGTCTTGGTGGAGACGCCCAACGAATCCGTGTGTGGAGGCACCGTGGTCAGCACCAAGATGAGCGGTTTGTCCTCACACGTCCAGAAGATCTGGTGTCCCTCCACCTCCACCCCTACCACACCATCTGCAGGAACTGTGTGAGGATGTTCAAGCTGCATGGGATGGATTATCACAGGACACCATTAGGAACCTCTACAGCTCCATACCGAGACGTCTGGCGTGTTGGGTTAGCAAACACAGCAGCCCAACACCATACTGAGAGACAGACTTCTGTATGTGTAGCTCAATAAATATTGATCATATCAGTCTAAACTGATCATCATGTACTGTTCCCAACAGCATTCCAATCACACACTTCTCTCTGGGTGCAGCTACTCGTTTGACGTTAAGGCTCCCGACCCTGAAAAATGAACTGGGTTGCATTAACTAGAAATGAAAAAAATCAAGGGTGGTCTCTGACTTCCGCACAGTGCTGCATTTCCTCCATCCACTGTGTTCAGGTTTATTCATCTACGTGCCAGCAGACACTGCAAGATTTAGCAGATTACCATCAAGAGCAGCCATCTTAACCGCTAATCCGGGCCTAAACCTTCCTCAAATTCCACAAGGCCTCTTCCCAGGATTCCTGTTCAACCAGGAAGCAGCCAAAAGAAAGTCCTACAAGCTTTTAAGGGGAATGTATCGGTGCTTTAAGCGGACTTACAAGGTGTGTTAATAAAGCACGGGAGGAGACATTTCTCAAAGCCCACAGCTTTGTACCAAAAACTGCATGATCCTGTCGTTTTAGCGAGCGAAACTGAAAGTCAGCCTCTCAGCTCTGTTGAGGTCTTTCAGGAAGGTAGTGCAGCGGTAACATCCTCTAGAGAGTGTTGTCAAAGTGGTAGTGGAAAGAACAGGCGTGAGTGACTTCAGGTAAGCTGTGGGAGTATAGAAACACGACCCGCCACATCAGAGGGCAAAAACACCAGACATTTTTTCAATACGGTGAGTTGGGTGAGTAATATCCGAACCCCTGAAGTCATTGTAGTGGTGCGAAAAATTTGATATGACATGCGGCGGATTCCCCTGATTACAGTAAATTGATTTCAGTATGTTCTCACGTTTCAGACGACTGTGGGAATCGTGTGCCACGACGCAGTCTCGGGGGCGGGACGCTGAAAATTCGAGCCATTTGAGCGGAGGACTTGTTGTTGGCAACTGATGGTTGTCTGGCAACCAGCGAAGTTGTTTACAGCGGAAATTGTGAAGCGTCTTGACAGCAGGGTAGCCGTATGACGTCACCGGCTGGCTTAAAAAAAAATGACGTCCGTTCATACTGCGCATGGATGTTCCGAGCCCAAAGCATTCCGAACAACCCGTGGACACATGCTTCTATGAGAGTCGATTCCAGTTGTGCTGTTTTTCCAAATGTGCCTTGAAAACAACACACGGAAAGCGTGTGCGCTCCGTTTCGTACGCTGGTGTTGTTTTGCACATGCACAGATTAGAAAGATGTCATGGGAGCCGGATTATAAAAGGCTCGTTCCTGAAAGTGACACCTATGCCATTCACTGCTGACACATTTAGATTAGAAACGCTGCTCATTACGCACACGTACTTCTCATCAGTGTTGGACATTAACTCCGTTTACGTAATGTGTTAGTGTGCTGTAAGTAGTGTGTTGGTGTACAGTAACTCAGTAAGTGTAATGCGTTAGTGTGCTGTAAGTAGCGTGTTGGTGTACAGTAACTCAGTAAGTGTAATGCGTTAGTGTACTGTAAGTAGCGTGTTGGTGTACAGTAACTCAGTAAGTGTAATGTGTTAGTGTGCTGTAAGTAGTGTGTTGGTGTATGGTAACTCAGTAAGTGTAATGTGTTAGTGTGCTGTAAGTAGTGTGTTGGTGTACAGTAACTCAGTAAGTGTAATGCGTTAGTGTGCTGTAAGTAGCGTGTTGGTGTACAGTAACTCAGTAAGTGTAATACGTTAGTGTACTGTAAGTAGCGTGTTGGTGTACAGTAACTCAGTAAGTGTAATGTGTTAGTGTGCTGTAAGTAGTGTGTTGGTGTATGGTAACTCAGTAAGTGTAATGTGTTAGTGTGCTGTAAGTAGCGTGTTGGTGTATGGTAACTCAGTAAGTGTAATGTGTTAGTGTGCTGTAAGTAGCGTGTTGGTGTACAGTAACTCAGTAAGTGTAATGTGTTAGTGTACTGTAAGTAGCGTGTTGGTGTACAGTAACTCAGTAAGTGTAATGTGTTAGTGTACTGTAAGTAGCGTGTTGGTGTACAGTAGCTCAGTAAGTGTAATGTGTTAGTGTACTGTAAGTAGTGTGTTGGTGTACAGTAACTCAGTAAGTGTAATGTGTTAGTGTGCTGTAAGTAGTGTGTTGGTGTACAGTAACTCAGTAAGTGTGATGCGTTAGTGTGCTGTAAGTAGAGTGTTGGTGTGCAGTAACTCAGTAAGTGTAATGTGTTATTGTACTGTAAGTAGTGTGTTGGTGTACAGTAACTCAGTAAGTGTAATGTGTTAGTGTACTGTAAGTAGCGTGTTTTTGTACAGTAACTCTGTAAGTGTAATGCGTTAGTGTGCTGTAAGTAGTGTGTTGGTGTACAGTAACTCAGTAAGTGTAATGTGTTAGTGTGCTGTAAGTAGCGTGTTGGTGTACAGTAACTCAGTAAGTGTAATGTGTTAGTGTGCTGTAAGTAGCGTGTTGGTGTACAGTAACTCAGTAAGTGTAATGTGTTAGTGTGCTGTAAGTAGCGTGTTGGTGTACAGTAACTCAGTAAGTGTAATGTGTTAGTGTGCTGTAAGTAGCGTGTTGGTGTACAGTAACTCAGTAAGTGTAATGTGTTAGTGTGCTGTAAGTAGCGCGTTGGTGTACAGTAACTCAGTAAGTGTAATGTGTTAGTGTGCTGTAAGTAGCGTGTTGGTGTACAGTAACTCAGGTATACCTTGTTTACCAGTGTTTACCAAATGTTCCATAGTGAGGTTCACCTCAGCCGAATCTCTGGAAACATCATGAATGTGCTCGTTCTTAGATTACATGTGATAAACATGGTATACAAGCAAGAGTATTCAAGCTAACCACATGAACAGGAATAGAAAGAGTGTATTCATTTCAGAGACCAGAAAAACGGTCTATTCAGAGCCTCTTCATGACTAAAACGAGAGTCATCATTCGGAAAATGATGCACATGTAAATATGGTCAGTGATGAGCTGACATTTACCCCTGTAGCAGGGCTGCAGCTGAAAGTGTGAGCATAGTTTTTTGTATTTTCCATAGAGGAGAATTAATGCATCTTATTTTAGAAGCACTTTTCTTTGAGCTGCTAACCAAGGTTCCAATTCGGGTGAGTGGCGGTTCCAAAACAAACCTTGTGAAGAACGTCACATGACGCACCTCCCCACAACAGAGCCCGGTGGCTAGAGTACTGCTGGGGCTATAGGCAATAATACACATTCTTTTTTTTTTTTCATAAGTTCTTATTATCATGTTTTTCTTTTTAAATCTAAAAATATCAAACATAAAAAATAGACGTAAGTAAAATAACAATAAGTAAATATTTATATATAATTATATATATATATATATATGTAATTTTTCCAAAACTTCTAACCTGTTCATGTGGTTAGAAGTCAGTTCCCCTCTGCTCCACCATATCTCAGTGATGTAGAACCTCTATATCAGGGGTCTTGTCTTTTAAACTGAGGACTTATATTCTCATATTATCAACTAAGGGGTGACATTGTGAGACATGCCAATGATTCAAATTCAAGGTAGCATTTACCTGACAGACCCAACAGTGCCAGCTCTATTGCCAGGCGGCTGCACCATGCAGGACTACATGCACACAGACTGTTACGAGCGCTCCTAACACCACGTCACCATCACCCAAGACTGCAGTGGTGTCGTACCAGACTGTCATGGAGTGACTCAGAATGGCTGCGGGTCATCTTCAATGACGAGTCCCGCTTTAGTCTTGGTGTGTGGAGGCACCGTGGTCAGCACCAAGATTAACGGTTTGTTGTCACACGTCCAGAAGACCTGGTGTCACTCCACCTCCACCCCTACCGCACCATCTGCAGAAACTGTGTAAGGATATTCAAGCTGCATGGGATGGATTATCACAGGACTCCATTAGGAACCTCTACAGCTCCATACCGAGACGTCTGGCGTGTTGGGTTAGCAAACACGGCGGCTCGACGCCATACTGAGAGACAGACTTATGTATGTGTAGCTCAATAAATATTGATCATATCAGTCTAAATGTATCATCAGTTATTGATCCTGGTCACCTTTATCTTCCTTCCCAACAGCACCGCAACCTCACACCTCCTTCTGGGTGCAGCTGTTCTTCTGAAGATGAGTTTATATGCAGTATATATATATATGCCCAAAGAAAAACAAGTATCTCCAAAACGGCAACTTTACAGGACAGATCAAAAACCTCATTCAGTTTTAATGGAAGTCAATGGAACCAGACGTCTTTCCAAGCACTACTGGGCTTTTTCTGTTGGTCCATTCATCATGCAATTCTCACACAGTGTGAACAGCATCTGCTGTTTTCAAATGATGCATAAAAGTCAAAATGGACAAAAATGGAGATCCATGTTTTTCATTGGACAGCGACGCTATACCATTATAAACTCAACATGTGCTTGGTCCAAAAGTGATGAAATCCCATTGAGCTTGAAGCTGGACCGTGCTCTCTCTTTTGGTTCGAGCGGAAATGAAACTACCTGCTAACAGAAACTGGCGGAAGTGAGAACCCGGAAAAGTAAGACAGGCCTATAGGTCAGGTGGGGTTCAAATGCTTCTTTAGATATATGAGCCGGGAGAGGCTAACTCAGAAAGCATCTCTGAAGGAGGCCAGCTAAGCTACATACTCAACTCTAAACCCTTACTGCAGTTGGTCTTGGTGATATTTTGCTGCAGACACACTCTCAAGAGGACTGTGGAGAACCGCACAAGCCCCATTGTACAGAAACCAGTTGAAGTTTTCAAGAAATCTCTGAACTCCGTTGGACGGTGGAAACCGCAAGCTATGGTTGACACCTTTGCAAGTGCACCTTCCACCATACACGTATGAAGGAGCCCTTGAAAAGAGACAAATCCGTTTCGACATGAATTCCGATTCCTAGGAATTCCACTTTCCGTTTTTTTAACATGCAACTTTTTTCCGAGATGTACACTGGGCTGTCGTTTGGTTGGTTGAGCTTTTTTATTTTTTATTTTTTCATTTATTCCTTTTAATTACAAAAGCCTTTCGTAGAGGAAACTTCTTAGGAACAACCCGAGACCGCAGGACGTCAGCTACCAGGAACGGCGGAGGTGTAGTAGGTTTAACTCATTCATAGCCAAAATATCTACTTTTTTTCCGTAAAGGAAAATAGCACTGTTTATTTTCTTACCGATAAAATTTGATAATCTTACAGGACCTTTTATATATTAATATTACCATATTCTCAGTCAATGTAGTGTGATAGTAGGACATGTGTTAAGATTGTGTAGCCTATAGGCTGTAAAAAAATATATATATAATAATAATTATTATTATTATTGTTCTTATAATTATGGTACATTAGTTGGTGTGTTTAATATTTGGTGTTTAATGTTAATTTGAAATAAGTTTCTTTTTTAAAAACTTAATTAAACTGATCTGTAATAATGTAATAACTGAACAGAATGGAAGCTACTGATTATTTCTCTATTGCAGTATTATTTGAGGTTCAGAACTTCAGATATTAAGGCAGCCAGTTTACTTACTTATTTGAAGTATGTGGGGAATTCCAAGGATGTTTCAAGATTACTACGTAATTAAATGCCTAAGGTGTAGACGGAGTCATTCAGGGTAGTTTGATGTGAAAACGCTCCGTTGTAGAGAAACTTGCAAAGTCAGAATTGTTCACAGTGGTGGTGAGTCAATCACTTTCAGGGCTTTATTCATAACCGAATTTGCACACATTTGTATTTTCTTGTGTTTTATTTAAAGCAAAAGACGGAAAACTGTACTATAGTATGAAACACACACACACACACATCATATATATATACGGTATATATATATATACGGTATATATATATATATATATATATATATATATATATATATATATATATATATATATACATATTCTTTGTTTTAGATTAAAAATGAAGACATCAAAGTACAAACTATACAATATCACTCATGGAATTATACAGTCCACCTTAAGAACCTCCAGAATGGAGGATGAACCAGCTTTCTGAACCTGCAGTGGAGCTTATAGAACAAGGTTTATTACTAAGCAGGTTTGGAGCGATTCTACTGGTTGGTCCATCATGAATATTCACTAACCTGAAAGGAGAACTAGAGCTTTTACACTGTGCAGAAAAAGAGATCAAAGTTTTTACACCACTAAATATATATTAGAGGTGGAGATATGGAGGAGTAGCATACTGTGCTACATCAGGAGTAGATGTATATATATATATATATATATATATATCCTAAACCTCAGAAGCATTTCACATAATAAGCTGCTGTGAGGAAACTTAAAGGGCACCAAACTTCAAAGACGTCTGGTTCCATTCACCACCACTATGAACTATTCTCCTACCAGCCTCCTGTGAGAAGCTACAATTGGAGGAGTAGAGAACAGCCACTATTAAAAACATACATAGATAGATAGATAGATAAATAGATCGCAAACCAATAGTCACCCAAATCTCCCAAAGGTATCTCCAAACCTTCATTTAACCGCCTTAAACCTCAAGGTTAGTGCGCATGGGTTAGAGCACCATGTGATTTACTACGAACTATAACCCTATATAACTATAAACGCTGGTTACGTAAATCAGCTTGCTGCATCATTCAGATGCACAGTGAAGCTTTGCTCACCTTTATAGCTGACAGCTAGTCATAAGGGTCTTTCTGGATCCAGTCTGAGCAGGCTGGGAGACAGTTTGAGGATGTACTTAAAGAAAAGGTTTGGGTGACTATTGACTTTCAGTGTTTGCCTGCAGCGTCGGCTCTGCAGCTCCAGGAGAAAATAAACATCATCAGAATGTATTTGTGACTTTCAGTCATTCTGACATGAACACCAACATCGCATGACCATCAGATTCTAGTTTTAATAGTGGCTGTTCTCTACTCCTCCGAGTGTAGCTTCTCACTGGAGGCTGGTAGGAGAACAGTTCATAGCGGTGGTGAATGGAACCAGACGTCAAAAGTTTCCTCACAGCAGCTTATGTGAAATGGTTTTGAGGTTTAGGAGCAAAACATTTTTTTATTGGTTTAGAGACACATGCAGGACTCCAGGGGGAAAAAAAGTAGTGTAGTAAATTCATACTTAAGTAAGGTATACTTCATTTAGTGTACTTAGTATACTTTCCTTGAACTGTAGTATACCTAGCATGCTAAATATGATCAATAGAGCTATTAAAAACATACTTAAATAGAACTGACTGAAACTGCACTTAGCTGTACTATTTTAAAGCACCTCCTCGATTCAATTAGAGATACTTAAGTACACATTAAAGTACACATTTCTATTACTTTAAAAATACTCAAATGTACTTAGTTGACTTCTAAAATAGTGCACTAAACTACTGAGGTAAAATGTACTTGTAATTATTATTTTTGTAAGATATACATTTAAGAAATATTTAGATATACATTTAGCAAGTAAATGTGTGCTTCAAATATACTTGATGGTAATAAACTATTAATTTTTATTTTTATTAATATAATTTCTATTATATTATATTATTATATACAGTATTAGTATTAAATATGCTAATATTTTTTTTTTTTTTTTTACCAGGGCAGGTACATATCAAGTGTATTTTAATGTATTAGAAATGTACTTTAATATATACAGGGGTTGGACAATGAAACTGAAACACCTGGTTTTAGACCACAATCATTTATTAGTATGGTGTAGGGGCTCCTTCTGCGGCCAATACAGCGTCAGTTGGTCTTGGGAATGACATATACTGCGTCCTGCACAGTGGTCAGAGGGACTTTAAGCCATTCTTCTTGCAGGATAGTGGCCAGGTCACTACGTGATGCTGGTGGAGGTTCGTCCTTCTTGGTGGTATGCTGACATTACCCTGGATACCGTGGCTCTCGATACATCACAAAGACTTGCTGTCTTGGTCACAGATGCGCCAGCAAGACGTGCACCAACAGTCTGTCCTCTTTTGAACTCTGGTATGTCACCCATAATGCTGTGTGCATTGCAGTATTTTGAGCAGAACTGTGCTCTTACCTGCTAACTGAACCTTCACACTCTGCTCTTACTGGTGCAACGTGCAGTTAATGAAGATTGGCCACCAGGCTGGTCCAATTTAGCCATGAGACCTCCCACACTAAAATGACAGGTGTTTCAGTTTCATTGTCCAACCCCTGTACTTAATATCTCAAAATAAATCTAAGAGGTGTCTCAAAATAGTACAGTTAAGTACAGTTAGTTCTATTTAAGCTTTTATTTAATAGCACTATCGATTATATGAAGTATACTGAGTACAGAGTTAGTATATGAAATTAGCACACCTTCAGTACATTAATCATAAGCTCAAGGAAGTTTAATAAGCTCACTTAAACTAAGTTTACTCCAGTGGTCTTTTTTGTCTGGGAAAACTGGAGACCCCTAGAGTCACCACTCTCACGTTAGTACTTCCTGTTTGTTCTGTTACAAAAACACATGAATATGAATATTAATAGACTCAGTCAGGACCATGATGATCAACTGAGGGCCTGAATACGGTCTTATATGAACCTTAACACTCATCAACTCAAGAACAGCTACACCAGAAGGAGGTGTGGGAGTGCGGTGCTGTTGGGAAGGAGGATAAAGGTGACCAGGATCAATAACTGATGATAAATTTAGACTGATATGATCAATATTTATTGAGCTACACATACAGAAGTCTGTCTCTCAGTATGGCGTCGGGCCGCCGTGTTTGCTAACCCAACATGCCAGACGTCTCGGTATGGAGCTGCAGAGGTTCCTAATGGTGTCCTGTGATAATCCATCCCATGCAGCTTGAACATCCTCACACAGTTCCTGCAGATGGTGCGGTAGGGGTGGAGGTGGTGAGACACCAGGTCCGGTTAACGGATTTATCTCGGTGCTGACCACGGTGCCTCCACACGCGGATTCATTGGTCGTCTCCACCAAGACTAAAGCAGGACTCATCACTGAAGATGACCCGCTGCCATTCTGAGTCACTCCTGGTACGACACAGTTGCAGTGTTAGGCAATGTTAACGTGGTGTTAAGGACAGTCGGCCTAATGGTTTGTGTGCATGTAGTCCTGCGTGGTGCAGCCGTCTACCACAGGATGACTCGTGGAGGACGTCACCGCTCGCTGTCAGGTCAGTCAGGTACAGCGATAAGACCCATCCTTGACTCAAATCATGGGCCTGCCTCACAAAGTTTCATTCCTGTGGGTGGATCTCCCTTCTAGGTGCGGCTATTTGTGCAGCTGTGTATTCAGTATGTTCAGGAACACCATGGAGAGCTGAACACAAATAAAAGCAGAAAAGTGAATTTTTTTTGTCCTCCTATCAGAAAGCCAGCCTGCGAGCCGTGCCTCGGCGAAATGAAAGTGACCATTATTCACCCTCCCTTTCTCTTCCCAAGCAGCCACCAGGGAGGAGCAATTACACGTACCCACGGAGAACATGGCAGGTCTAATAAGAAACGTAAGTAGAGAAAGAATCAATTAAAGCGCTTGTTCAACAAGCCTGCCCGCGGGCCATGTCCAATTTTGCTAAATGAGAAGGAAGCTAAAAGACCTGTATGCGAAATGATATCGCGTCAGATAAAGGGCCATTTATTATCATTGCTAACTGAAGCTGTCTTAAATTAATTAGCCACGTCAGCGGCATGCGGTGAAGGCTATGCAACCGGTAAACAGCAGCCGGCTTTAGATAAATCTGCCTTCGCTGGTTCAAAGATGAGTCACTGCTGTACAGAGTGACACCACCATCCTCCCTCCCACCCCCAAC
>JAMWET010006014.1:167500-177500 GCA_024036415.1 Prochilodus magdalenae | reverse complement strand
AATGTCACCATATATACATATATATAAAACTTAACTCATTATAAAGGGTAGTCCGCATTTTCAATATACTGCACACATGTAATATATATATATATATGTAAATATATATGTATATATATATATATATATATATATATATATATATATATATATATATATATATATATATATATATATATATGTAAATATATAAAACACTCTCATCTTTTAAAGGAAGTATATAAATTCATTTAAATGAAGTCATTTTTGAAAGAATAAAGAATAACTGAATTTTTACATGAGAGAATAACGTTTTTTAGATACATTTTTAAAATATAAATTATATTATTTTGTATGCACATATATAAATATAAAATATACATAAAACATTTATATTAACTTGACATTAGAGACATGCATTACTAAGATATATTTATGGGTATGTGTTAATCCTGCAATTTTCTTGGAAATACGTGTTTACAAATTTCAGTAAATGCTAAATTCTAAAAATCTCTAGATTTATGACTGTATATATATACACACACACACACACACACACAGGTTGAACAGTGGCGCAACAACCAGTAGACATTTGACCTACAATAATAACAATAAAAATATATTATATTTTTAATATAATAATATATTATTATAATAATAATAACAACAATTAAAACAAAAATAATAATGATAATAAAATGAATAATCCCTCATCCTAATATTCTAATTGTGTTTGCTGCAGCAGAGTGTCTGTAAATCCAGTACTGTTTATAAACCACTCCTACAAAATGCCACCACGCAGTCAAATTTAGAAAAAGGCAATTAGACGAGTTTGGTTTCTCCGTCGGCTACACAGGTACGTTTAACCTCACGCTCCTCAGCGAACGAGCCGAGCTCAGAGCGCCACACTGGAAGAGCTCTGATATTAGAGAGCCTAGAGATGGAGGTCTCTGTAATAATTGGGTGTTTGGTGAGGCTCACATAATACAGATTTTTTAAATCCTTGTGTGGAGGAGTGGGCTGGGGTGGGTGGTGTTGGGCTGTGTGTGTGTATGTGTGTGTGGATAAATATCACAGCCCAGCCTGTGCACGCTGACACAAGCGGCGTATTAAGGACTTCTCCTCTCCAGCCCCCATTTGTACAGTCAATTACACTCCGGATCACGGCTTATTTACTCCCTCCTTCCATAAACTTGATTGCTCTTTGAATAAAAGCACTTAGACGATCGTTTTCCCGTGGACAGTTATTATGGGAATTATTCATGTTTTTGAAAAGTACTGGTAGCTGTGATGAAAGCCGCTTTGAAGACACAGCCTACCTGAGACCAGGCGAGTGGCTTTACTGGATGTGTTCGAATCATCGGGCTATAGGGTCTGACTGGTGTCATTTCACACGCCGTAATTGCTGCACGTCCTTTCCGACATGCGTCATATTAAGAAGTTAACAGCCGCAGAGCTGGGCGAGCACGGCGGGTCAGATCCGGCTAATGATTCCTGATGGCGTCACAAATTCACTGTGCAGGGTGCAGGATAGGTGCCATAACTTTTTCACAGGCTATATTTTAGGTGTCGTCTTTCCTCACTGTGATAACTGTGCCTTAGAATGTGCCGACAGAGGATGTGTACCAAGAAGCTGCACCCAGAAGAAAGAATATCCTCACACAGTTCCTGCAGATGGTGCGGTAGGGGTGGAGGTGGAGGGACACCAGGCCTTCTGGACGTGTGACAGGTGACAGCAAACCTGTCATTGATGAGGTCCCTCCACACACAGTCTGGGTACGACTACCACCAGCAGTCTTTGGCGTGACGGTGAAGTGACCCGCTGCCATTAGAGTCCCAGTCATTGTAACGATCCGTTGTACGTGACTGCGTAGTCCTGTGCATGCTGGTGCCCCTCATCGTTTGTGGCATATGGTTGATGGCACCCAGCAAATGCTCGCTGAATGTCCCCAATCTAGCGTTTGTGTAGTCGTGCAGCTGGTGGTTGCAGTCTGGTTACTCAGTACTGCAGTGTACTCTGGTGTAGTGTTACTGTTAGTGTAGTGTGATGTGGTGCAGCCGTACTGGCAATGATATGATGGCACTGATGCTCACTGATGTCTACTGATGATACTGATGGTACTGATGATACTGATGGTACTGATGATACTGATGATACCTGATGGTATTGATGGTACTTGATGGTACTGATGGTACTGATGATACTGATGGTACCAGATGATACTGATGATAATGATGGTACCTGATAGTACTGATGGTACTGATGGTACTGATGGTACCTGATGGTATCGATGATAATGATAGTACCTGATAGTACTAATGGTATTGATGGTACCTTATGGCACTGATGGTACTGATGGTACCTTATGGTACTGATGGTACTGATGGTACCTTATGGTACTGATGGTACTGATGGTACCTTATGGTACTGATGGTACTGATGGTACCTTATGGTACTGATGGTACCTGATGGTACCTTATGGTACTGATGGTACCTGATGGTACTAATGGTACCTTATGATACTGATGGCACCTGATGTTACTGATGATACTGATGGCACCTGATGGCACCTGTTGGTATTGATGGTACCTGATGGTACTGATGATACTGATCGTTCCTGATGGTACCTGCTGATACTGATGGTACCTTATAGTACTGATGATACTGATGGTACCTGCTGATACTGATGGTACCTGATGGTACTAATGGTAGCTTATGATGCTGATGGTACCTAATGTTACTGATGATACTGATGGTACCTGATGTTACTGATGATACTGATGGTACCTGATGGCACCTGTTGGTATTGATGGTACCTGATGGTACTGATGATACTGATCGTTCCTGATGGTACCCGCTGATACTGATGGTACCTGATGGTACCTGCTGATACTGATGGTACCTGATGATTCTGTTCCCAACAATGTAAATGACATATTCTCTTATTTCCCCCCGCTGTGAGTGCGATTGGAAACTGTGGACCAAACGTGGATTTCCCGGCCGTTAGCAGGCTTGAGGAGACTGACGGGAAAGTCCACGGTAAGCTCCGGTTCCTCGTTCCACCTTGCCGGAGCATGTGAAGGTGGACTAAATTTAATTACGGCCTCAGAAATTCATTTGGCAAATATTTCAAGGTGCACGGCGAGCCCAGAAATGGCAAACAGGACTGGCAGAGGCACACAGCGGCGACGGTGGCGGCTCAGTAATCCACCAAGAGAGGAGAAGTAAATGACTGCGTTTATTCTCCACGCATGCTCTCTATCCCCTCATCTGTTTGTTCTGACATATTTACAGGGGAAAAACATGAATCCGCCCAGCAAATATTTCAAATAACGCCTTTTTCCTCCCCCCCAACCCCGTCCCGTTTGTGTAGCCGTTTACAGCTGAAAGCTGAACGTCTTTGCCAAAAACCCACACGTCCACAAATACCCCTCTATAGGATTCAGTTATTCGTGTGTTAATTTTTCATGAAAAGCCCAGTTTGTTGTTTTTTTGTGCGTTTGAAAGAACCGCTGCCGCTAAAATCACACCAAGCGCTTCGCTCCTCTCGCAAATAATGACATGGCTGCTAATTCTGTGCTTTCGGAGGTAAATAGAAGTGTCTGGCATCCTGTGGTGACTCTAGACACTGTGGCTAGACTGTGGATCTGACAAAAAAAAAGGAAAATGTATTTTTTAATATTTCACATTAATACTATGTTGATAATATAAACAACATGAAATAAGCTTGTAATCCAAAAACAGAAATATATACTCAACATCAAAAGAACAGCTGCACCCAGAAGGAGGTGTGGGAGTGCGGTGGTGTTGGGAAGGACGATAAAGGTGACCAGGATCAATAACTGATGATAAATTTAGACTGATATGATCAATATTTATTGAGCTACACATACAGAAGTCTGTCTCTCAGTATGGCGTCGGGCCGCCGTGTTCGCTAACCCAACATGCCAGACGATTCAGCATCATGGAGCTGTAGAGGTTCCTAATGGTGTCCTGTGATAATCCATCCCTTGCAGCTTGAATATCCTCACACAGTTCCTGCAGATGGTGCGGTAGGGGTGGAGGTGGAGCGACACCAGGCCTTCTGGACGTGTGACAACAGACCGTGGTGCTGACCACGGTGCCCCCACACACGGATTCGTTGGTCTTCCCCACCAAGACTAAAGCGGGACTCGTAACTGAAGATGACCCGCTGCCATTCTGAGTCCCTCCATGACAGTCTGGTACGACACCACTGCAGTCTTTGGTGACGTGGTGTTAAGGACAGTCATGCTAACGGTCTGTGTGCATGTAGTCCTGCGTGGTGCAGCCGTCTGCCAATGGTGCTGCACTAACAGGACCCACCCACCGTGTTTTACTGTATGAGTGTACATATATCCGGGCTGGGGCCCCAACCAGGTCCCTGCCTTGGCCGGTAGCAAAAGGCGCCTCTGCTAGCGCTAGAGACGTGCAGTTAAAGGATCGGTCCCACTGTGCTGAGCATTACTGATTACATATCCAGTCACCATCAGTGTTATATCAGCCACATGGCGTCAGAAACCTCTGAGATTCCGTATCAAGAATTTGACACAGTTTCAGAAGTGGGATGAAGCGGCTTTGCAGTTTGCATGATGCTAACGGCGTGCTAGCCTTGTAGCCCCAAACCTGAGAAGCAAACCTCAGCCGCTGAACATGCCTCGGCTAATCCTCTACTTAAAGGCTGAAGTTGAGTAAGTTAGATGTTTTTTTTTTCCGTTTTGTTATAAAGGATATACTTCTCTTCATAAAGGCACCGGAGCACGGCCTACATTCTGGAGGCTGCGCCTGCCTGGCAGATACAATCTTCCCTGAGTTTGGTGAATGAGGCATGAGAGCGGCAAAAGACCACACAGGCGCCGCCTCTGACGTGAGATTGCATCGCCTCACCCACGCTCCCCCCCAACCCTAAACGCCAAACCCCCGGCTGCCCGAACACCTCCAGAAGCTCCAGAGATGCGGCAGTAAGCAGCTTTCTGGGGCGCGGGGTTCAGAAACCGGCGCGCTGCTATTAAACCGCCACACACAGGAAATACAAACCCTCCCTTGACCTATATTGCGCGCGTGCAGGTGCCGCAAACCCCCCCTCTGCATCTTTTTTTTTTTTTTGGCTTTTGTTCACCTGCCTGCTGTTCTCTGTCTTTCGCTCAATCCACTTCCTGAACAGATGAACATCATGAGTCGGCAGCTGTAACGATCTCAAGCGCGGTCCCTTATTTCTGTCGCAGGAGCATTATACTAGCATACCGCTGCACGAGACATGCTTCACGTCCACAGTGGTGAACTCACTACACGATGTGCTCCCAATTTTAGGAATACTGTACACACATACTGGATATTGCTATTGAAACTCGGCTTAGAGGTCAAACACATGTTCAAGAGACTACAGGATAAGAACGACAGCGTAGCCTCATCCAAACAGACTAGTTACCTCTTTCTGAATTGTTAATTTATCATTTTCTAGACTTGCTTAACAAACTACAAGATGGGATGACTACGCCAATGTAGCTGTATCCAAACACTGTTTTCTAAAATCAAAAAAATTATAATTTTTTCACTCTACCCTAATTTTTATTTGGCTATTTTTATTTTCATGATAATTGCACACCTATTAAATTTATATTTAAAATACAAAATATAAAAAAAAAACACTTTCAGATAAAAATTCAGGCCTTAACGTGCGGCTACCGCTGTTTTTAGCTATGCTACAATTAATATTTGTGCATTCTTCTAAATAATATTCTCTCAAACAACATCAGCAGCCGTATAAGCTAATCTGTTTGAGATGACTTGAATGTAAGTCACCTTTGTATTGATAAAACTGTAAATAAAATCTATTTTACAATCATTTTTATATCACATGAATACAGTATCAGCTCCCACATAGCAAGTGCATTTAGGCCTGCTGGCTTGATAAGGTGTGCACCCTGACTGTTTGCCCCTCAAACCACCCAGATTAAAACTAGTTTGTATCTCCTAAAACTGATTTTTAATGTGTATAGCTTTTTATTTTAGAACATAAACTAAAACAAATATGACAAACAACCGAGCAAATGAAAATAACGACTAGGCGGATAAGAAAGTGATTTTTGCTGACACTGAATTTTTTTATTTATTTAATTTTTTTTATCAAGTATAATAAAAGTAAGAAGTGAAGGAGGAATGAGTAAAATGGACAGTGAGTGGAAAATGAGAGACATATATATAAAACTCTTCTATCCTGAGCAAAATGGCAATGGTCCGCCAGCTTTGCCCTTCACTGGGCCAACAGTGGCTTGCTAGCCTCTTGCTATCAGAGGTATTTTTAATCTATGCTATTAAAAAAAGACTTTTAATTAATATTTACATAATGGAAAAAGTGTCAAACCCATTTAACACAACACGTCAGAAATTCCAGTAATCTAAACTTGAATATTATTATTTATAAATGTACCGTATGATGCTATTTAAAAAAGAAAGGCTTTTATATATGAGCCGAGAACACTAGTTTAGCAACAACAGGCCTTCGTCTTTGGTCTTTTATGGCTGTAACAACTACAACATACAAAATCCAGTTCAAATACACGTTTAAAAGTAGAGTCTGAATAGACACATAAAATGAAAATATACACCACTGCTAGCTTTCCCTTAGCATTACTTAGCAATGCTAGCAGTGCTAGCTTTAGGAGGGTGTTAGTTTTAGTTAGTTAGTAAGCTAGTTAGAGCTTTACTGTAAAACTACAACAGTAAAACTACAGCATTTACAAGTTTAAGCATTTATGTTTGAGCTAGAACTTGAAATAGATGCCATAAAATATGAATAAACACCTCTAGCTCAGCTTTAGCAGTGCTAGCTGAAATTAGCCTCGTGCTAGTGGTGGTATTTAATAGATAATGGCTGTTTACAAAGTGAATTTCAAGGTTTCTGCACGAAGCTTTGCTATGAAATGACGTCCAACGACTGACACATGGTTCAATTCTTAACACTTAACACTGCGCATGTGATTCTATAAAAGAATAGCCTTCGGGCGCTTTGCTGAGCAGCTGGCAAGAGAACATGTTAGCGAGTAGGCCTTTTCTCAGCCTTTTCTCCAGCAATAAATTTAAAATAAGTTTTTCAAGACAATAATTTTAAAGGTGATCCATTTCCACAGGAATATTTTACACACTGCACATACCGAACATTCTACGCCGCGCTAAATGCATTTGGACAAGATTCCTTATGCTATGATATGGCACGGCTACGCTAGCTAGACCCAGGCTAGGAATCACCTAAAATGGTCTTAAATGTATGATGGTCAAACCACAGGAGCATCTTACTCCTGTATGGTGTTTTTTAAACCATGTAAGGAAAAAAAGGAAGTTCATAAGCAGCTACTTTTGTTTAGCAATGAGCCTTGCAGCTATGTAGCGTTTAGCTTACGCTAACTATATTAGCGAGAAGCCATCTTGTCGCTAATTTGCTGCTTCTAGGGTATAAAATCTGAGCAAAGGCGCGACAGCGAGGTGGAACTGCCGTTCCCAAGGCCTGGCTGGGCCGCATATGCGCCGGGACCAGGCACTGCGGAGAGGGGTAGCGCTAATCAGTCATGCTAGCAGGGGGAATGAGGAGGATAAAGAGTGATTCTTGCCACGGGGCATCGCGGGCTCCTGAAGAGGCGCGGACCGGGGGCAGGTGGGAGGGAGTATTGTGTGCCGTGGCCGCGCGTTATAGGATTGAGCCGCAGTTGCCTTTGTGCGACGATTTTTGTTGAGGGATTATGTTCTTTGAGAGAGTTGCGCAGGCTGCCGCTCGGGGTGGAGGCGGTGATGGGGCGGGAGGCGGTGTCTTTGTTCAAGGGGGGGGTAGAAAGAGAGAATAAAGGGGGAGGGTGGTGGGGGGGAAAGTAAAAAGAGTCAGGGGAGAAAGAAGAAAAAGGAAGAAGAGATGGAGAGCGAGGAAAAAGGTGGAGGGAGACGTTGGGGAGGGGTCATTTGTGATACTGGTGTCAATGAGCTGCTAGTCAGGCCATGTAAGCAGCCATGTAACAATTTAACATCGATTTACCGCCCAGGAAGAAGCCCATCTCCAAAGACTGGAATGCCACAATGGACTGACTGTATGTGATCATTTCGGCACGAATAAAATAAAACCTACATCCACACAGTTCTGGGAGAAAGCGAATTAATCGAAAGGCGACTTTCGGTTAACGCACTTTAGATTTAACTGGAAATGCTTCATATTTGAAATGTCAAGGACTCTATGGATCTGTAGGCCCATTGGCTTCAGAGGCATGTGAAGCTCAACACCACTCATAACACCACTACCCGCCTGGGAGCCACCACCACATGTGGGAGACTAGGGTTCGAATGCCGGACTGGGTGACTACGCTGTGCCACACCAATAAGAGTCCCTGGGCAAGACTCCCAACACCACACTGGGCTCTGGTTAAGAGCATCAGCTAAATACCGTCAATGTTAATATATCATCAACGCAGATACTTTACCTTTGCATGTGTATATGTGTACCAGTGTGCATCAGGGTAGCCACGGCTAACACGCAGATGACTGGAACTCAATAGTCACCCAAATATTTCTGCAAAAATGCATCTCCACAACTTCTCTCAGCCCGCTCAAGCCACATCCGGGCCTTCAACAAGGTCACACCGGCTTGTCAGTGTGGTTAGGCGTACAGTAAGAACATTTTGTTTTACCCTGGATTATTCTCTGGACCTCCCAGAGTGCACCGAAGGAGCATTCAAAGAGAACTCAGTACAAACTGAGGATGTAGGTCAGTATCGGCTGACCTACATCAATACCTAGCAATACCCGAACCTCCATCCAGCCAAACCTCCTTTTTCCTGTGCACGTGACGGTTAGTACATAAAGACGTATGATGTGGTTTTTTAAAAACCTGTATTTCAGTGTTCGCAGGCCGACTCCCAGCAGTTCATGCTCACTGCCGTTCAGCGTGATTCTTCTTCCTCTGGCTTAGTAATGCTTTCAGTTTGAACAACAATGTAAAACAGTAAGTAGTCCAAAAACTGCTATGTCACTTCCTGCCATGCTAATCCCAATGCTATGTTTACATTATGACCATAAATATCTGGATGTTCTATATTTCTTTGATGAAACGGTGTCGGAAAGGTTGCTGGGACAAACAATATTCACGTTTTGCCGTTAGCCCAAGCGGTGGAATCAACTAGATGTACGTTTTTTTATTTAAAGAAAGAAAAGTGGGATCTGAATGTCCGTTGTTAAAGACATTACCCTTCCTACAACAGACCTAAATAATAACGCTTCATAAATACATTAGCATGTGTTGAAAAGAAACTTAGGACCATTGTTACTATGGTAACACTATTTCGATGGCAGCAGTTACATTGTTGTGTGCCATAGTCAGTTACTGGATGTTGCCGAATCCACCAGTCGTGCTTACGAGTTATAACTATTTATGCAAATATGCAGGAAGTTGCTTTTCCAAGCACCGTCATAATCCTGTTACTGGTTTTGATTATTGTTGATGTCATACACTTTAGCCACAGTGACCATATGCCCTCTAGAGGAAACTCTAGAATTACTCTAGAATTACTGCAACTAAATATCATACTACAGGTGGCGATATAGAACCAAGTCAGGTAGCTAAATTCACTAAAAACTGAGTTTATGCAAATGCTTCAACACCGGCAGCAAAAACGCATTGTGTTGATTCCCTAAGCAAAAAAAAAAAGAGGAAACATGAATATGAATATGAATTGTAGTGCACATTTTTAACTCAATGTAATAAAAATATTAAAAACTTAATTGAATTTAAATTTTATTTAAAATGTGCTAACATTTTTGTGCTGGCCAAATTTGATGTTTTGTAATGTCTAAAGTTGCCTCAGTATGTTAAATTCAGCAAAGGTACAGGATTTTATCATTATTTTTATTATTATTATTATTGTTATTATTATTAAAATTATAAAATATAATTTAAATAATAATAATAATAATAATATAAAATTTTAATAATTTATATTTTTATAAATTATTAAATTTTTGTAT
>JAMWET010006014.1:115000-162500 GCA_024036415.1 Prochilodus magdalenae | reverse complement strand
TGTTTCACCATGAGGCGGATCTCCTGTCGACAATTGCCCCGTGGTATGGAGACAAAGGAGGTCCCACGTTATCCTAATAGGCGTGCTGGGCCTTGTAGGGTCCACGAAGAGAGTCCACATCGTGCTCAGGCCCTGCGGACAGACGCTGCTGCAGTGGTACCGTCCCGAACAGAGAGCGCTGCTTTAGCAGTGGCCATCATAAGGCTCATCCGGGTACCTCGGTGCTGGGTACCCCAGATCCAATCCAATACTGGCTGTGACTGAGCTCTGCTTTAACCTGGACCGTGGAGTTTGACCGTGGAGTGAAACAGGTAGCTTAAAGTAGTGGAGATGGTTCCTCAGGGGTTCTCCAGTAAAAGCAGTGGTTCTAAGGAGAACCACGAGTGCTGCATAGAGCCATCTCTGGCTTTCATGGTTCTTTGCATGGTGAAACAGTTCTTCGTATTGATGGAGGGAGATTGCTAATGTTGAATGCTGATGGGCAGGGCAACGGTATTCCAGGTGGTTGTTATTCTGCGTTGGTAAAGACTGTATATACTGTATATATGTTGGTGGTTGGTACTACTTGTATGTCGCTCTGGATAAGAGCGTCAGCTAAATACTGTAAATGTACATATATACAGTGGCGCTCAAAAGTTTATGATCCCCTTTGTTAACAGCAGCGCCTCTACTTTCTGCGGAGACTGAGGAAAGCTCACCTTCCTCCTCCAATCCTCACCATGTTCTACAGAGGGACTGTGGAGAGCATCCTGAGCAGCTGCATCATCGCCTGGTTTGGGAATTGCAAATTCGAAGAGTGAGGACAGCTGAGAAGATCTCTCCCCTCAGTCACAGACATTTACACCACACGCTGCACCCGTAAGGCCCTCGGCATTGTGAAGGACCCCACTCATCCCTCACATGGACTTTTCTCACTGCTGCCGTCTAGCAGAAGGTACAGCAGCCTGTCCCACAGCAGTCAGACTTCTAAACAGTGACTGAACTAAAAGTGGACCGTGGCGTTGCCCAAGTGAATTAGCGTTGGGTCTTTCCAATCGATGGGTTGGTGATCAGGTGTGAGCAGTCGCCTGTGGTTGTACTTAAAACACAGGGACCTGTTAAAGTCGGGTCTTCATCACACGTGTTTGTGGACGTGGATCGCGTTAAGAACAAAGGAAGGATCTCAGAGAAGGAATCGTTGACGCTCATCACTGGGTTCGAACCCACTTCCTGGTATCTATGCTTCTGGAGGTTAGGGAACCAGCCTTGTGACCGGAGGGTCGCCGGTTCGATTCCCTGAACTGACAGTAGCAAGGCACCTAACCCCCAACTGCTCCCGGGGCGCCGTGGATAGGGCTGCCCACCGCTCTGGGTAAGTGGAGTCGGAGAATAAATTTCCCCACTGTGGGATCAACAAGGGATTTAAATCAGGCTGGAGATAAAAGGTAACCTAGCCATCTCCGAAGGGTTTGGACTCCACCAATCCGCAGTTAGACAGATGGGGTACAAATGGACCTATTGTAAGACCCTCCCCAGGAGCAGTGATCCAAGAGCAAGGCGTGCCATAGTCTGCAAGGTCACAAAGGAACCCAGGGTAAGCAGCCAAAGGCCTTTCTCACAGTGGCTGATGTTAATGAGTCCACCATCTGAAGAACACTGAACAATAATGGTGTGCTGGGCAGGAAGAACGCCACTCCTCCCTGAAAGGAGCATCGCTGTCCGTCTGTGTTAAGGCAGTCCAGCGTCGGATCTCATCAGTGGAACATGGTGGTGGTAGCATCATGGTTTGGGCCTGTTATGCTGTATCTGAACGGGGAGTGCTGAATCACATGTTCCACAAGCCCCTAGACCCCTCAACATGCAGACCTATCAGGGCTGCTGAACTCTTGAACACACACATAATGAACACACACATTCAGTACACATGTGGTCCTCCGTAGGCCCACAAACTACACAACCCACACGTATCAGAACTGTACACTGTATTATTAATTAAAGATGTGCAGCTCTTTTATGTGCAGTAATCTCACAGTTTATCACTTTCCAGTGTTAAGGTTAAAGCTACAGTGTTAAGTTTACATCATATGTTACAGTGTGCAGTAATATTATCACTTAAAAACATTTTTCTGTTTTGTTTTTTTCTTCTATATTTATACGTATGTCTCATATACGTTTAATCATATATGTTTTTATAACATATACGTTATGTTATGAGTATATCTGGTGTGTTGGAAAAATGCCATCTTGTTCAGCTATGCACTCCTGTTGTAAAATCTAAATGACAAAGTTCACTTTGACTTCGAAAAAGACAATGGCTATGTATACATATATATATATATATAAATATATATAAATTGGACCGACCAATAGAATCGCTCCAAACCTGCTTAGTAATAAACCTTGTTCGATCAGCTCCACTGCAGGGTTAGAAAGCTGGTCCATCCTACTGTACAGCTCCACTCTGGAGGGTTTTAAGGTGGACTGTATAATTTATTTTGCTATTTATATATTTATAGTTTGATGTCTTCACTTTTATATGAGTCGCCGAGTCTCAACCTTTGACTGGTAGTGTGTATATATAACCAATGTGAATGTAACCATTCTAAAAAGTCTCTAAAGTAGTTATTACTAGTCCTTACTAGGTGATGCAATTTTGCAGGTACATCAATAAATACATCTATACATACATACAAACACATACATACAAACACATACATATAAACACATACATACTGTATGTACAGTGGGGGAAATGAGAATTTGATATATGGACAATATTTAATATTTCCCACCAAATCCAAGATCTGTCTTTTTTTTTTCGTAGGGACATTTCAGCTGCGAGAGACAGAATCTAATAACAAATCCAGAACATCACACTGTATGATTTTTAAATAATTCATTTGCATTTTATTGCAGTAAATAGGTATTTGATACAATAGAAAAACAGAACTTCATATCTGGTACAGAAACCTTCGTTCGCAGGTACAGAGGTCAGACATGTCCTGTAGCTCCCTGTAGTCTGCAGGGCTTTTGGCCCACCCCTCCATACAGACCTTCTCCAGATCGTTCAGGTTTTGGGGCTGTCGGTGGGCAGCACTGAGTTTCAGCTCCCTCCAAACATTTCCTCTTGGTTTCAGGTCTGGAGACTGGCTCGGCCACTCCAGGACCTTGACATGCTCCTAACGGAGCCGCTCCTTAGTCGCCCTGGCTGTGTGTTCCAGGTCATGGTCATGCTGGAAGACCCAGCCACGACCCATCTTCAGTGCTCTTACTGAGGGACGGAGGTTGTTGGCCAATATCTCCCCCATCCATCTTCCTTATAGTACACTGCAGTCGTCCTGTCCCCTGTGCAGGAAAGCACCCCATGTATGATGTCTCCACCACCATGCTTCACGGTTAGGATGGTGTTCTTGGGGTTGTACTCCATCCTTCGTCTTCCTCTAAACACGGTGGGTGGAGTTGATAAAAAAACCACACGACCTTCTCCCATGCTTCCTTTGGATCATCCAGATGGTCATTGGCGAACTTGAAACGGGCCTGGCCGTGTGCTGGCGTGAGCAGGTTGCACGTTGTAGTGTGTTACATATGGTCCTCTTTGAGACACTGGTCCCAGCTCTCTTCAGGTCTTGGGCCAGGTCCTTCCGTGTAGTCCTGGGTTGATTCCTGACCTTTCTCAGAATCATCCTTACCCCACGAGACAAGATCTGGAGCCAAAGGCCGAGGACGAATGACTCTGCTCTGTCGTCCTGTAGCCCATCCCAGCCTTGTGCAGGTCTACAGTTTTGTCCCTAGTGTCCTCAGACAGCTCTTTGGTCTTGGCCAGGGTGATGAGGTTGGAGTTTGATTGAATGAGTGTGTGGACAGGTGTCTTTTATACAGGTAACGAGTTCAAACAGGTTGCAGAATAGGAGGGCTTATGAGGGACACTTACTGAGTTACTGTACACCAACACACTACTTAAACTACACTAACACATTACACTTACTGAGTTACTGTACACCAACACACTACTTACAGCACACTAACACATTACACTTACTGAGTTACCGTACACCAACACACTACTTACAGTACACTAACACATTACACTTACTAAGTTACTGTACACCGACACGCTACTTACAGTACACTAACACATCACTTACTGAGTTACTGTACACCAACACAATACTTACAGCACACTAACACATTACACTTACTGAGTTACCGTACACCAACACACTACTTACAGTACACTAACACATTACACTTACTAAGTTACTGTACACCAACACACTACTTACAGTACACTAACACATCACTTACTGAGTTACTGTACACCAACACAATACTTACAGCACACTAACACATTACACTTACTGAGTTACTGTACACCAACACACTACTTACAGTACACTAACACATCACTTACTGAGTTCCTGTACACCAACACACTACTTACAGTACACTAACACATCACTTACTGAGTTACTGTACACCAACACACTACTTACAGCACACTAACACATTACACTTACTGAGTTACTGTACACCAACACACTACGTACAGTAACTCACTTACTGAGTTACTGTACACCAACACACTACTTACAGCACACTAACACATTACACTTACTGAGTTACTGTACACCAACACACTACTTACAGTACACTAACACATTACACTTACTGAGTTACTGTACACCAACACACTACTTACAGCACACTAACACATTACATTACACTTAACTGTTCAACACTGCTGGAACTGAGGAAGTTGATCCACTGTTTGTAATGTGTTTTTGTAAACTGTATGTTCTCTGATTGGCTGCAGTTCTTCAAAGAGCGTTCTTTGGGCAGATCTGCCTCGCATAATATTAAACCCAGTGTGGGGAAAATTAATATTTGGCACCATTAGTGGGATGTTAGCACAATGCAGGAAAACCAGTGGAGGCATTAGCGGGAATTAGCATCACCATTGTAGAGGAAATTTGATAAGGCAAAGCTTCTTATAAGGTGAAGGTTCCTGTATTACACACTGCTGAATTACCATATGTTCATTTTTACAAGACAAAAAAATTATAAAAGGAAATTCTTGGCAATGCACAACACCGTGGTCAGAGCCAAGATGGACGGGTTGTTCACATGTGTCACACGTCCAGAAGGCCTGGTGTCCCTCCACCTCCACCCCTACTGCACCATCTGCAGGAACTGTGTGAGGATGTTCAAGCTGCATGGGATGGATTATCACAGGACACCATTAGGAACCTCTACAGCTCCATGATGCCGAGACGTCTGGTGTGTTGGGTTAGCAAACACGGCGACCCGACCCCATACTGAGAGACAGACTTCTGTATGTGTAGCTCAATAAATATTGACCATATCAGTCTAAATTTATCAATAACAATCATCATATTCACAAACCAAGATGCTTTACAAGAAGTAGTTTAACATTTTTAATATTGTGGTGATGGCTTTTAAGGAGTCAAACTTTCTCTGTGTCTTTGTGAGCAGCTTATTGAGATGCCCCTCCCCCATGAAGTGTACTCGACGCTGGCTGATGAATGGAGGGAGCTGTAGATGCTTTAAATGTAGTTAATGGGTTTCTTCTCTCATGACAGACATTTGTTTTCTGAGCTGCTCTGATGGATATGTAGTTGCTAATAGGTTCGCTCTCAGCTGTTTGCACACTGTCTCTCTCTCCCTCTCTCTCTCCCTCTCTCTCTCTCTCTCTTGTCTGAAAAATCATCCCATCTGTCACATCAGCACTCCAGCTTTCCTCGCGTCACACGCAAACTGTCATTTATAAGTAAACTTTAAGGAAATGTCATTTTTGAGTTCGTTGTTCCGTAAGTCTGATTTACAGCCGCCTTCAGTTCTGGTATGCGTAGCGGAAATTGACACTAGTAACAGTCATTGGTCATTTCAGTGCACTTTTTTGTTTTGCAGAATTAAGATCTAGAAAAAAACAGGTCGGAAAGAGTCCGTACTATTTGGCATGACAACGCTCATGATTACTGTACAACACTATAATGATTAGCTTTATAAGAGTAAAGCTGGGTTAAAGGAAAACCAAGTTTACAGTGTGAAAGCAAAACCTGTCACCCAATAAATGATAACTTAAATTATAGTGGAATTTAATCGAATCTTCAAGATTTTGTATAGTTCAATCACACTATGTTACAAAGAGAGTTGAGTTGCAAGTCAGTTGAGAGTACAAGTTGAGTTGATAGTCAATTGAGAAGAGTCTAAGTTGAGTTGCAGAGTCAGTTAGGGATAGTCTGAGTTGAGTTGTAAGTAATTTAGGAAGAGCCTAAGTTGAATTGTGAGTAAGTTAGGCTGGCGGGGGTCTAAGTTGGGTTGCAGAGTCAGTTGCGGGAGTCTGATTTGAGTTGTGAGTAAGTTAAGGGGAGTCTGAGTTGAGTTGCAGAGTCAGTTATGGGAAGTCTGAGTTGAGTTGCAGAGTCAGTTAGGGGAAGTCTGAGTTGAGTTGTAAGTAACCTAGGAAAAGTCTAAGTTGAATTGTATGTAAGTTAGGGGGAGTCTGAGTTGAATTGTGAGTACGTTAGGGGGAGTCTGAGTTGAGTTGTAAGTAAGTTAGGAAGAGTCTAAGTTGAATTGTGAGTCAGTTGGTGGAGTCAGAGTTGAGTTGTGAGTATGTTTGGAAGAGTCTAAGTTGAATTGTGAGTATGTTAGGGGGAGTCTGAGTTGAGTTGCAAAGTCAGTTGGGGGAGTCTGAGTTGAGTTGCAAAGTCAGTTGGGGGAGTCTGAGTTGAGTTGTAAGTAAGTTAGGAAGAGTCTTAGTTGAACTGTAAGTAAGGTAGGGGGGAGTCTGAGTTGAGTTGCAGAGTCAGTTATGGGGGGTCTAAGTTGAGTTGCAGAGTCAGTTGCGGGAGTCTGATTTGAGTTGGGAGTAAGTTAGGGGGAGTGTGAGTTGAGTTGCAGAGTCAGTTGCGGGAGTCTGATTTGAGTTGGGAGTAAGTTAGGGGGAGTCTGAGTTGAGTTGCAAAGTCAGTTATGGGAAGTCTGAGTTTAGTTGCAGAGTCAGTTAGGGGAAGTCTGAGTTGAGTTGTAAGTAACTTAAGAAGAGTCTAAATTGAACTGTGAGTAAGTTAGGGGGAGTCTGAGTTGAATTGTGAGTAAGTTAAGGGGAGTCTGAGTAGAGTTGTAAGTAAGTTAGGGGGAGTCTAAGTTGAATTGTGAGTAAGTTAGGGGAAGTCTAAGTTGAATTGTGAGTCCATTGGGGGAGTCTGAGTTGAGTTGTGAGTATGTTAGGAAGAGTCTAAGTTGAATTGTGAGTACATTATGGGGAGTCTTGAGTTGCAAAGTCAGTTAGGGGGAGTCTGAGTTGAGTTGCAGAGTCAGTTGGGGAAGTCTGAGTTGAGTTGTGAGTTAGTTACAGAGAGTCTGGGTTGAGTTGTGTGTCAGTTAGAGGGGAGTCCAAGTTAAGTTGTTAGTAAGTTAGGGAGAGTGCAAGTTGAGTTGCAGAGTTAGGGATAGTCAGAGTTGAGTTGTGAGTCAGTTGGGGAGAGTCTGAGTTATTAGTAAATTAGGGTAGGTTTGAACTAAGTTGTTTGTAATTTAGCGAGAGTTCGAGTTGATTTGAGAGTCAGTTAGGGAGAGTCCATGTTGAGTTTCTAGGAAGTCTGGGAAAGTCTGACCTGATACTCAGTTAGGTAGAGTTTGAGTTGTAACTCAGTTTAAGGGGTGGCTGAGTTGAGTTGCGAGTCGGCACAAAGAGAATCTCAGTTGAGTTGCAGGTCAGTTCACAGAGGCTTGAGCGTCACTTTCAGTACAGTCCGAGTGGAGTTGCGAGTGAGTTTAAGAAGTTTAGGGACTTAAGAATCTGAAAGTTGCTTGAATCCCCATCTCTGCTGCATGTTGACCAAACCATGCCCATTCTGACAATGCCAAACCACATAATGCACATATTCCAGCAGAATGGCTCAGGGTGCAACATTCATACATCCGTTATAAGGTTACCCATATTCAGTGGTATCATAACTGTAATATGCTGGTACTGTGCACAGATCTCTAATAATAAATATGAAGTTGTATACAGTACATATTTTTTAAGATGTGTCCAGAATTAATATGGAATGGCTGAGAAGCCTGTACAACATATATGATAAAGATTATAAAGTTTATAAAGTTATAATAAATTAATATTCCTGAATGCAGTTAGATTAGAAAACTACCAGACTGACTGTCTAATGAATTTATTATCCAGAATTATAGTAATCGATTAGTAAACAAATCTATAAAATCAATAGTCCTTAATTAAGTTAATTATTACTAATAAAACTCTTGAGTTATAATTATAAAAAAAATTATTATTCAGATTAAAGCTATAGTTTAATTATTTCCCAGAAAAATAATATCCTATAATACTAACTATAATAAAAATGTCCACTATAATTTGAATGACGTGACCAATATCAGGGAAAGATAGCTTGACACAAAGACGCACAGTATCGTATAATAATTACAGTAATCAATAATTACCATTTCATTGATATCTGTGATATGTAATGTATATTGTTCCCAGAAATGTGTAATAATAACACCTAAAAATATGTGTCATGGTTTCCCCTATTTAACTGTGCATTATATATGATATTATTGCACATAAATCACCTAAAATATTATTGAGTGATGTTAATAAATGAACGTCCACTAGATTATATTCTCATATATTATATTATACGTTTATGTCGTTTGATATTCCAACATTCATATCATCTCTGTAACACACAATGCATTACATTTAGCTCTATGTTTAAATTTAATATCATTAAACCAGGAACTTGATAAGGTGTACGTTCAGACTCTACAGTGTAATTTAATAAACGCCGGTACTTACAGAATGCTGTATTCAGCCGAGGGGAATAACTGCGGCCTAATTGAGATATGAAAAATACGTCCTTTATGATCCTGACAGGAGAACGTCTCCGAAGCATGCATGTCATCCTATTTCTGTGGAAAAAGCCCTTTATGCCATATTATTGTTCACGTAGTCTTGGATTACCACGAAGCAATAGAATTATATCATTGACCAGAATTCATTAAATTATTGGGGAAACAAAAAAAGGGAAAAAAGAGAAAGGGGAAGGGGAGAAGAGGGAGGGGGGGGGGGGGGAAAAAAAGGAAAAGGGAGAGGAGGAGGAAAAAGGGGAGATGAGGCAGGATTAGAATGTTCAGCACTAATGGATTGTTCAAGTTTGCGTGGGGGGCGGGTTTCGTCACATGTGTGCAAACAGGTCTTAATATGATTACCGGAGTGGATATCAATTCAATTAAAATTAATACGTTAATGCCATTTAGCCAATTAATCATGCAGCATCAAACGGGAGGGAACAATGCGCGAGGATGCCGCAGCTCGCTGTTGTAGATGTGCGTGAATGGTGTGTGTCTGCGGCCTTTTCTGCTTTTGTCGTGAATTATGCTTCATTTTCACTTTATTAATCCGTTTATTATGCAAAAAAACGCAAACTGCTCTCGCCTCGTAGAGTAATAATAGGAGGACTCCCTCCTGCGTGCGTGCCTGCGTGTTGTGATGGGCTCGGCTTTGGGAGATTGTAAGGGAGAAGCCGATTAATAGAACATTGGGATTAATAAATGAAAGGCGCTGAGTGACAGACTGCTCCGAGGACGCAGCATCTCCTACTGGAGACATAGCTGGACTGAAGCCTAGTGAGCTTCACACACGTGCAGACCCATCGGACTGGTGTTTCGGGGTCTGAGCACAGCATCCCATAACAGTAAGCCCACCCTGAGCTTCAGCTCTGTTAGCCAGGATCGGAAATATGGACTGGACTGAATCGTATTATTATTAATAGCAGTAGTAGATAATACTGATAATAAAAGTTTTTGATAAAATAATGAGATCATAAAGCCATTGTTTAAATTGTGGGAGAGATCCGATTAGATCAGACTGGACTACACTAGATCAGACTAGCCTAGAATAGATTAAATTAGACTACATCACGCTAGCCTAGAGTTGACTAGATTATATCAGACTAGCCTAGAATAGATTATACTAGATCAGACTATCTTAGACTAGACTAGCATAGATTAGATCAGACTATCCTAGACATGACTAGATTATATCAGACTAGCCTAGAATAGATTAGACTAGCCTAGACTAGACTAGCATAGATTAGATCAGACTAGCCTAGACTACCTCAGACTAGCCTAGACATGACTATATTATATCAGACTAGCCTAGAATAGATTCGAATAGATCAGACTAGCCTAGAATAGATTAGATCAGACTAGCCTAGACTACATCAGACTAGCCTAGACTTGACTAGATTATATCAAACTAGCCTAGAATAGATAAAGACTAGATCAGACTAGCCTACCATAAATTAGATCAGAGTAGCCTAGGCTAGATAAAACAAGACTATCTTGAATTAGATTGGACTAGATTAGATCAGGCTAGCCTAGATTAGATCAAACTAGCGGCTGAAGTGATGCACCCATCATGCCTAGTGCCTCCCGTACCAGCCTGTGGTGGCAGTGCCGTGATCTGGGGTTGCTACAGTTGGTCAGGTCCAGGTTCAGCAACGTTATGTGCCCAGAGAATGAGGTCAGCTGACCACCTGGACATACCGGACCGCCTGGTTATTGCATTAATGGATTTTGGCTTTACTGATGGGATGGGCATATTTCAAGATGGCAATGCCAGGACTCATCAGGCTCAGATTGTGGAGGAGTGGTTCAGGGAGCATGAGACATTATTTCACACATGGATTGGCCAGACCATTGGCCAGACCTGAACCCCATGGAGAGTCTCTGGGATGTGCTGGAGAAGACTTTGTGCAGTGGTCCACATCGAACATCAATACAAGATCTTGGGGGGAAGTTAATGAAACTCTGGACAGAAATAAATGTTGTGCAGAAGCTTATGGAAACTATGCCTCAGTGAATGTGTGCCGTGATCAAAGCTAAAGATGGTCCATCAAAACATTAGACTGTGTGACCTTTTTTTGGCCACGCCTCTACTGCCAGAGCAGTAGCCTACTACAAGCTCCACCCCTACGCCACTACGGCTGTTCCTACAGTGGCGTTGGTTGTGTTGTATCAGGTTGATCCAGAGTCTGATCCTAAAGGTCCGGTAGAACAAGCTGGTCGATCCACCTTCACGACCCAGCCAGGAGGAGACTGGTTCTCTCTGAGCCTGCCCGGCAGGTGGCCAATACGGACTGTGTTACGAGATGACATCACCTTGTAACAGAGCAAAGGGCTGGGATTCCAGCTAGGCGTTCCAGGCAGCTGGAAAAGCGGTTTCTATAAGAGAGGTTCTTCCTCTGGCGTGCACTTACGACTGTCCACATGCACAAAAATCTACAACACACTAAAGGAAAGAGGAAATGATAATAGATCCCCTTTAAGGCAACTGTGTGGTTCATGAGAGTAATGCCTACGTCGGGTTGTAGTAGCAGCTCTTTACCTTCTATACTCTCGCTCTTAACACTACTGGAACCATCCAAGAGCAGATTTGTTTAACAAGCAGTGCTTTGAACCGACTGGGTTCAGATATTTACATAGTTTCCTTATGAATAAAATATAGCATACCAGCAGTATTACTGTCAGTAGTGATTTGTGGCGACGGGGTATATTTTATTCATGTGCGACTGATGAAGTCAATCCCGAGGTCTTCTGTGTGCTCGGCGTGAAACACGCACTGTAAGGGAAACGATTTGTTTTGGTTGTTTGTTTGTGTTGTGCATATATGTTAATGCCTCTGACCTCTTTTGACCCCCTCGTGCAATGGTTATAGATTTCTCGTTACTCTGACTACGGGAGAAGTTCGGCAGGATCGACGCAGCCTCTCAGGAAGCAGCCCTTTGATATGAGCCTCGCGGGTGGACAAGAAGCCAAATGTTAGGCTGGTGTAGATAGAGTTCTGCCTCGGAAGCAGAAATGTAGATCAGTTATGATTTAACGTTGGTGTTATTAGGTTTTATTGGACATAGTTTTTCAGGTCGGGACCCTCACAGGACCACCACAGAGCTGGTATGATGTTGGTGGTGGATCATTCTCCGCACTGCAGTGACGCTGATGGGGTGCTGGTGTGTTAGTGTGTGTGGTGCTAGTGTGAGTGGATCAGACACAGCAGCGCAGCTGAGCACCTCAGTGTCACTGCTGAACTGAGAATCGTCCACCAACCAAAACTATCCAGCTCTACAGTGTCTGGTGGTCAGCGTGCTGCGGGCAGCCCCGGAAGATTAGAGGATGACCAGCCCTGCACTGTGCAGCAGTAGGTGAGCTATCGTCTCTGACTGTCCATCTACAAGGTGGACCAGCAAGGTAGGAGTGTCTAATAGAGTAGACAGTGAGTGGACACTGCTGTGTCTGATCCACTCACACCAGCACAACACACCCTAACACACCACCACCACGTCAGTGTCACTGCAGTGCTGAGAATGATCCACCACCCACATCATACCTGCTCTGTGGTGGTCCTGTGGGGGTCCTGACCATTGAAAAACAGGGTAATACAGTATACAGAGAAACAGATGGACTACAGTCTGTACCTGTAGAACTACAGAGTGTTCTATACGGTCAGTGGAGCTGATAAGATGGACAGACGGTGGGTGAATATTAAAGAAAGATACATTCGTTCTTTTAATTTGCCTGTAGCTCTTCAAGAACATTCCGGAAGCTCTCCACACACACTTCGCCAGAGGGATGTCTCAATGATGCCAGCTTCCAGGCCTCCTCGAACATTTCCTCGGGTAAACCCAGGCCAACGTTCCGGAAGATCAGTGCCACCTGAGACAGAACCGGCATCGTTATAAAGGAACGTTCCAGTCAGAGTGAAACAGTTCACTAGTGCTAAGTTCACTTGACATGCTTGCTTGGCTCCTAGGGCTGTGCTGTAATACGCTCTAGAATGGGTTACTGGGTTAAAGAGCAGGAAAGGCCCCATCTGATGATGTAACACGAAGGTGGGAGGAATGTTTGGAAAAACTACAGCTTCTAGTTTTAAACGTTAGGCTGTGTGTACAAGCCTACGGATCACTGGTACGTAGTCAGGACTGGTTGATGCTACAAGGATTTTACAGTTTGAGTTTATTGCAGGCTTACTGTGAGATTACTGAACTTATTTCTGGTCTGTTTTTTTTTTTTACTTATGTGATTTTAGTAAGTCTAATTATTAGCTTGTTTTTACCATTTCCTTTAGCCAATAAAATAATATTTGGCCAATGCAGCAAGATAAAATGACTAAATTTAAATTAAATGAGAAATAATAATAATAATAACAATAAATATTAATAATAATAAGAATAATAATAATAATAAACATTTTATTTGTAACACACTTTACAGTCAATAGTTAGATATACAGGGGTTGGACAATGAAACTGAAACACCTGGTTTTAGACCACCATCATTTATTAGTATGGTGTAGGGCCTCCTTTTGCGGCCAATACAGCATCAGTTGGTCTTGGGAATGACCTATACTGCGTCCTGCACAGTGGTCAGAGGGAGTTTAAGCCATTCTTCTTGCAGGATAGTGGCCAGGTCACTACGTGATGCTGGTGGAGGTTCGTCCTTCTTGGTGGTATGCTGACATTACCCTGGATACCGTGGCTCTTGATACATCACAAAGACTTGCTGTCTTGGTCACAGATGCGCCAGCAAGACGTTGCACCCAAACAATTAGTCCTCTTTTGAACTCTGGTTATGTCACCCATAATGCTGTGTGCATTGCAGTATGTTGAGCAGAACTGTGCTCTTACCTTCACAACATCTGAACCTTCACACTACTGCTTGCAACTGTGCAATTAATGAAGATTGGCCACCAGGCTGGTCCAATTTAGCCATGAGACCTCCCACACTAAAATGACAGGTGTTTCAGTTTCATTGTCCAACCCCTGTATAGTTTACTTGCCAAGATGTATTTGTTTGAAGGAGCTACATTGCAGTATATCTTTGCAAGCAAAATGAAGTAAAATAAAAAGTAAAATATTGCAGATAAAACTTAAAAGTAATTTTAAGGCAGTTTTCAGCTAATTTTAGGATTTCCAGTTTCTAGTCCATTTAACTTATTGCCATTTCCTTTTAACTTGTTTTGTGATTTTAGTTAGCCAAAATTTCTCATACTCTCTATACTGGCAGATATATAGACCTGATTCAAAAATAAACAAATAAAAATAAGCAAAACTATCAGCCAATATGGTGAAAAAGCATGACTAAAAATGACTAGAAATAAGTTAATAATCTTTTTTAAAAAATTCAACATAAGATCTTTTATTTCTAGTTATTTAATTTATTAATTCAATTTTATTTTTAAATATTATTTCCAGGTTTTTACTTGTTTTACTTGATTTTAGTAAGCAAAGTTTTCAAAAAAATGTTTGCCTGTTTTGAGCATATTACATATAACAAAATGATTGGCCAATATATTGAGAAATTGACAAAAATGATCAAATAATCTTAAAATTAGCTTAAAACTATCTGAAATGTTCTAATGTCTCACCTTAAAATCTCTAAATATGAAATATAAGATATATTAACTAGATATAAGATATCATTGTTTTGCAGTGTCAACAAGCCCTTCATAACTTCATAATATTTGTTCTAGATAGATAGATAGATAGATAGATAGATACTTTATTGATCCCAGAGGGAAATTCAGAGAATTCTAATTTATTCACGTCTTTATTTCACAAGTTAAAATACTGATTAAATCATCTGCTTAGGCTACTAGTTCTAATATTTCGGTCAACAGTGAAAAAAGGCATAATAAGTTATCACATTAGTATAATAATCTATAATTGCATAATCAATTCCAATCCTAACATGACGAGTGACTCCGCAAGGCTAAACGGAGTTGTATGAAGTGACGCCGGTGCTGGTCTACCTCCTCTTTGCTGCGGGGGGAGAAGAAGTGTTTCTCGTGCACTCCGCAAAGCGAATGTAGGGTGGGATACAGCAGGTTGTATGCCGTGGCCTCGTCTCCGTAGTTTGTGCGGTCACTGATGCGCTTGATACGCGGGGCGGGTAGGTCCGTACGCACTGACGGAACACCATACGTCCGATAATCTGTTTTTATGCAGAAACAAAACACGCCAGTTTATAAAGCCACAGACCCTCTAAGAGCGTTATTAACCCCTAGAAGTAGAGATGCACCGATCCGATATTAGGATCGGATATCGGTTCCGATATTAATTAGGTTTGCTGGATCGGGTATCGTATAATTGACCCCCACTCTAATTTGTGTAGAAGGCCAGCATCTGTAGATCTAGGATCACAAGCTTGAACATTAAGATAGAGACGTTCTGCGATGTAAGCAGGTACTAGATTATTTAGAGCTCTACAGAGCAGCAGCAGGACTTTAGGTCAAATCCCATTTCTCATTTTTCCCCCTACCCCTTGTTTTCGAGTGTAACCCTCCCCCTTGAAAGTTATAAGGGGTAGTGGGTGAAATCTTCCCCCCTATGATATGGGACAACCCTGCAAAACTGGAAACGTCATTTTGGGGGGGCGGGGGGACTCAGAATGTTACAGGCAAGCTAATTTGGTAACAGCCTTGTAAAAATAATAACGGTGTGTTTTCCTGACTATAGCATTAATGGTATGTCACACTGACCTTTTCCATTTATCCGAAGGAGACTGAAAGGCAAGGACGCTGGGGATTCCTTTTTACACATCAGTCAATCGAATGAGTCACCCAATACAAAGAGCCCACACAAAAACTACGACATGACTTCATTACCAGGCTGCTAGCGCTGCTCGGTAGGGGACCCTGCCAGTCTGCAGTGACAGCAGAGGAGGGTAAAGGTCAAGTTCATTTAACCCATCCAACACCCACATACACAAGTGAACACACACACAGTAGTGGGCAGTAAGCACACTTCCCTAGAACAGTGAGCAGCCCTGTCCACGGCGCCTGCCTTCCTCAAGGCCCCCCCCAGTCATTGCTGTCAGTGAATAAAACTGGTGACCCTCCAGTTACCAGGCTGGTTTCCTAACCTCCAGCCCACAACTGCCCCTCGAGCGTCATATGTCTTCAGGGGGGGGCAGACAATAATTTATTATCTCCACCAAGACTTCTTCAGTGATATGAAGCTGAACTTCCACCTTGATGGTGCAGCAAACTCAGGCATCAGAACACAACTGCTGCACCATTTACGATGGAACGGGAAATTCCGCCACTCGCTAATGTGACTCACCAGTAGTGGGAAGCCCACCCACGACAGCGGAGATGAGAGAAGAAGAGGTGATGAAGCGGTCCCTCTCTGTTCTCGACCTGCTGAGTGTTCTGGGGGTCTTTAGGGTGCCCCCCACCTCCACAGGCTCCAGGTCTTCAGCCCTGACCAGGCTTTCTGACCAGGCCTGTTTCGCTGAGTCTCTTCTCTGGAGCTCCACTCTCTGCATGTTGGCTGGAGCGCTGCTGACGTTGCGATCTGGGGGGTGGGACGAACGGGAAAACTCACTCACATAATAGAAGACAATGGGCAGTATACTTTGTTACCCTGTTCTTCACCGGACCACCACAGAACGAGTAATATGTGGGTGGTGGATCATTCTCAGCACTGCAGTGACACTGCCGTGGTGGTGGTGTGTTAGTGTGTGTGGTGATGGTGTGAGTGGATCGGACACAGCAGTAGTGCTGGACACCTCAGTGTCACTGCTGGACTGAGAATCGTCCACTAACCAATACTATACAGCACAACAGCGTCCTGTGGGCAGCGTCCTGTGGGCAGTGTCCTGTGGGCAGCGTCCTGTGGGCAGCGTCCAGTGTCCACAGGTGCAGGACTAGATGATGACCAACACTGCACTGTGCAGCACCAGATGAGCCATCGTTTCTGACTGTCCATCTACAAGGTGGACCAGCAAGGTAGGAGTGTCTACTAGAGTGGACAGTGAGTGGACACAGTGTCTAAACACTCCAGCAGCACTGCTGTGTCTGATCCACTCACACCAGCACCACACACACTAACACACCACCACCACGTCAGTGTCACTGCAGTGCTGAGAATGATCCACCACCCACATCATACCTGCTCTGTGGTGGTCCTGTGGGGGTCCTGTCCATTGAAAAACAGGGTAATAGAGTACACAGAGAAACAGATGGACTACAGTCTGTACCTCTAGAACCATAGAGTGTTCTATATGCTCAGTGGAGCTGTAGACACAAGGAACTATGCAGGTTGCCATGCTACACAGGCTACAGCGGAGCTTTTCGATCTATGTGCACATACTAGCTTCACAGACGACGTAAGGGAAAGAGTGTGGAAAGGCGTCATGTGATCGCCCCCTAAAGCAGCTGACATATATGAGTAGGAATGTCATAAGCTTTGAAACGGCACCTCTTGTTAGAAGCCTCTGCTCTGCCATACTGATGGGCATTTTGTCCTTCCAGTTAAGAAAGTTAGCAAACTCCAGGAAGCTGATGAGGCCGTCTTTATCCACATCGCAGTAGTCCATCAGACCGTCCAGGACGTCGCCGCTGAGGTCCAGGTTGAACTGACGGCACACATCCCGCAGGTCCTCCTTATCAATCTTCCCCTGACCTTTCTGCACCAAGCACAAACAAGCGAATATAGCATGAGCCATGACGTGGCTAGCTTCATCAAGCTAGTGGAGGCTAACACCTTACAGATCATCCTGAAGCTCATAATGCTGCCATATATCAGGCGGCCCTTCTTATAGTTAAGCATCTGTATGCACTGCTGTGCAGTGGTCAGCGCTACCTGCAGCCAAAACGGTCATTAGGTACAAGTTATTCATTTTTGTCAGCATAAAAATCAGCAAATTTAGTTTTTTACCTGTATGACAGCTTCTGTTTTTTTTAAGAGACTCACTTTCAATGCCTCAAAGAGCCACAAGTTCAGTCTGAGAAGTTGGTTTAGCATATTCAGCTTCTTCTCACCATCCCAACAACCCTAAACCTTCTCAGTGGTGTTGATGTTCTGGACTCTAGGCTGGTCAGTCAGTCCATCGTTCTGAGAACAGCAGCAGCAGCAGCTTCTTTGTTAGATTGATAGATCTATTGATAGTGTCTAGATCTTTTCTCAGTGAGGAGCTTCTTGAACAGCTAGACCTCCTTTCAGACCTTCTCCCAGTGGAAGGACAGAAGCACCTGTGGATGTTCTCAGGTCTGAAGCAAGTGTGGAGCTTGATGTTCTCCTCTCTCTCAGAGATGAGAGCTTGAACTGCTGCTTATCTAATGGAGACAGCTCTGGTGGGCCTTCTAGGTGGTTGCTAGATGGTTGTTTGACCTTCTCCTTCTTTATGCAGGTGGATTATCTTCAATCTCTTCAGTGTTACCTCATGGACAATGCTTCAGAATGAATGACGTATGCTTAATGGCCGTTTTAACTGGGTATTAAATAAATGAATGGTGGTCGTTTACTCTATCACGGTATCGCATGTTGCTGTAACAGGACATGGGCAATAGAGCGACTGACCTTGTCGTAATGTCGGAATGCTTGCAGCAGAGAAGGGAAGTTGTGGAAGTTGGCCTTCTTCAGGTGCTGTCGTACGGCACTCACCAGAGTACGCCTCCTGTCCTGGCCTCTCGTGTGTTCTGAAGGTGGGGTGAAGTGGATCAGGTCACCTGCACCTAGAGGGTCAATAGGCTTACAATGGAATAGGCTACACCTTGGAGATGCTATTGATGTTCACAATGGAGTCATGTACCCCAACAACTAGGTCTATTTCCGACACTTGTGTGTTGATTTGGTGATGCAGTTAGCATAATGCCACCAGCACTCTTCACTACATCACTGCTAGGCAATTGCCTCCACTAATACAACACCAGTCTTTCGATCTTCGAATAGAGAGCTTTAAACTCGATACTTAAAAGCCAAAAATAATTTAAAAAAATCAAAGTCACACGAAAAATCATGGAAATTATTCATAGCTGTACCAGGCGCCCCCTCCCTGGGGCACCAATGAGAGCCATAGGAGGTGGCAGGACGGCAGTATCCAAACACTGCATGCTGATGACTGCCATCTGGAAGCTGCATACACAAAGTGAGCTGTACCAGTAAGCTGACTGACTCGTTTATTAAAAGGCAGGACGTTCCTTGTGAACCAGGATGTTCCTTGTGAACAGACGTCTACACCTCCTTTATAATGTCTCTGTATGAGCTTTCATTACTCGTTAGCTATATTAGCTTTGCAGCTCCAGCATAAAGCCAATAAAGCATACCTAAGACACCAAACATGACTACATTTGGGACACAGGGGGAACTTGTGGACACCTGATTGTTCACTAAGCTTTCGCTTTAGTGTTGCAGAGAAGGAGCTGATTGGACTCATGCTGTATTCACATTACCAAACTTGTCTGGACGCAGCAAGACTCCAAACGTGTGGTCAGCCGAGAGCCTCAGGGTCTGTGCCATACTAGAACAGAAGAGTAGAGGATGATGAGTGACTGCCCTTCAAGTGATAATTAATACAAGGGATACACTACAACAACTGAAATAAGCTCCCCAGAGCCAAAACGAGTCCCCTCCTGGATATTCTGGAGGTGCTTTGATTATGTGGAAACGGGGCTAGAATATTCTCACACAGTTCCTGCAGATGGTGCGGTAGGGGTGGAGGTGGAGGGACACCAGGCCTTCTGGACGTGTGACATCAAACCGTTCATCTTGGTGCTGACCACGGTGCCTCCACACACGGATTCGTTGGTCGTCTCCACCCAGACTAAAGCGGGACTCGTCACTGAAGATGACCCGCTGCCATTCTGAGTCATTCCATGACAGTCTGGTACGACACCACTGCAGTCTTTGGTGACGGTGACGTGGTGTTAAGGGCGGTCCGTGTGCATGTAGTCCTGTATGGTGCAGCTGCCTGCCAATGGTGCTAAATCATGGAGACATCCCTGCTCTCTGAATTGTCAGGAAACATGGCTGTTGGGTCAGTCCGCACAGGTTAGTGTACATCTCTCAGATCCCTCATGACAGCATGCTCTGGTAATACCTGCACGGCCGGTATGGCGTGCCATACGTGGATAAGACCATCCTGCTCCCTGGAGCCCTACTATGCAACCCCTCTCCAGCTCTTTCAAATGTTTCTCAGAAGAATACTTCATTCGCAAAGGATGCACGTCTCACAATGTCAAACCTACCCACCGAGTTCCATGGGTTCTTTGATTGAGGTGAGCACAGTATTTACGTCGAGCTGCTGAAACAACCACGTTTTGCCTTCTGCTCATCATCTTCCCAAAGAACATAGCATTCCTATCCCTGTATTCCAAGATGACGGTTCTTACGTTCACAGGGCTGCAAATATGACTGACTGGCATGATGAACATTCAGGAGCATTCACACATCTGGACTGGACAGCAAAATCCCCAGATTCGAGTTCTCTTGGAGATCTGTGGGAGTTCCTGGGACAACCAGTAAAACGCCAGGGAAGGCATCCACAAAATTGGCCCCACTGGGCAACGGAAGAGTGTCTGAACATTGATGTGGCCTACTTCCAGAAACATCCAGCCTACGCCAAATCGAATGGCAAGTGATATGAATTCCCTGGTGGGTTTTGTCCGATGAGCTTACTGGCAATTGAAATACGGAGGTGTGTTCTCTGTGGAGAAAGTGCTGACCTTATATTCACGCATGCCATTTAACAAAGGGGTTTCCAAACTTTTGCACACACCTGAATCATGAAGCTGGTTAAATTGGACTTACGGGTGAAGAACTTTGCCTATTTGCGGCTGCGTCCTCTCTCTGAAGTCGTCACATCGCTTGGAGACGAATTTGGCGCTATGCTTCCTTCAGAACATAAAGAGGTTTCATTAATAATGTGTGTTATAATATATTCATAAACAAACTTCACAACTCTAAAGAAAGATGGCTCCAAAAGCTCCTCTGCATTCCTATTCACTAGTTTAGTTTAAGTTCAAGTTTCAGGTTTATTTGTCATATGCACAACATGTCAGGACATTTATGCATTGAAATGCTTGTGGTGAGGCTCAGGTAGACACTCTACAGCAGGACAACACTATATACATACTAAACATTAAAATAAAGAGATATAAAAGTTCTATTAAATAAATATACATGGTGGTGTTGGTGGTGTTGCTCGTGTTGGTGGTATTGGTGGTATTTCTGGTGTTGGTGGTGGTGTTGGTGGTATTGGTGGCGTTGATCATGTTGGTGGTATTGGTGGTGTTGGTGGTGTTGATTGATGGTATTGGTAGTGTTGATGATATTGGTGGTGTTGGTAGTGTTGGTGGTGTTGGTGGTATTGGTGGTATAGGTGATGATGGTGTTGGTGGTGTTGATGGTATTGGTAGTGTTGATGGTATTGGTGGTATTTCTGGTGTAGGTGGTGGTGTTGGTGGTATTGGTGGTGTTGGTGGTATTGGTGATGATGGTGTTGGTGGCGTTGATCATGTTGGTGGTATTGGTGATGGTGGTGTTGATGGTATTGGTAGTGTTGATGGTATTGGTGGTGTTGGTAGTGTTGGTGGTGATGGTGTTGGTGGTGTTGATGGTATTGGTAGTGTTGATTGTATTGGTGGTGTTGGTAGTGTTGGTGGCGTTGATCATGTTGGTGGTGTTGGTGGTATTGGTGATGATGGTGTTGGTGGTGTTGATGGTATTGGTAGTGTTGATGGTATTGGTAGTGTTAATGGTATTGGTGGTATTTCTGGTGTAGGTGGTGGTGTTGGTGGTATTGGTGGCGTTGGTATTGGTGGCGTTGGTCATGTTGGTGGTATTGGTGGTGCTGGTGGTATTGGTGATGGTGGTGTTGGTGGTGTTGGTGGTATTGGTAGTGTTGATGGTATTGGTGGTGTTGGTAGTGTTGGTGGTGATGTTGTTGGTGGTGTTGATGGTATTGGTAGTGTTGATTGTATTGGTGGTGTTGGTAGTGTTGGTGGCGTTGATCATGTTGGTGGTGTTGGTGGTATAGGTGGTGTTGGTGGTATTGGTAAAAGGCTCACAGCGTGTTCAGGAACCTGATGGCTTGTGGGTAGAAACTGTTCATTAGCCGGTTTGTTCTGGCCTGGATGCTGCGGTACCTCCTGCCTGATAGGCAGTAAGGTGAACAGAGCGTATGCTGGGTGGCTACAACTAACACATATAAAAAGTTCTGATCTGTCTCTAAATCCCACCCAAGTACATGTCCTGGTTCTGTATGAGCTTTGGAGGGCTGCGATTCTGCCAGATTAATATTCATCCTGCTTGTTTAGATTACATTATTATCCATAGTTTGTATGAATGTAGCTCTAATATGTTTATATCCGTTCCTAGAAAGCTTCTTAAACCTTAAAGAGAGACACTCTGGCCCAAATGAAAATCGTATGTAAACATGCCTACTTCTTCTTACTGCTTCTTACTGGGTGCAGCAATTGTTCCTTAAGTGAGAATTCTGGTTTTGAAGAATTCCTGAAAGTGGAATTCGATTTTGGAAGAATACAAGAGCATGTAACAGCCTGGCGGATTTGTTCAGGTCACATCCTGCCTTCCGCCCAATGAGCAATGGGATAGGCTCCGGCGTTCCCCGCCGAAAAAGCCACTCAGAAGAAGAATGAATGAACTAATTCATGACATACAAGTACGTATCATTTCTTCTTGATCCCTTACATTGTGTAAAGCCTACAGGGTATTGCTAATGGCCAAAAACATGGAAATGCTATATACACTCCTCATCAGAAAACAGGAATCAGGAATCACCCCACAGGAATGAAACTTGGTGGGTAGGTCTGACATCATGAGACATGGTAATGACTCAAGTCTCAGCCACACATGTGACATAAGCACTGACGATTACAGACAGCGAGCAGTGGTGTCCTCCATGAGTCGTCCTGTTAGTGCTGCACCATTGGCAGACAGCTGCACCACGCAGGACTACATGTACACAGACCGTTACCACGACTGTCCTTAACACCACGTCACCGTCACCAAAGACTGCAGTGGTGTCGTACCAGACTGTCATGGAGTGACTCAGAATGGCAGCGGGTCATCTTCAGTGACGAGTCCCGCTTTAGTCTTGGTGGACATGACCACAGGCCCTGCTTGCGTCATATGCGTCTCACAATGCCAAACCTACCCAGCAAGTTTCATTCCTGTGGGCTGATTCCCTCTGGGTGCAGCCATTTGTCCAGCTATTCTTTGGACGATGAGTGTGTGTGTTGTTTATGCCTCTGGGATGGAAAATTGATGAAATTTCTTTCAGATATTACGATCATAACCCATTCTACTATTCCATAATAGATGTGTTAATTAATAAGCACAATCATAAGCCATGAGGGAGAAGCTTACGCCTGCATGTCACCAAGCCACTGGAGACACCTAGAGGCGTTGTGTCCGTCGTTGCGATGAGGAGTGGACATCCCAAACATGCTCTCCTTACTGTATGTACTCTGGTCATACCTTCGGTCCACTCGCTCACCTGGGATACCAAACAAAACACAACCAGATATTATATATGTTCAGGTGATTTCATAAAACTACCAATCAGTGAAATCATATGAGTGATCCTGAAACATGTGACTGCAGATAAAGCCCAATACTAGCTCTTACCAACGAAGTAGGAGCTATGTGAGCAGACGTACTGCTTATGTCCCTCCTGCGCCTCCCTTTCCACCTCCTCCGCTGTCTTAGGGGGATTGATGACCTCGCCAGCGTTAGAAGCTGCCCAGATTAAACAGGGAGGGAATGCACAACAGTTCATTTGTCATAGGGTTGAGCCTCAGAGCATAGTGACGTAATTATGTGCCAATTTTTTCAAAATCATGGGACGTCCCCTTTAAAGGAGCGGTGTGTAAGATTTGGGAGGGAGGTATTTTAGCAGAAATGGACTATAATATACAAAACTATGTTTTCATAAGTGTATTATTACCTATAACTAGAAATTGTTGTGTTTTAGCTCGGAATGAGCCCTTCATATCGACATATCTATGGAGGAGCATTAAAGGCAAGGCAAGGCAAGTTTATTTGTATAGCACATTTCATACACAAGTGCAATTCGAAGTGCTTTACATAAAAGGAACAAAAACAATAGAAGCAAAATAAATGATTTAAAAATCTTTTTTTTTTTTTTTTATCTTAAAAGCTATAAGCCTGAAGTCGGCTTTTTAGTCAGCAGCTTCTTGTTCAAATATTTCTGTTCCACCTTAATTGGTATGGCAGTTAAATTTTTTTGCCAGTTTCTTGTTCATATTTTCTCGTTCCACCTTAACTATTAAAGATGAAATCTGAAGATATGAAAGAGAAGCTGGTTAATGTCCGTATAGGAAAATGTTCCTGGCTGTAAAAGAATGCAAATGGAGAAAAAGTAAAAGGAGGGCAAATCCTCAACTACGAAGGAGAAGAAACTCAAAAAGTGCAAAATGAAGGCTCTGAGACAACAGCAGAAAACCTGATGGCCACCATAGTTTCTCAGGGAAGGGAAGGATGCTTTTGAAGGGCGGGGCGTTCTGGTAGGCTGCAATACACAGCCTCACCACTCGAGGTTACACACTGCTCCTTTAAAATAACGTGAGGAATGTAAAGTTATCACAATACTTGAAAAAAGACAGAAAAAAATGTAATATATCACCATATAGTTTGGGAACAAGTAGAAACAGACCCAAAGCCAAACAACTGGTAACACAGTACATGAATTAAGTTGCTATGCAGTTTACGCAGTCACCATATAGAGTACTGATTATCGACGTTTGATTTCGTTGGGACTATGTGACCGCAGCACACTGTGTTAGCCCATGATTCAGCTGGAGCTCTGAGGGGCTGAAGCTGTGCAAGAAAAATGGCAGAGTGAGGAGTCGGCTACGCAGAAGCGTTAGCAAGCTACAACCAAAAAAATCGAAATGACAAATATTAAAATGATGTTCAACACTGAGTAACGATGTATGGAGAACATCGAGCACATTTTGTCTGTTTGAAGAGTTATGAAACATTAAGACTAGCGGTGAATGCAGTCTGAGTTAACAAGTTCATATATACCCTCATCAATAAGAACAGCTGCACCCAGAAGGAGGGTATATATGAACATCAGTACTCTGTAGAGGCGGGGCATGGGAATGAGGTACGATTGGGTGACTGGGAACGTGTGAGGGTGATGTCATCGGGTAGTGCACTCTGTTGGCTGGAGGCGTGACAGTTAGCTAGCAGGTTAGCCAGGCTACCTAGCGTACCGATAGTACAGTGCTTTATCGCATGCGAACTGGGCTTTTAATGAAGAGTAGCTTTTACAGTAAGGAGGCTGGTGAAGTACCCAAGCATGTGTGGGTACACGCAGTCGAGCAACGGCACCGGGCCCACTCTAGTACATGCTGTCTAAGTAAGCGACTGCCTGTCTTCACAGTGATACGAGCAGTTGCAGCTAGGGTTGCCACCTTTTAGAAATGTTTTATGTTTTAATACGGGATGCAAAATTTAATTGCCAGATAAAGGACGATTCTGTATTTTACGGGACGGGTGGCAACCCGTTGCAGCATTCTAGAAGAACAGCCTCTATCCATGATGCACTCATAACACCATACGCTTGTCCTACTGCCCACCCAAACGAGTGGCTCTGAGTAAGACTCTGTTATGGCTCTTACGGAGAAGCGATTTCACTCCAAACGTTGTTCTCTCAGGGTCAACACAATCTGGAAGCCCGGGACCCTTAACCTGGGACCTTCCAAGAGGAGCTTTCCGTTTGCTGTTGTAACCGGCCTCCTGCAGCTCACAGAGCCTCTCCTGGTAGCGGGTCTTGGGCGGCGGGTTGATCAGAGATCCGCTCTGTGTACACAAAATGAACACCAGGTAGTGTAATCATCGTGCTGAGGCTCTCTCATCTTTCTTACTGTAAGCGGTGTAGTAACATGGTTAGGGTACTTACAGCGATGGTTGGCCTAGTGCTTATTCCGTGAACTAGTGCACTGGCAATATCGGGATCGGTTGCTTTCCCGAAGAACGCCCGGATCGCCCCCGCCTCAGGCCGGGAGCTGTTAAGAAACTTCCTAACCACTGGAGGTGTGGCGGTCTACCGGGAAACACAAAGTTAGGAGTCAAGCTGAGCAGACCGAATATCTTCTGGAGAATTCATCAAGTTTGTTAGAATAGCACCGCCCACATTTGAGTAGCCCCACCCACAACTTCAGAAGTACCTTTGAGAAGGAGTGCCATTATGTGGAAGCTAATAGCTAATCATGGGCTGCACCTGGGCTGAGTTCCTTTTTGATGGCCACGTCCAGCTACAGTCACCAAACCTGCATGAGTGCTGGGCATTTTGGTGTTCCACACAAAGCTGAAGTCAGTGACGTCGGTTCTTGATCAAACTATCCCATTCCACCTTAAATGATGTGATGCAACAGTTAGATTCCGGCCCCTCCGGCTACTTGCCCAGGTTCTTGTTCAGATTAGAAGTTTCACTATCTAATGCTAAAGGCTGAGGTAATATATTAACGGAGATGTAGTGTTCTAGATAGTACTTGGCATTTAGCACTAACAAACACAGACAGCTGAGGCAATATATTACTGGAGATGCAGGGTTCTAGAGCGTTCGTGGCATTTAGCACTAACCAACACTAACACCTGAGATAATATATAAACTGAGATGTAATGTTCTAGATTTCTTCTTCTTGCTGTTTAATGTTAACACCAACAGATGAAGTCATATATTAACAAAGCGGTATTGTTCTAGATAGTTATTGGGGTTTAGCATTAACTAATGCTGACAGATGAGGTGATATGTTAACAGAAATGTAATGTTCTAGATTGTTCCTGGTGTTTTGCACTAACACTAACAACTGGGGTAGTTTAAAAAAGGAGATTGTTCTATGTTCTATATAGTTCTTGCCATTCAACACTACCTAAAGCTAACAGGTGGGGTAATATAAAAGGGAGATGTAATGTTCTAGACAGTTCTTGGCATTTAGTATTTACTAACACAAACAGCCAAGGTAATATATTAACAGAGATTTAATGTTCTGGGTAGTATTTGGTATTTAGGACCAGCTACCACTAACAGATTAGGTCATATTTTAACAGAGAGGTAATGTTCTGAATAGTTCTTCTCATTTAGCACTAACACTAATGGCTGAGGTAATTATATTAACAGTATTATAAGTAATGTTCTAGATAGTTCTGCTAAATGCCAAGAACAATCTAGAGGTAATGTTCTAGGTAGGTTTTGGCCTTTAGCACTAACACTAACAGCTGAAGTAATATATTAATAGAGAGGTAATGTTCTAGATAGTTCTTGGCATTTAGCACTAACACTAACAGCTGAGGTAATATTAACGGAGAGGTAATGTTCTAAATAGTTCTTCCCGTTTAGCACTAACAGCTGACGTAATATTAACGGAGAGGTAATGTTCTAGATAGTTCTTGCCATTTAACATTAACAGCTGTGGTAATTATATTAACGGAGAGGTAATGTTCTAGATAGTTCTTGCCATTTAACATTAACAGCTGTGGTAATTATATTAACGGAGAGGTAATGTTCTAGATAGTTCTTAGCGTTATCGATGCTGCAGGATCCACAGTAACGTTAACACTGTTAGCATGTTAGGTGAATATCTGTAAGAGGAACAGGTGAGTTAGGTGAGAGTTAAATGAGAGGATGCCTTCACAGCTGATAGACGACCTGTTACTCACCCTCGGAGTTGTCTCCTGCAGGCATGTCTGTGCCCTGTCGCCCGGTGGTATCACTTTCCCCGCCTTTTTTAAGAAAGGAACATTATTAGTCAGTCTGAACGTGTGGTTTCTCCCTACAAAGCTGAACAAGCACTGCAAACAGGTATAAGGTTAGCATCTGGCCCTAGCTGCTGCTGCTAACTCCAGCCTGGTGGTCTCACCGCTCTAATGTGTGGGAACGTGTCCCTGCGCCTCCAGGCTCTCGTGTTCTTCTCTAGGAGAGTCATCATAAGCGCCCAGTCGCGTCCAGACAGCAGCGCTTTCTTTATTTAACAGCGGATAATAAAGGAGAGCCTAGCTAGTTAGCTTAGCCTGCGCTGCTAATCACTGCGATAGACTGTTTACATCCGGTTACTAGGCAACGCATTCGTCCGCGTTCACCTCATTGAGTCTTCTCTTCGGCCTTAAGCTTAAAATATTGATGAAATAGAAATCTGTACTGGGGCCACAAATAACCATACTGGGGCCACAAGTTACTACATCAGTGCAATAAAATACTATATCGAGGCCATGGGTACATATACTGAGGTCACACATTGCATTATTGCTGCAATGAAATTTTATATTGAGGCCGCAAATTACAACATTGATGCCACAAACTACTATATTGAGGTCACAAGGTACTATACTGAGACAACAAGTTACAAAATAATAATGCCACAAATCACCATACTGAGACCACAAGTTACTACACTGATGCCCCATGCTACTATTTTAAGGTCACAAGTTGCTATACTGGGCCTATGATACTATATTAATGTAATAACTACTATACTGAGGTCACAAGTTGCTATACTAAGGTCACTTATTACCATATTGATGCATTAAAATGACTGTATTGAGGTCACAAATTACTATATTAGGACAACAAGTTGTTACACTGATGCCACAAATCACTATATTGAGGCTACACTTTATAATATTGATGCAATGAAATGCTATATCGAGGCCACAAGTTACTATACTGAGGCCACAAGTTACTATATTGAGGCTACAAGTTACTATACTGAGATCACTTATTACTACATTGATGCCATAGACTACTATATTGAGGCCATAACTTAATATACTGAGGCCACATGATACTATATTAATGCAATAAAATGCTATATTGAGGCCACAAGTTACTATACTGAGGTCACCTATTACTACATTGATGCCACAGACTACTATATTAAAGGCCTATTATTGAGGCCACACATTACTATAATATATGAGGCTACAAGTTACTATACTGATGGCTATTACACTTATTACTACATTGATGCCACAAACTACTATATTGAGGCCATAACTTAATATACTGAGGCCACATGATATTACATTAATGCAATAAAATGCTATATTGAGGCCACAAGTTACTATACTGAGGCCACCTATTACTACATTGATGCCACAGACTGTTATATTAAGGCCACAAGTTACTATACTGAGGTCACCTATTACTACATTGATGCCACAGACTACTATATAGAGGCCACAAGTTACTATACTGAGGCTACAAGTTACTATACCGAGGCTACAAGTTACTATACTGAGATCACTTATTACTACAATGATGCCACAGACTACTATACTGAGGCCATAACTTAATATACTGAGGCCACATGATACTATATTAATGCAATAAAATGCTATATTGAGGCCACAAGTTACTATATTGAGGCTACAAGTTACTATACTGAGGTAACCTATTACTACTTTGATGCCACAGACTACTATATTGAGGTTACAAGTTGCTATACTGAGGCCACAAGTTATTAATATTAATGCAATAACTGCTATTTTGAGGTCACAAATTGCTATACTAATGTCACTTATTACCATATTGATGCATTAAAATGATTATATTGAGGCTACACTTTATCATATTGATGCAATAAAATGCTATATTGACCCGTTTATGTCTTTATGATTTTAATGGAGAGGCCCAACTACAATCTTTGACGGATGAAGTTTAACACAGTTCGGTGATCTCGTTTAACGCAACCTGGGGAAACAGTGTATGAAGGAAACACCACCGATGTTTTTGTGCAGTTGGTGTGAGAGTGGAGTGTGTGAGGTGAGCTGAGGTTAACTAACAGGCCTGCTTTCGGTTTTAGTTTGAGGTGTAAACCGGTTATAAGGGTGTGGATTAGATGTGCAGTAAGTGTGGTAGAGCATGATACAGTGTATTTATATAAGGGTTGCTGTGGCTCCTATGGGGGATGGTGGCACAGAACTGTGGTTAGCTCAGTCGTCCAACAAACATACCATTTGGTATCCTGTATCCAAAAAGGGAATTTTCATAAAGGACCAATCATAGAATAAGGGGATACAAAAACAGGACCACCACAGAGCAGGTATGATGTGGGTAGTGGATCATTCTCAGCACTGCAGTGACACTGACGTGGTGCTGGTGTGAGTGACTCAGACACAGCAGTGCTTATGGAGTGTTTAAACACTGTGTCCACTCACTGTCGTGTGCTGGACAGTGTCCTGTGAGGCAGGGTCCTGTGGGCAGCGTCCTGTGACCACTGATGAAGGACTAGAGGATGACTAGCACTGCACTGTGCAGCAGCAGGTGAGCTATCGTCTCTGACTGTCCATCTACAAGGTGGACCAGCAAGGTAGGAGTGTCTAATAGAGTGGACAGTGAGTGGACACAGTGTCTAAACACTCCAGCAGCACTGCTGTGTCTGATCCACTCACACCAGCACCCCACACACTAACACACCACCACCACGTCAGTGTCCCTGCAGTGCTGAGAATGATCCACCACCCACATCATACCTGCTCTGTGGTGGTCCTGTGGGGTCCTGACCATTGAAGAACACGGTAATACAGTACACAGAGAAACAGATGGACTACAGAGTGCTCCTATATGGTCAGTGGAGCTGATCAGATGGAGGTGGTTGTACTGTTATGGCTGATGGGTGTAAATAGAGCTACTTCACCTGAGCTCACCCCTATGAATGGAGAATACAGCGGCGAGATTCTGCTTCCTGATTGGCTGGCTTCCTCCTACGTCACCCGAGGCCAGTTCCTCTGTCACCGTTTACATGTACGCCAACGGGGGAAGTTGCGAAAACAGAACTGGTGAAGAAGGTGGAGGCTGTGCTCCTCTGTGCTTCTGTGGCTCGGTTGTTTTATGAGCTTTGGTCTGTAGCTCTACGACTCTCGGAAACGCTGGTTTGCTCATCCGGAAATCAGGTAAATTCAGCGGCGCGTGCTTCCCCTGTTTTGGCTGTACCGTAGCTGAGGTGGCTAAAGCTGTCATGCTAATCACTGGTTAGCAGGTCAGCGCCTGAATAGCGGCCTGCCGTCTATTTTAGAAGTCCCAGCCGCTCGAGTTTGCCATGTAACGCCTCCGTGGTCGTATTCGAGCAAATGACAACTTTACAATAAAACGTGTGACATAAAAAGGGGCGTTGTTGGTGTTGTAGCAAGGCTAGCTAGCTAGCTAGCTACCTAGCTAACAGAGCTAGTGTAATTCTGGCTGGTAGCAGTGGACCTAGCTGGTTGCATCACGGTGCGTTGGAAATGGTCACACTTGCTTGTGTTTATGTGGTATTAAAATAAAATGTAAACACCGCTAACTAGCTAGCTAGCCACAAGCCTCTCTCAGTACAGTGCTGTGGTTAGCCAGCCAGTAGTATATTTCTGAGAGGAGATATTTACATAGCTAGCTTGCAATGTTAAGTTTCTCTCCTTTCAGACTTGAGACCCTTTACGAGCTGCATCATCTCTGAGGTCCAGTAACTGATATTAGTCGCTTGGCTTATGAGTCTTGTTTGTTAGCTAGCTAGCTAGCTAGCTACCTAGCATAGCTACAGTTAGCTCTTCGTTCTGGCTACATATGCTGGTCATGTTTTGTTGACCATTAGTTGTCACGTGGTTTATCATCTTACAGGGCAAACTCTCCTTACAGTATAGGCTAAAGGAGGAATAACATTGATTATGTTCATTATTTGTGATTTAAAAAGATGTAAACAGACATTCTGAGTGGATTAGCGTGAAATTCTCACAATGGTGGTGATGGGAACCAGACGTCTAAAGTGGTTAAAGGAGCAGTGTGGAAAGGTTAGGGGTCCTGTCATTGTGTTATCACTTATGTAGAATGAGCCCTTGAGGTCTACATCAGAGGCTGTCACCGCCATGTTTCTGCAGTACACCAGAACAGACAAATCACTCACCAACTGTAGAAAGTGACCTACGCTTTTCTTCAGTTGTTGTTATGTGGAAGCGGCTGCTTGAACGTACTTATGCTATAGCTCTGGCTGGATGACTTACTCTGCATTCACAGCGGCAGTGACCTTTTCCGCCTCTCGGTGCTCAAATCACATGTTGCTTGTTGCCTGTGGGCATTTCTGAACTCAAGCTGACCACTGTGGTTTCACCGACGCCAGGCACAAGTCAAGAATCGTTCTTGCTGAAAATAAAAATCAGAGGAGAGAAACTTGCTTGTGTTCGATGTTATGTAATTGCATCACCTATTGGTAATCGCTACGTCCCTTAGCTCCTAATTTGCTTTGCCAACATTAATGCTAAATCTTTTCAGCAGCTCTCAATACAAATGACCTTCTCAGATGTCCTACTGTAGCACGTATTTGGCTAGATAGAATATTTTGACAGCTCAAGTCTCTTTTTCCAAAATACTGCCAGCATTAAAACTACTGAAGTCAGATTCCTCTGCCAATCTCTTATTTCTCAGTTATTGTAATGCCTCAGAGACCAAAATAGCATTATTTAAGGTGAAACTGGAAATTTCAAATAAGAATCTGGTGAATGTTCTTTTAAGAAATGATTCCAGCATTAAAATAACAATTAGGATGGTTTGAAACCGGCTTATCAGGAGGGAAGGAGTGGTTATTTGGCTGAGTTTGAACTGAATTAGCATTTAAAACCCCAATAAAACAGTTGAAACACTGTACTAACTCTGCTGGACCGCTCAATGGTTAGACTAAATCGGCAGAACTCGGTTCTGGATACCCGTTTTGTGTCGTTGGAAGAGGTTTGAGAACCCGAATTTTGCCAAATACAGGTTTGCACAAAACCACACGAGAATCCTCTCGTCAAAGCCGAACACGAACAAGCAAACAAAATCAGGACAGGCGCTGAAACAAGGCGGAAGACCTGGCGCCCGTCCTAGCTTCCAGGGAAGGGAGTGGCGTGGGTCAGGAGCAGATGTTCCCTCACTGAAAGTCACTTCGTTAGGCTTTTATGGTTCTGAATATGCTGCCTGATATCTGAGACATTTTTAGGGTAAGAATTGTGGCCGCCTTGGAAAGCCGTTCACGGTGGAGCTATCGTCATCAACATGTAAAAACTGAGGAGACCTCACTGGCGGGCTAAGAAAGAGGTCTAAGAAATCTATGCAAAGCGTCAGTGGAGTTCCCCGAGGTACCTGAATCTGACGTATTTGTGGAGTTAGTGAATAAGGGCCTGTTACAGATTGTGTTTGTGTTTACCATTTGTGGACACGACGCTGACATCACGAGGTCTATTGGGTCAGAGAAAGGTAATGGCAGGTGGGATGATGGATGTGACCGATGAAACGCATCTGGAGTCAGTGCTGTTCTACTAACAGGCCATTACTATTAATCAGAAGAGCTGAGCAGTGCTTACGCAGACTCTTCGCAGGTCAGGCCAGCTCAGGTTCGCAAAGTGTTTATTGTTCCTACAGCAGACCGCAGACTGATCTTGTGTGAAGACAAACATCAGTTTCACTCAGCCAGCTCTCTGAACACAGTTAGCCGATGCAGCCTCATGCAGAGCCCTATCTGGCAAAGCCTGTATGTTTATATGGTTAATGACCGGGCAGAAACACAAGGCGCCCGTTTGTGGGGAAGTCTTAGGCCGGGGGTTAGGGAATCAGGGTCGTGACCGGAGGTTCCCTGAACCGACAGTAGCAGCTGATGGTCTCTGAAGGCACCTAACCCCTGACTGCTCCTCGGGTGCTGAGGATAGGGCTGTGCTTTACTCTGTGTGGGTCTGCTGTGTGCGGGTGTGTGTGTTTCACTTTGAAAATGGGTTAAATGGAGCAGATTTCTCTGTGTGCAGCACAAATTGCAAACAAATGGCTCTAAATGGTCTACTCAGTGAGTGATTGGGAGAATGGAACCCGACATCTCGCTTGAGGTCCTCTAAAAGCTTCTTCCCAGAACGTTATGTGCCTAAATTTGAGTGACTGAATTCTAAAGACATTTTAGTGGGAGGTTGGAATACCGAACATTAGCCCACTATTTAAAGCACTTGGGAATCTACAGTATTACTGGACATGACTAAAGGTCAGCCGTTGACTTTGACCAAAATACACTTAAATTAATATGAATTAAATTAATATTGATCTCTCAAGCACCAATAGGAACACTTACAGCACATGGGGTTGGGGGGGGATCATACAGATGGGCAATATGGCAAAAGTATTATCACAATGTTAAAACAGACAATAAAATATAATAAACTGGATATTTAATAGTACTTTTTTAACAGGGCAGATAATGCTCTAGTCTCTAAACAAAAGCGTAGTCTGTACTGGCGATATCCACAGTATGCTCAGTAAAGCACATTATGAAATAATTCTGATATCAGTTAAGCACTGTCGTGTCTAGGTAACTGGCTAGATAAATATTTAGTTTTTTATTATTGTGATTAATCATATAAGCGATATATTGCATCAGTGTGATACAGGTGATGTCATGTGACGGTGCATTGCCAGCGATGTCCTTGCGGCGGTGCGTTGCGGTGCAGGCAGTCTTGCATGTCAGCATTCCTTGTAGGCCGTAGAGCTGCTGTTTTACTCAGATGCCTTTTTTCTTGTTTCAGGACTTTCAGTTGGAAACTACCCTCAGTCCAGAACAGGTGACCGGCCTCTGGGTCATGGCAGGAAGAGGTGGAGCTACGAGACCTAATGGTCTGAATGCAGCCAGCAACAAAATTTGTCAGTTCAAACTTGTCCTGCTCGGAGAGTCTGCAGTGGGCAAATCCAGCCTGGTCCTCCGCTTCGTCAAAGGCCAGTTTCATGAGTTTCAGGAGAGCACGATAGGAGGTACGGTAACTCTCATCTGAACTGGGCACAATGAGGAAGTAAAGCTTTTGTTTACAGTCAGCTTCTCTGTGGTAGTCAGGTTTATTTATAGAGGGGTCCACCCGGTCTCTCCAGCACATCTCAAACGTTATTGATGGGGTGAAGGGCACGGCTCTGGGATGGACAATTCATGTGTGAGAATGATTCCCCCCCTAATGCTCCCTGAACCACTCTTTCACAATCTGAGCCTGATCAGTCAGGAGGCAGAGGAGGAAATCAGTCTTCCACTGTCCATCCAGGGTTTAATAATGTGCTGGAGAGTTCTGAACCCAATGCCAGTCCTTCCAGCTTCTCCCTGGCCACTGGATTCATCTTCCACATGAGTGTACAAGAGATCTCTTAAACAACCATGTGGGAATAATTTGTTGGCAGCTGAAAAATATTAACCCCTGCAGTAACTATCCAAGCAAATAGCACGATTACATGTTTATTATTTAGATTAGATTTATTATTTATTTATTTATTTATTTATTTACTTACTTACTTACTGACTTACTTACTTACTGACTTACTGACTTACTGACTTACTTGGGGAACCAGGGTTGTAACCGGAGGTTCCCTAAACCGACAGTAGCATCTGAAGGTCTCAGAGCAAGGCACCTAACCCCTAACTGCTCCTCGGACGTCGTGGATAGGGCTGTCCTTCACTCTGGGCAAGTGGGTGGGTGTGTCTTTTCCTTGGCCACTAGATTCATCTTCCACGTAATTGTACAAGAGATCTCTTAAACAACCTTGTGGTAAAAATTTGTTGTCAGCTGAAAAATATTAATCCCTGCAGTAACTATCCAAGCAAATAATGCGATTACAAATTTGCTTAATAAGATCCAAACTTTGCTTGCTTATTTACTTACTTATTTATTTATTTATATATTTTTTTCTAACTTGTGTACTTGCTTGCTTGCTTATGTATTGCCCAGGCAGTTTATGAAGGTAGCTTATGAACATGTTCGGATGATTTCGCTGAGCTGAAATAAACTATTTGTACTGTCAACACGTGAGCTCTCTTCAGAGTCTGAGTTCCAGTTTGGATTTGATGCTGATTCAAAAGTCCAAACTTTAAATCCCGTGTGAAATCTTCTGCCACAGAGAGTTGGGAGCGTAGAGACGTGTTTCTCAGAACATGTGGTGATGTGCTTTGTTGCAGTTTGGGTTATTAATAGCAGCAGCTGCTGCTATAGAAGATCTGGGCTTCCAGGTTCTGGTATAACCCATGACTTTACCAAGAAATGGCATGTTGTTGTTCTGAGTATTTATTTCAGGGGCTGGAGAATGAGCAAGACTGAGAGTGAACTGATTATTGTATTTGTAGCCTAAGATTATTTTTATTTTATTAAGTATATTATTTGAATTGGTCAGTGGCTGCAGATGACTGCTTCTACTGTTTTAAGTATACATTGTACACCTTGGCCCATTTTAGCCCATTAAAAATAACCATATACACAGTGGAGTCACATTATTATGACCATTATTAACATCCAGTAATATCCATAGTAACCAGTGTTTGGGGCTCGGTAAGGTCCTGGTCGGTTGTCACAGGTATCTGGAGGTTTGCTGACTGCAGTGCATCCCACGGCTGCTGGAGGGAGCGTGGGGGAGGATCCATGGAGCCAGAGTGACGATCAAGGTGGTCCCATAGATGCTCAGTTAGATTCAAGTCTGGAGAATTAGGGGGCCAGGGCAGTGCCTGGAAGTCTTGGGCATGCTCTTCCATCCAGTGTCGGATATTTCTAGCTGTGTGGCATGTCACAGTGTCTACCTGGAAGATCACATCCGCCCCAGGAAAGGCAACCGGCTTGTATGGGTGTATGGGATCTGTAACTCAGGTCGTTTGAGAGCAGGATCACTTGGATGAGTGGGCCCAGAGAATGCCTTTCTTCATGAACTATAAGCAGCCGCTGTTAAAAGTAGGAAGTGGTCATAATAATGTGACTCGAGTGTTAAAATAGCGCTAAAGAAGTTTATGTAAGGTCACTTCACAATGCAACACGGTTTAAGGCCAGCATGTTATGATCTAGTTCATTTTTCTTGGTTCAGTTATTTGTTGGGATATAAGCTCTTTACTTTCTAGCTACATTAGCCTCGTGGCGCACAACCAATAATGTTGAGTTTTTGGAAAACGGTTCCTTTAACTGTCCTGAATTTAACGTCTGTTTGATCTGCCATTGTTTTTCCTCAGCTGCCTTCCTGACTCAGACAGTATGTTTGGACGACACGACAGTGAAGTTCGAAATCTGGGACACAGCTGGTCAGGAGCGCTACCACAGTTTGGCTCCCATGTATTACAGAGGAGCGCAAGCTGCCATAGTGGTGTACGACATCACGAACGAAGTGAGTGAAAACTGAGTTATACTGCAGATTTTTGCAGTACCAGTATTGAAAATAGGGATTAATCGAATGTTTGGCAACCAGAATTATTATGGAATAAGTGAAAATGTATATCCAACAATGTTTTTAATGAAGCTGTTAACTTTAGATGTTAAGTGTTCAGTAAGTAAACTCTTCTGGCCCAAATCTGGCCCACATTCCCCAATGTTCATCTGGCCAGATGGGTTGCCGGCACTTCACGAGGCGTGTGTGTGTAAGAGTGTAGTGTGTGTGTGTGTGTGTGTGTAGTGTGTGTGTGTGTGTGTGTGTGTAAGAGAGTGTAGAGTGAGTGTGTAGGAAACTGTGGGCCACATGTGCACCACATAAGGGCCACTCCTTAGTCAAAAGTAGGCAACTCTGCTGTATCTGTGCCATAAGTGGACCAAATCTGTTTTGGGACAGGTGGGCCTAATGCATGTGGGCCTCCTTTGGCTTACAGCAGATTGCCAGTGCCGACAGTGAACCAGCAGCGCTGTATCTTTGACAGACGTGGCCCACATCCACTTGCTATCTGGAGTTTAGCCTATTTAATTTATGAAAAGTGATGAAAAGGTGCCAAAATTAATAAAAATGCTGGTGAAAAAAAAACGCCTTCAGCCTTGGCCCAAATGTTTAATTCTGTTCAGTTTCGAATAAGAAATGTTAATTTCGGTGTATCCCTAATCGAACGGGACAGTATTGTGATCAGAATGGATCTGTGTTATTCAATGCCTGATATGTAGACCAAGACATTTCATGTGGTCTATTGTGAAACCAGTCAGTGTAGAGAAACATAATTACACAGTTGTTTTGCTCTAGCCATTTTATTTACTGTCCACATGAAGCAGCGCACATGCATGCTGTTATGCCCTCACACATGTTGTTTACAATAATTAAATAATAGTAAATCTGAACAGATAAGTTTCAGCACCACAGTGAACACTTCAGTTTCCTTTCCATAAAAAAATATGTCCAGAGAAAGTGATCTCTTATCTCTGTTTCTTTGGCAGGAATCATTTACACGTGCAAAGAACTGGGTTAAAGAACTTCAGAGGCAAGCGAGTCCCAACATCGTAATAGCTTTGGCTGGAAACAAGGCAGACCTCGCAAACAAGCGAGCGCTGGACTTTCAGGTTTGTCTGCGATGACTGGCCTCCAGTAATTGAGACTTTGTTTATCGCTGTGCTGTCCTCGCCTCGCATTCCTGTTGAATTGCTCTCGCTTTACTTGTAGGATGCACAGTCGTACGCAGATGACAACAGTCTGCTGTTCATGGAAACGTCAGCGAAGACATCAATGAACGTCAGCGAGATTTTCATGGCTATTGGTAAGTGCTGGTCACATCGGAGGACGTCCAGCAGAATTTGGAAGTACCTGCCTCTCCTGCGAACGATCTGTGTTATTTACTGAGCTCCTTTCAAGAGGCTTTTATTGTCATTCTGTTCATGTACAAGTACACCGTGGAGTGAAATTAGGTTCCTCCAAGAGAGTGTGTGTGTATGTGTGCAAGAGAGTGTAGAGTGTAGAGTGTGTGTGTGTGTGTGTGTGTGTGTAAGAGTGTAGAGTGTGTGTGTGTGTGTGTGTGTGTGTAAGAGTGTAGAGTGTGTGTGTGTGTGTGTGTGTGTAAGAGTGTAGAGTGAGTGTGTGTGTGTGTGTGTGTAAGAGAGTGTAGAGTGAGTGAGTGTGTCTGTGTGTGTAAGAGAGGGTAGAGTGAGTGTGTCTGTGTGTGTGTGTGTGTGTAAGAGAGTGTAGAGTGAGTGTGTGTAAGAGAGTGTAGAGTGAGTGTGTGTGTGTGTGTGTAAGAGTGTAGAGTGTGTGTGTGTGTGTGTGTGTGTAAGAGTGTAGAGTGAGTGTGTGTGTGTGTGTGTGTGTGTGTGTGTAAGAGAGGGTAGAGTGAGTGTGTCTGTGTCTGTGTGTGTAAGAGAGGGTAGAGTGTATGTGTGTGTTTGTGCGTGTAAGAGTGTAGAGTGTGTGTGGAAGAGAGTGTAGAGTGTGTGTGTGTGTGTGGAAGAGAGTGTAGAGTGTGTGTGTGTAAGTGTGTAACAGAGTGTAGAGTATGTGTGTGTGTAAGACAATGTAGAGTAAGTGTGTGTGTGTAAGAGAGTGTAGAGTGAGTGTGTGTGTGTGTGTGTGTGTGTGTAAGAGAGTGTAGAGTGAGTGAGTGTGTCTGTGTGTGTAAGAGAGGGTAGAGTGAGTGTGTCTGTGTGTGTGTGTGTGTAAGAGAGTGTAGAGTGAGTGTGAGTGTGTGTAAGAGAGTGTAGAGTGAGTGTGTGTGTGTGTGTGTGTGTGTGTGTGTGTGTAAGAGAGGGTAGAGTGAGTGTGTCTGTGTCTGTGTGTGTAAGAGAGTGTAGAGTGTATGTGTGTGTGTTTGTGCGTGTAAGAGTGTAGAGTGTGTGTGGAAGAGAGTGTAGAGTGTGTGTGTGTGTGTGGAAGAGAGTGTAGAGTGTGTGTGTGTGTGGAAGAGATTGTAGAGTGTGTGTGTGTGTGTGTGTGTGGAAGACAATGTAGAGTGAGTGTGTGTGTGTAAGAGAGTGTAGAGTGAGTGAGTGTGTGTGTGTGTGTGTAAGTGAGTGTAGAGTGAGTGTGTGTGTGTAAGAGAGTGTAGAGTGAGTGAGTGTGTGTGTGTGTGTGTAAGAGAGTGTAGTGTGTGTGTGTAAGAGAGTGTAGTGTGAGTGTGTGTGTGTGTGTGTAAGAGAGTGTAGTGTGTGTGTGTAAGAGAGTGTAGAGTGAGTGTGTGTGTGTGCAAGAGAGTGTAGAGTGAGTGTGTGTGTAAGACAATGTAGAGTGTGTGTGTGTAAGAGAGTGTAGAGTGTGTGTGTGTGTGTAAGAGAGTGTAGAGTGTGTGTGTGTGTGTGTGTGTGTGTGTGTGTAAGAGAGTGTAGAGTATGTGTGTGTGTGTGTGTGTGTGTGTAAGAGAGTGTAGAGTGAGTGAGTGAGTGTAGAGAGTGTAGACTGTGTGAGAGTGTAGAGTGAGTGAGTGTAGAGAGTGTAGAGTGAGTGTATGTGTGGAAGAGTGTAGAGAGTGTGTGTGTGTGTGAGAGAGTTGGGGTATCAGATCAGTCCTTGTGAGGTTTGAAAATCTGATCACCTGAGGAACAAAGCTGTTGCTGAGTCTGGCAGTGATGTTCTGACTGGCAGATCTTCACTGTAGACTCTAACAGCAGCTTGACATTTATGGTCCTCTATCATCAGTCACTGATTTTCAGTAGTTCATCTAATATTACTGTCCAATCACATCCACCTTCCCCACACCCCACTTTCATCTATATTCTATACTGTGTATAAATGTAAAATCTTAACTCCCCACATCGCTCTTGTGCTTTGTCCCGTATCCGGTATGGACCAGAGAAAGATGGGGTCCCCTTCTGAGGCTTGGTTTCTCTCGAGGTTTCTTCCTTTTCCTCTGAGGGAGCTTTGCCTTGCCGCTGTTGCCCTCGGCTCGTTCGCTTGTGGGGTGGGATAAGGATTTTCTGTAAAGCTGATTCTTTGGCATGGGCTGTTGTAAATAGTTGTAAACAGTAAATAAATAAACTTGGACTTGCTCGACTAATTCAGACTGCAAGGAGGGGACGGAGACTGCAGGGACCATTAAGCACTGCAAATGACTGCGTCTTTCATTACAGGGAGGCATACACTGCCTGGTTTAACTGGATTTAATGCAGCGCAGTATGTGATGGTGTATATATATTGTTGTGCTGATAGCTCTGGCACTAATGGGGCTCTAAAACTTTGCGCATTGCCACCCCAGTGCCCAGACCCTGCAAACTGTCATCGACCCTGTTAGCAGAGTTAGAGCAATAGCTTGGCAACAGATTCAGGAGTCTCCAGCTCAAAGTTCCAGATATAACAGCAGTTAGGAACATTTCATTTATTTTGAGGAGACATTTCTGAGGAAGAGGAGTAGATGGGATAATAATAATAATAATAATAATAATAATAATGAAGAGGAAGATCATATTAAACAGTGAAAGGAGAATGACTTTCGTACATTGTTTTCTATAGAAATTGACAAAATGATAAAGGTTTTAGGATGGGTGATACTACGGGAATCTCTTCCCACTTCCAGGACACCTTTGATGCTGTTTGGAGTTAATAGATGAAGCCGGCCAATTGGAACAAAATCCAGTTGATTGACTGCCTTCGCGAAGTCAGTGTACTGTTCTATGTTGTACGACTTTGTTGCCGTTTTGAAGCTAGAACCAGTTTTTTGTAGGATCACAGAACCTATATACTCAGGGTTCTCAATCCTGGTCCTAAAGATCTACCACCCAGCTCTAACCAGAATCTAGCATGCCTGATCCCGGTGAGGAAATCCTTAAAGCTGAGAGTCCTCAGGCCTCGAGACAGCCCACATGTTTTCTTCCACCCTCCTGCATCGTATTTGTGGGGATGTAGCCTAAATGTGGACTGTCTAAGGCGAGGCATGAGGGCCAGTTCGAAAACATTTAACTTTGTTTGTTTGTTTGTTTATTTGTTTGTTTGTTTGTTTGTTTTATGACATTGTTTAAAATGTGGTAGATCTCCAGGACCAGGTTGGAGCATCTTTGTGTATTTGGGTCTGATTGCTTGTCTGTTCTTTCCACAGTATGTGTTCAAAAATGGCCCTTTGTTTTCTTTTTCCCCATTGCAGCAAAGAAACTACCCAAGAACGAGTCACAGCCTGCCGGGGCAACCACGAGCCGCAGCCGAGGAGTGGACCTTGAGACCGCCCAGCCTGCCAAAGGGCCCTGCTGCAACAACTAACCTCCAACACACCAACGCACACACCTCACCTCCCAACTAACTCTACATCACTTCTGGACATGGGGCGCATCCTTCCAAACCTCGCTCCCTGGAACTGCTAAAGACTCTGTATAACTCTGTTTCTAATATTCGTTTTTTGGGGCGTTTTGGTTTTTTTTTTTTTTTACTTTTTATTTTTTAAGAAAATAAATGTACTTCAGTATAATAGATGCATGTATCACTACTCCAAGTACCCTTTTTATTTTAAACGTAACTCAGCAGGAAATAGTGAACTCGTCTGAACAAAAGAGGAAGAGTGAGTGTGTGTATGCGTGTGAAGTTTAGTGTTAGATAACTATGATAAAGCATGTGGAGGCCCATGAATCTGAATCTATAAGGGAGGGAATAGCGTATTGCTCGTCCTGAAGTGGCCGTCGGATGCTAGTATTGGCCGCTTGGTCCAGCTTTAGTGTGCACATGTTTGTGTGAGTGCCATAGTGGGGGAAGACGATGTTGCCCATAGGGGACCTAAGCAAGAATGGACGTTTGGTAAACGTGGCTGTCACCTGTACTAATTCTACAGAGGAGTTCATTAACCTAGTGTAGCATACGAGCCTCCCGGATTTCCAGCTTGTTTTTCCAACTTGTAGATCTATCAGTCAGGAATTAGCCAGATCTCAGCACCCGGACTTAGCACAGTTCAGCCTGAAAGGTGTTGAAGATGTGATGGTTGCCGAGTATGGTTGTATCCGAAAGTCAGATCCAAACCCTTCCCCAAATCCTCCATAGGCAAGGAGTCTGGGTTCTCCTCACTTTCCTTGGCCTACAAGACTGTTGGTGCCTGGTGGCTTTGCTGCATTCATTAGTGTCCTGGTTGCTACTTTGGTGACGCGGGGCTATGTTATTTACCGAGTGAAAGCTGAGGTTGGTGTTCTGCGAAGCTGTCGGAGTGTTGGGAACAGTGTGGGGAGTATTTCACCTTTACCCTAAACCCCATGAAGCCGGTTAGCAAAGCCGTGTTTGCTAGTCATATGTGTGAAGCAATGAGGCTAATGTAGCTAACCCAGGTCCATCTCACAAACAGGATTCCTTGCTTAGCCGCCTAGCTTGAGCTCGATTTAACACTGGAATATTATTATTTTATTTTTTTAATCTCAAAATGGTGGACCACGCACTTAGGCTCACCATGGCAGCTTAGGCTATATCTACAGCCTGCTCCGAGGCAGGTTAGCTTTGGGTTTAGGGAACGTAAACAGTGTTGGACCCGACTGATCTAAGCCAACCTTCCGGTGGTGGTGTACCCTCTCTTTCTTACATGGTTACCTTTTTAGCCACCGGACTTTTCATGTCTGATGCTACCGGCTATACGTCGTTAACATCGCATGCTAACAGGGGTAAATGTTAGCTTGGTCATCTAAACGTGGATCAACTGACTGGAATTGGATCGGCTTAGTGATGCTGCAGGAACCTTGACTTGCATGCTTTGTGATGGTTTGAGGTTACATGGTTTGTGCATGCCGTTTGCTAGCACAATGCTAACTGGCACAGCATAAGGACTGTTAGCCACATTAGCCTCATGGCTCCAAAGCAGAACTAAAGGAGGACACCAAATTTGGGACTCCAAAATTGTCTTGCGTTTTCAGCTAAGGGCGAAAATGTGTCAAATCCGGAATTCCTGCTGTATGGACTACTGTTAGCTCACTTTGTTTGTCTTTGTGTTCCTCGTGTTCTGCTTTGTCCAGGGCGCCAATCAAGTGAAAAGCCGTGTTCTCTCAGATATCTGAAGATTTTGGTGGCCTGCCGTTTCTTTCACGATGTCTGAAATAGCCATGGTAGTTTCTCAACTTACGGCTGATGCAGTAATGCGATGCAGTCTAGCCGTAGCGGCTAAGAGCCGGTCAACAGCGGAGTGTCTAAAGCTGTTAGCTCCCGGTGTGAACGTATTCCGGTCTTTAGTGGCAGCTCAGTGGTTAAGGAGACAGGAGCAAAGGCCAAGATGGGCGAGTGTGCTGCAGACAAATGGCCAGAACAAATGTTCTGTTGTTCTGAAAAGCAGTATCTTGATGCATCTCGACTGCTACCATACCAACCGTTCGTTGCGACAGACAGTATGTATGCACTGTTCTTTATTGTACAGTTCCCTTTTTTCTTTTTTTCGCAAATTTGATCAAATAATGTTGGATGGTAGGTTTCTTTTCCATATATGTAGTGCTATTAACAAACCGACTTGACATTCACCCAGTGGTCTGTCTTGTACTTCATTCAAGATGCTAAAGTTTTTATTGATATGATTATAGTTGTTATTATTTCCAAGATCCTATCAAATTGCACAAGTTTGGGTTGTTTTTTTTTTAATTGGTTCTGAAGAGATTTGGTTCTGGCTGGTGTCTCCACAGTAGGGTTAAACTCAAACGGCGAACCGCTGTGGGCTTCTGCTAAACGGCTGCGGTTGGCCGAGGACACTTCATTGGCAGAGCCACCATGGATTCAGTGATGTAACAGCATTAACACTGAAGGACTGATTTTGATTTTTTTTAATGTCCAGGTACTAGTTAATATTTCCAATAAAGGGGGTGAATTGTAAATGGATTAAAAGTGTGGACCTTTGGTTCAGTGTAGATTTGCCAGATCTATTGTGATTTGAATTTTACAGAATTGGAATTCTACACAGGAAAGCTCCAAGAAGGGATGACGGAAATATCGTGTCTCCAGCTGCCAACCAGAACTACCTTCTCAAGCTCCCAAACAAGATGGTTTATTAGATCTTGCCAGCTTGAATGAGACGTCCCATTGGCTGTGTCCTTGGCCAGCTCCAACTGTCCTGGAACGTTTAAAGTTCCTGTGGTGTAGAATTCTCCAAGTTTGGACCTGGATTTTGTATTGACTGTTTAGCCGCAGCACTAAGTGGCCCATGGGTTAGTTTAGTCCAATCCTCAAAACTGGTGCCAGTTGATCCTCTGGATTGCCCCTCTCCATCACCTGATCTTCTGATCTTCAAACACTTTGCCCTGATTGGTGCCAAAGGGGCTTCTTGATCGCATCTTCCACCACCTCATCGTTCTGATGTTCCAGAGGTCTTCTGGGTTGTACCTTCTACCACCTGATCGCCTGATGCTCCATCTCTTTGCCCAACGTGAAGATGATTGATCCTCTGGATTACATCTTCAACCCCCTGATCGTCTGATGTTCCAGAGGTCTTCTGGGTTGTACCTTCTACCACCTGACCGTCTGAGATTTTTCAACACCCCACCCAGCATGGTGCTGAGTGGTCTTCTGGATAGCCTTTCATGACCTGACCCCTGCTGCTCCAACACTTTTGCATGGGTCGTTGCTGAATGATTATGTTGAGTGCACCTTCCACACTGTTTCCACCACCCCTGAGACACATGACTATATTGAGACCATACGTTAAGCTTCTCTATGTAGTTCCTCAGTGTAATAAGTCATAGACTATTTATTTTTATTGCTATTTATAGTCATAAATGGTAGACTCAATACAGTAATGTAAAAACCTCTGTGTAGCAATTTATATTTAATTGTGGTTTTAATAGAGTTATATAGAGTACACAGTGGCCTTAGGATAGTAATTTATAGTCAACTGTGTATTTAATATGGGAAATTATGTTTTTTCTATAGTAATATATAGTATGCAGTGGTCTTAGTATAGAAATTCATAGTAAATTTAGATTTTCATATAGTAATACAGTGAGGAAAGTAAGTATTTGAACACCCTGCGACTTTGCAAGTTCTCCCACTTAGAAATCATGGAGGGTTCTGAAATGTTCATCTTAGGTGCATGTCCACTGTGAGAGACATAATCTAAAATAAAATTCCGGAAATCACAATGTATGATTTTATAATAATTTATTTGTGTGTTACTGCTGTAAATAAGTATTTGACCACCTGTGAAAATCAGTGTTAATATTTGGTACAGTAGCCTTTGTTTGCAATTACAGAGGTCCTGTAGTTTTTCACCAGGTGTGCACACACTGCAGCAGGGATTTTGGCCCATTCCTCCACACAAGTCTTCTCCAGATCAGCCAGGTTTCTGGGCTGTCACTGAGAAACACAGAGTTTGAGCTCCCTCCAAAGACCTTTTATAGGGTTTAGGTCTGGAGACTGGCTAGGCCACTCCAGAACCTTGATATGCTTCTTACAGAGCCACTCCTTGGTTATCCTGGCTGTGTGCTTTGGGTCATTGTCATTTTGGAAGACCCACGACCCATCTTCAATGCTCTAACTGAGGGAAGGAAGTTGTTCCCCAAAATCTCAGAATACATGGCCCCGGTCATCCTCTCCTTAACACAGTGCAGTCGTCCTGTCCCATGTGCAGAAAAACACCCCCACAGCATGATGCTTCCACCCCCATGCTTCACAGTAGGGATGGTGTTTTTGGGATGGTACTCATCATTCCTCGTCCTCCAAACACGGCGAGTGGAATTAAGACCATCTGACCACAGAACTTTCTCCCATGACTCTCTGGATCTTCCAAATGGTCATGGGCAAACTTCAGACGGGCCTGGACGTGTGCTGATTTAGGCAGGGGAACCTTCCGTGCCATGCATGATTTTAAACTATGACGTCTTAGTGTATTACCCACAGTAACCTTGGAAACAGTGGTGCCAGCTCTCTTCAGGTCATTGACCAGCTCCTCCCGTGTAGTTCTGGGCTGATTCCTCACCGTTCTTAGGATCATTGATACGCCACGAGGTGAGATCTTGCGTGGAGCCCCAGTCCGAGGGAGATTGACAGTCATGTTTAGCTTCTTCCGTTTTCTAATAATTCCTCCAACAGTTGATCTGTTTTCACCAAGCTGCTTGGCAACTGCCCCGTAGCCCTTTCCAGCCTTGTGGAGGTCAACAATTTTGCCTCTGGTGTCTCTGGACAGCTCTTTGGTCTTAGCCATGTTAGTAGTTGGAGTCTTACTGATTGTGTGGGGTGGACAGGTGTCTTTATGCAGCTAACGACCTCCAACAGGTGCTTCTAATTTAGAATAATAAGTGGAGTGGAGGTGGAGTTTTTAGAGGCGGACTAACAGGTCTTTGAGGGCCAGAATTTTTGCTGATTGGCAGGTGTTCAAATACTTATTTGCAGCAGTAACACACAAATAAATTATTAAAAATCATACATTGTGATTTCTGGATTTTATTTTAGATTATGTCTCTCACAGTGGACATGCACCTAAGATGAAAATTGCAGAATCCTCCATGATTTCTAAGTGGGAGAAGTTGCAGGGTGTTCAAATACTTCTTTTCCTCACTGTATATAGTATGCTGTGGTCTTAAGTATAGAAATTCATAGTAAATTATGGTGTTCATATAGTAGTATTTAGTACTGGGGTCTTAGTATATACATTTATAGTAAAATATTAGTAAATAATTTTATATATATATAAATTTTAAGTGGATTTTGGTCTTATTATTAACAATTTGTAGTAAAATATTTGCATCTATATTAATTTATGACCTTAATTTAGTAGTGTGAGGCCCCAGTGTAGTAACTACAGTCTCAATATAGTATTTAGTGGCCTTAAACTATACATGGCCAAATCTCCGCCGCACCCTGTGGACTCCATAAAACCGTGACATCTGTTATTTGCATCCAATCTCCTCACTTATCTGCTGATCCATCCCCAGCCGCAATGTAGCGTCCTGCTACGACAGCACCATCTGAAGCTGACACCACACTTTCCTCTCCAGCTTTCTACTTAATCAAGTGACAGGCAGCACCTTGTTCCAGACTGACTGAGAGAGTCTTTAACTGGAGTTAATTAGAAACACTTCAGTGTAAAAAGCTCCGCCAAGAATAG
>JAMWET010006014.1:80000-110000 GCA_024036415.1 Prochilodus magdalenae | reverse complement strand
ACCGTCCACTTGAATATAGCTACCATGCATATACAGTACGACGTAGGCCTGGGCTGTGTTTAGGGTCTGGCTATACCGCTCTTTTCTTTTTTCTTAGAATTATGGGATTAGTCAACCACTGAGTCTTGTATGCCAATCATATCCACACATTCCATCATCATGGTTTATTACAGTACCACAGCTACCATGGTCAGGAAACTGGAACGGTCCAATAAACACTGAGCGTTCGCTGTAGGGTTGTTTTAGCATTGAGTGTCGAGGTTCCACTTTGGTCCCGAAGCCAGTGCAAGCCAATAGTGCTTGTGGGCCCTATACGTGGCATGTTCGGTCCTCGCCTCCTTCTACAGATGTGTGGTGGAGAGCGTTCTATGCTCCAGCATCAACGTGTGGCACGGAAGCTGCTCTGCTGCAGACAGGGAAGCTCTGCAGAGGGTGGTGAAGGCTGCACAGAGGTCTGTCGGAGTCAGCCTCCCCACCACCATGGACATGTACACCTCCAGATGCAGGAAGAGGGCTACCTCTATCATGAAGGACCCCACTCACCCAGCACACTCACTTTTTGTCCCGCTCAGCCATGAAGTGGGTGGGACTTTAGTTGGTGTGTAAGCCAACCCATTGAAACGTAGCCGTGTTGCTGTGTACTGGACCCAATGTGAGCGTAACTCTCAGCCGGTGACTGACTTCATCCCAATGAACAGATTCAAAATATCATCTTGCATGGAAATACAGCAAAACCATCTGAAGCGTGACTTTCTACTGGCCTCATGGGAGGCGTCTTTAGAGCAAGCTGTTTTGGGTTTCTCCCCACCCGCAAGCTCGTATTTAATATGTTGCTGTGGAAATATAGTTGGTATGAGTGTATGGATGTATAAGACATAATGAAATGGAATATATGACCACCTCCCTGACCGGAATACATGACCTGACCCCCGTATACAGTCACCAGCTATTAGAGACCCCTGTCTTGTAGGAGGCTGTAGGCCAGGAGTGCTAAAGCTTAGGCCAGCCATCCTGTAGCACTGGAATCATCAAACTGGCCTGCGGGCCTGAGCACACTGTTCTGCCACCAACACCTACTGGATGTATCGAACAAGGTATTTAGAAATCGATCTACACTCATCATCAAAAGACCAGCTGCACCCAGAAGGAGGTGTGGGAGTGCGGTCTTGTTGGGAAGGAAGATAAAGGTGACCAGGATCAATAACTGATGATAAATTTAGACTGATATGATCAATATTTATTGAGCTACACGTACAGAAGTCTGTCTCTCAGTATGGCGTTGGGCCGCCGTGTTTGCTAACCCAACATGCCAGACGTCTCGGTATGGAGCTGTAGAGGTTCCTAATGGAGTCCTGTGATAATCCATCCCATGCAGCTTGAACATCCTCACACAGTTCCTGCAGTGCGGTAGGGGTGGAGGTGGAGTGACACCAGGCCTTCTGGACGTGTGACAACACACCGTTCATCTCGGTGCTGACCACGGTGCCTCCACACATGGATTCGTTGGGCGTCTCCACCAAGACTAAAGCGGGACTCGTCACTGAAGATGACCCGCTGCCATTCTGAGTGACTCCATGACAGTCTTTGGTGACGGTGACATTTACATTTACGGTATTTAGCTGACGCTCTTATCCAGAGCGACTTACAAGGTTAATCAGATTACAGGTAGGCCAGTGTAGTGTTAGGGGTCTTGCCCACGGACTCTTATTGGTGTAGCACAGCATAGTCACTCAGCCTGGGATTCGAACCCCAGTCTCCCACATGTGGTGGTGGCTACTTGGCGGGTAGTGGTGTTATCCGCTGAGCTCCACCAACCACTGTCCTTAAGGTGGTGTTAAGGGCAGTCGTGGTAACGGTCTGTATGCATGTAGTCCTGCATGGTGCAGCCGTCTGCCAATGGTGCTGCACTAACAGGATGACTGCATTGATGGAGGACACCACTGCTTGCTGACTGTCTGCCGTCGTGGCTGTTGGGTCGATCAGGTAGCGTCGTCAAGAACAAATTTCAACAGGTGTGAAAGAATAAGCTAGCTCAGCTAGCTCAAATGAATTCTGACCCAGGCTGGTTTTATGGGTAGATGACATGGGAGGTCTCTTACCAGCTAAAGCTCCCTCGATTTACGCCGCTCTGTAGTTTAGCATGCTACGTTAGCTCCAAGTCAACTTCAGATAAAATCATTCCATGTTGATGTTTAATTACCTTCTACCGGGCATGCAGTCCGTTCCCGTCAGCCCTAAACGGCCCCTCCGTGTCCACGGCGTAGATCATCTCTTGCTTATAGGTAGACTCGGGCACATGCGTTAGGCCTCGTAACTGTCTGTGGGTATGTCAGGTGTGGCACTTTAATGGATAATGACAGTCATTAAGAGGGGGGCGATATTTCAAACCCTGATTAAAATCTTAGACCCCCTGATGAAAACTCTGTCAACATGATCCATGGAATTCCTTTGCCGTGCTGCAGGGGATTAGCGTGATGCATGGCGAGGGTATAGGCTGCCGCGAGACGCTCCGTACTGTATGGAGCCTGTCGGAAGAAAGAGATCTAACTCCTCCTGGACTGGAATGCTAATTGCTACATTCGTCTTGATCGGGGATCAAAGCAGCACTCCCGCGACCGAAGCGTTTGAATTTGCCCGTTCGTCTCTGGGGGATTTGGGCGGCCCTCTAGATCCATTAGTTTCCTCCACATCCTCCCTGAGGCACTCAAAAAAAGGGCAGAGATTCAAGTGGTGCGAACGTGCGGCGTACAGGGAGGAGGAAGGACTGAATACGTACTCGGAATTTCAGTGATCTGAAATTGCCGAGACATGAGGAGACAGTCATTGACCTGTAGACATTTCGAGGTTATCATGAGCTCACCAGACAACCTGCATGTTTAAGGTGGTAGTAACTTCAGCCTCCTGTAGATGGCGCTGCTGTACGAGAATGATGGGGCTATAAATACCTGTGGGGTGTGAGTGACGGGATCCATAGATTGGGGAAAGGTGCTACAGTCTCGTTCCATGTGTGGGAAACGCTCCAGAGCAGATGTTAATGATTGGCTAAAAGGAGTGACTGTGCATGTGGGCGTGGCCAAAGACCATAGTGTGAAGGAAGTAGCTGAATCTGCAGGTGTATGGAAGCATACGGTCATACGGGTCTACCAGCAGTGGCTCAAATCCCAGTCTACAGGGAATTCTCCTTGGAATTGTGCCAGGGAAGGCATCCACCAAATCTGGCCGAACTGCACAAGTCTTCGATGGAAGAGTGTCTGAACACTGGTGTGGCCTACATCCAGAAACTCAGTATGGTAAAACAACTGTCCAGATAGGACACCGTCGACCCCTCGGTGGTGTCACCGCACCAGCTAGATGCTGGAAGACTGAGGTAAGACTAAAGATGGAGCACATGTGTCTTTTTCATGTATCATTTATGTTCTATGGTTCGGCAATATGGACATCTATTCAGCTGTCATAGTTTATAAATGACCCAACGAAACTAATTCGGTTCTGGAGGTTCCCTGGTGGTTCTGTTTCGGTGCTGCTATTGTACCGTACAATCTATAACTAGTGTTGTTTGGGTTGTTTTGCCTCCAAAAATCTCTAAAGTTCCCGGATCTACACAAGACTGATGGGCCAATAAGAGCAGAGCTCATTTACATAAACATGTGCAAGGCACTCCCAGATAGCAAAGTTGTTCTGACCCAAATCTGGCCTACATTTCCCATTTTCTTTTGGCCCACTTGCTGCTGCACACCCAGACACTTGGGTGGACCGCACCTGCTTTAAAGATGTGGGCCACATATGCACCAGATTAAGGGTTTGGCTAAAACTGTGCTAGAACTGGACCAAATCTGTTTTGGAACTTGTGGGCCATGTGCATGTGTGGGCCACCATTGGCTCACGGCAGACTGGCAGTGCCAACAGTGGGCCAGCAGTGCCATAGTAAGGCCCTTGGGAAGAAATAGCTAATCCTGCTAACAATGGATGGAGGCTAGTAGCATTGATTTGCATGACAGAACTGAGTAATGCTAATCTGTGACGACTCAGTGTTAGCGACATTAGCGTTATCGCCTGAGAGATTACTGTAAAAGCGTATTATTATTAAAAGCCCGAGGTCAGGCTGTTCTACTCGATTTGCCTTAACTGCCGCGTTGCATCCTCAGCTGGCTAGGACGCAACCAGCGCCGTGTGTCTGCGCGTACATGTGTGCGTGCGCACACTGACAGCTTTCTGGACGAGCGTGCCGAGACGAGCGCGTCCCACATACAGATGCTGGCCACCGTTAGCGCAGTAATAAAGTGCTGGAAGCGGGACGGCGCTAGCGCTAGCGCTCAGCAACTCCTGATGTCTGCTAGCCAGACTACAGCGGCTCTGTTGGGTTTGGACGGCGGCGCAGCAGGGAGTGCGTTCTAGGGGGATTTTTCCTCATCTCTTTCAGGCACAGATAAGTCACAGTGGGAGCTTTTACGCAACGCGGGTTCAAGTATGGGTCCGCAGAGCTGGGATCATCCAGCACCTGGAGACGTAGCTTTTTTGGGTCCGCTGTGTCTCGGCGAAGGCCCAGAAAGAGAACGAGGGTCAGTAACAGGAGTTTTTAGAATACACTGGGAGTTGGCCATTGTTTTGAAACAAAGTTGTCGGGGTGACGGAGGCCGCATTACGTGCCTTGGCCCGTTTCGCGCTCCCTCGGGGCCTATCAGTGTCGGGTGAACGGAGTTCGAATACATCTATTAATTACTCCTGACTGGTTTTGCACTAGCAACGTTTCAAGCAGCAGGATAAATAGAGACGCGTCCAACAACCAGCCGAGACGGATGGGGCTATTTTCTAGCAATCCATCACAAGTCATGGAAGGAATCAAAACAGCCACGTACGGCGTGAGCGAATGAGTGAAGGCAATCACTTTGGCAAAAACAAGTTTGACAAAAGTAAAGTAAGACTTTATTTGAAATTGTTCATCCGTTTTTTTTGTTTTTTCACATTGCTAGATAGACAAGCTTCGCCATCCTCGCGACTCGTGTAGACTTCTGCAGGGGTAGCTTCGGTTGGAGGGGAGTGGGGGAGGACGGAGGACCCACACACACCCATACACTGAAAACAGTGATGGAATCTTTTCTGGAATTCACTCGGTTCAAACGTGTAGATCTTTTTTTCCCACATGGATACAGTACGTGACATCGACGCTGTTCTATCGTTCATTCGTCTTACATTTGGCGCGGGCCGTGTTGATGTAATACGTATTCCGTTCAGCGGGGAAACCCTGGACCATTAGGTGAGGTTATAAGGCTCTTATGTAACAGAAGCATTGCGCTGTAGCAATGCTCCCATTTCAAACACGAAATACCGAAACGGCCGATGGAAAACTGGCCAGTCGGGGTCGTACCTAGGCAAGCAAGCTCCCGAGCTCGTTGGGAGGGACTCATTTACAACCAGTGACCTATCTAGAACTTCCAGAAAGCCGTAGATTGGTTCCACTGTCCACTGTTCCAGATTCTGCCTGTAGTTAATCTAATTCTAAAAGCTTCAGGCACACTAGCCCTGGATTGCAGGGAACCGGATATGCGGACCCTGGAGTCTTGCAGATTGGTATCCGACTTAGGTGCACCCTATGCGGCCTTGCCGAGGCATTCTGGAAGGCCAGGAATCCAGGGTGCTGTTACCTGGTGAAATTGATAGTAACCTACTTCAGATGTTACAGGATTGTAGAACTTTATAGAGTGTCCTCTCCAGAGACATACGACTTTCCTACTGTACAAGTTTGAGATGGTTGTACAGCAAGGGTCCATGCACACTGAAATGTTGCTGGTGAAATTAGAAATAAGCCCCAAAGGTTGCACAAAGCTACTCAAACGTCACTTGGCTGTTGGGTTGCGACCTTTCAGAATTGCGTGGTCATGTGTGAGTGACATATGTTCAAAATTGTGTCTCGTATTTGATTTGATTCTGGTGGTGATTGTTTGGGGGAGAGTGTGATTAAACATATGTGACACGTTTTAGTTAGTTAGACATTTACAAAGCGGGGTCCATATTTGAACTGAGTCTGAGGGAGTTTGAGAGAGACGTGTATATTGGATGATTATATATGGGTTATTGTTTTGGAACTTGTGGGCCATATGCATGTGTGGGCCACCTTTGGCTCCCAGCAGATTGGCAGTGCCAACAGTGGGCCAGCAGTGCCATAGTAAGGCCCTTGGGAAGAAATAGCTAATCCTGCTAACAATGGATGGAGGCTAGTAGCATTGATTTGCATGACGGAACTGAGTAATGCTAATCTGTGACGACTCATTGTTAGCAACATTAGCGTAAAGCGTATTATTATTAAAAGCCCGAGGTCAGGCTGTTCTCCGATTTGCCTTAACTGCCGCGTTGCATCCTCAGCTGGCTAGGACGCAACCAGCGCCGTGTGTCTGCGTGCACACACTGACAGCTTTCTGGACGAGCATGCCGAGACGAGCGCGTCCCACATACAGATGCTGGCCACCGTTAGCACTGTCAGACGTTTACGGAATACGGAACCTTATTGGTTTAATATGAGACGCAGCATTTAATTGCCAAATACTGGACGATTCCGTATTTTATGGGAACCCTATTGGCGGTCCTGCTTTGGCTGGGTTGACCACTGATGGGGAAGGAATACATACACCACCACTGAAGCTCCACAGTAAACAGAAGGCTAATTCAAGCAGAACCTAAAACACTAGCTTGTCCGGTCGAGAGCTAGCTTAATAACGGCAGTGCTAGCGCCTTAGCTGCAGTTTACAAGTCACCCTACTGCCAACAACCACCCCAGCTATCGTCTTTCTGTTCCGGTTTAGGGTGCAGTTGGCGTAGTCGACCTGTCTGGCGATGATCCTTTAAGCTCGATGTTGGCTCGGTCCTGATCATGTCATTATGGCACTAACAACAAGGACGCACCGGCTAGGAGTCCCTGGTGATTTCAGGACCATAACTCTGGTTTATTGGGGGCTTTATATGCGATCCAGAGCTTGCCGTAAAGGGCACCTCATTCTCCACCGGCTTGTGGAGTTTAGCTTTGTTCTAGCATTTCTACAGAGCTTCTAAGAATCTCGGGTTTCATGGCTACTATGCAAAATTATATCTCGGTAAGGAAAATGGTTGGTCAAAATATACCAATTCCTCATTCTGAGAGAGTTTTGGGACAATTTTAATATTATGTTGCTTATTTCTAGATATTTGCCAAGTGTTCTTGCTATATTGGCAGATAAGTTGGCCTCACACAAATTTCTTAAAACAATTACAATCTTAATAATGCTTACAACCATCAAAAATGAGAATTTCAAGACTGTCTGAAATTGCAAAACTGTCTGCCAAAGTAAAATAATTTGGCTTACTAAAATTACTTGGAAATTAAATTTAAATAATCTTAAAAATGAACTTCACTAAACAACAATCTCAAAATGGTACGCATTTTAAACCATAATTGACTTTTATTTTTTTTACTACCCAATATATAATTTTTTGCAGTGTACAATATGAAGGGACGTATGTGTCTGGGGAGGACACTCTATAAAGTTCTATAATCCTGTAACATCTGAAGTAGGTTACTATTCATTCTGCCAAGTTACTGCACCCAGAATTTCTCTTGCCTTCCGGAACGTCTCAGCAAGGTCGCATAGGGTGGGACTCCAGGGTCTGTATCTCTAATACTCTAAAGGCTAGCAATGCGATCCAGCACTAGTGTAACTAAAGCTTTAAACTTTAAATTAGATTAACTACAGGCATAGTCAGTATAGGACTTTCTGGAAGTTCTAGATAGGTCACTGGTTGTGTGGATGAAGTTGGAGGATAACCAGATTCCATGGAAATGGAAAACAGTGGTGGAAGCTTGAAGCCAGGACTCTTCACTGATGGGGTCATGGGGTAAAATACTACAAGTTCAAATACATACAGCTAGATGCTAATGAGCACTAGCGTTAGCTTAGCGCTAACATACCATGTGAAATCCCATAAATGGGCTAGCAAATGGGTCTTATTGTAAAGGAGCCATGGTATTCAGGGGTCAAACTGAAAGCCTAGCTCTGCTAGTCAGTTTCACCTCTGATATTCTTCATGTGAGAGTGATGTACACGTTTAAATCGAGTCAAATACATCACTTGTTCACGCACACACACATATATATATATATATATCTCTGCTGGGCAGGTGTCCCAGGTATCCCGCTGCTTCTTTTGTACTATGCTTTGCAATATATCAGCAGTATTTCACTTTGGAAAAGACCCACTTGTTTTCATTCTTGCTTTCCATTCACGCTACATCAACAACCACACATAAAAAAACATAGACGGTATACATACAGGTAGGAATGAGACACGTTCTAGCCATCTAAAGCACTGAAGACATCCACAGAAGGAGAGGCTTAAAGTGCAAACAGCAGAGCAGTAGAACTTATTTTACCCCAGACTATTCCCAGCCTCTTTCGCTTTTCATACAGAAAGAAAAACAATCCCTTTTTCATTGGAGCAACAAGACACTATATCACTATATATAAAAAAAAAAGAGAACAACCAAAAAAACAATATATCCCTAAATACATTTAGAGTCAGTGTGTCACATGGTGATGACAATGCATAGTTACCTGGTTTGTCTCTTGAATTATTGCGGTACAGTGTCACACGCCACGCCCAGTCTCGCGTGACACTGGGTGGGGATGGAGGAAAAGGCAGTGATCCATATTACCACTGGACCAGATTACCGCAAAAGGCTGAGACGGTGCATCAGACTTATCGGAGGTCACAGATCAGAGGTCAGTAGGGAGCAAACAGTACTGGTGCGTGGGCGGTTCTAATAGGCCCGGGGGCGGGACGGAGGAGGGCCGCGGGGAGGGACTGAGTCTGAAAGAGGGAGGGATTATGGCTGGCGCGCAGAGAAAAAGCAGGGCCCACAGCGGCGGCTGCTGCGGCCGCCACGGCTGCCAGGTGGGAGGGCACTATCGTAGCTGTCAGCGGCTGGCACTGGTCTTTACCCAGGGGAAGTTTCACCTGCTGTGTGCGAAGCAGAAAGAAGAAAATAGAAGAAGAAAAAGAGTAACTCAGTTTGAAGCTTGATTTCTCACTTTGGCCGAAAAAAAAAAAAGATCCCAGGACTGAGCCTTGGGGCACACCAAGGTCATATATTGATTTTCTCTGTGAGCTTGTGAGCAAGGACTAAACAAGGACATACAATGGACATGTATCCCAGAAATGACCCTCCTCATTAAATGAATAGCTGCACCCAGAAGGAATCAACCGACAGGAATGAAACTTGGTGGGTAGGTTTGACACTGTGCGACATGCTAATGATTCAAATTCTCGTCCACACATGTAACGTAAGCAAGGACGGCCCTTATCGCTGTACCTGACTGACTCAACAGCCTCGATTGCGGACAGTCAGTGAGTAGTGCTGTTAGTGCCAGCACCATTGACAGATGGCTGCACGACATGCACACAGACCATCAAGACGACTGTCCTTAACACCACGTCACCGTCACCAAAGACTGCAGTGGTGTCGTGCCAGACTGTCATGGAGTGACTCAGAATGGCAGCGGGTCATCTTCAGTGACGAGTCCCGCTTTAGTCTTGGTGGAGACGACCAACGAATCCGTGTGTGGAGGCACCGTGGTCAGCACCGAGATGAACCGTTTGTTGTCACACGTCCAGAAGGCCTGGTGTCCCTCCACCTCCACCCCTACCGCACCATCTGCAGGAACTGTGTGAGGATGTTCAAGCTGCATGGGATGGATTATCACAGGACTCCATTAGGAACCTCTACAGCTCCATACCGAGACGTCTGGCGTGTTGGGTTAGCAAACACGGCGGCCCAACACCATACTGAGAGACTTCTGTATGTGTAGCTCAATAAATATTGATCATATCAGTCTAAATTTATCATCAGTTATTGATCCTGGTCGGCTTTATCTTCCTCCCAACACCACCGCACTCCCACACCTCCTTCTGGGTGAAGCTATTCTTTTGAAGATATACATTGCACTGTAATGCCCAGTAAGCATAACTAGCATCTCATTAAGTGAGGTAAAGGACGTTTGCCCTTTGATGACCTTCCCCTTCACTTCCTGCATGCTTATCTCTGGTGCCGTTATGTATTCCTAGGGACCCACCGTTTGCTGCTTGGTTGGTCCTCTTTGGGTCTTGGTGTAGGGGCTGTACTTGGGCTTGGCGGGCTTTCCAGCTGCTCTGTCTTTATGACGCCGGCTGCTGATATGCTGGAAGGAAAGGCAGGGGAGGGAGACAGGGTTATCTTCAAGCTTTATAAATATGGAGCCCCCTTCCTTCTACTGACACATAATCTGAAATTCTGCCATGTAGCTTCTGACCTGTTTAAGCTGCGTCTCTGAGTTCACGTGCACGTCGCACGTCTCACAGTGGAACGTTTTGTTCTGGAGGCCCGTGGTTGTGCCTGCGGGCGCCGTCAGCTTATTCTTCACTCCTGGCCTGGGGAAGGATTTGATGGAGCCGTTGCCATTGCGTGCCTCCAGCATGGTCTTGTGCTTGGTGCCTGAGGGACATGACAAGACCAGTATGTCAAACATGTTTGTGCTTCAGACGATCTGAAGCAGGTTCAAGTTGAGGTTTGCACTGACTAGTCATCCTGTATATGACCACACTCTCACTAATTCACCTATTCATGACAAACAGACCAAGACATACGCAGAGATGGCCACAAGTCACAAAGTACAAGTCCAAGTCAAGTCACGAGTCTTTAGGCTAGAGTCCAAGTCAAGTCACGAGTCTATAGGCTAGAGTCCAAGTCAAGTCAGGAGTCTTTAGGCTAGAGTCCAAGTCAAGTCAGGAGTCTTTAGGCTAGAGTCCAAGTCAAGTCACAAGTCTTTAGGCTAGAGTCCAAGTCAGGTCAGGAGTCTTTAGGCTAGAGTCCAAGTCAAGTCAGGAGTCTTTAGGCTAGAGTCCAAGTCAAGTCAGGAGTCTTTAGGCTAGAGTCCAAGTCAAGTCACAAGTCTATATGCTAGAGTCCAAGTCAAGTCACGAGTCTTTAGGCTAGAGTCCAAGTCGAGTCACGAGTCTATAGGCTAGAGTCCAAGTCAAGTCAGGAGTCTTTAGGCTAGAGTCCAAGTCAAGTCAGGAGTCTTTAGGCTAGAGTCCAAGTCAAGTCACGAGTCTTTAGGCTAGAGTCCAAGTCAGGTCAGGAGTCTTTAGGCTAGAGTCCAAGTCAAGTCAGGAGTCTTTAGGCTAGAGTCCAAGTCAAGTCATGAGTCTATAGGCTAGAGTCCAAGTCAAGTCACGAGTCTATATGCTAGAGTCCAAGTCAAGTCACGAGTCTATAGGTTGCACTGTTGGCAGACGTCTGCACCACGCAGGACTACGTGCATGCAAACCATTACAGCGACTGTCCTTAACACCACCTCAGCATCGCTGCAATGGTGTCACGAGACCAGACTAAAGCGAGACTCGTCACTGAAGATGACCTGACGCCATTTTGTGTCACTCCGTCACAGTCTCGGTGGAGATGACCAATGTGTGGAGGCACGGCGGTCAGCGCCAGGATGAATGGTTTGTTGTTGCGTCACATGTACTTGAAATGAAGCACCTTCCACAACCTGCTACTACTTCTGCTCCAAAAATTTGATTTTGGTAAATAGAGATATTTTATATCTGGCTAATATGCCTTTAAATGATGTTATTAGATATTTCTGTAGGCTTATTTTAAAGTTAGGTAACTTATTTCGAGATATGTTTGATCTAAGTGATGTAAGTAAGTTCCATTTTCTCACTTGTTTGGCAGATAATGTCATAGTTTTGCTTATTTTAAGAAATTTTAAGAAGTTGAAGTCTTTATGAGAAAGAGTTTGGTAAAGGTGATGATCAAGGTCTGGAGGTTCAATCATCTAAATGGCGGTCAGTGTGACTGACACGACCCAACAAAACGGTCCAGTGATCCCACATTGCATGCCAAAAGTGTGTGTGAACCTGTAGAAGGATCAGTAAGGGTTGGGTAAAGGTGATAACCTTTATATATCTTTAATGAGAGATGCTATGTTTGGTAAACATCTTGGGCATGCTGAACATTCAGGCATATGAACCTCATCCCAGCTGTGAAACATGGCGGTGGTAGTATCACGGTTTGGAGCTGTTCTGATTGTATTGGACCAGGACTGTCTGCCATCATTGATGGAACTATGAGTTCTGGAATTGTGGACTGGTATGAATAAATTGGAGCACCTATCTGTGAACTGAACCTCAAGGGAAACTGGGCCCTGTAGAAAGACTACACCGCTTAGTCTACAACGTACAGTTAACGGAAGCGGAAGAACGTTCTCAATGAATGGCTTGGTCAAAGCTTCAGACCTTAATCCGGTAGAAGCCGCGGGGCGGAACCGAAGGTGGGCTGTTCATGCAAGCACCACCAGCAGCTCTTTAAGAAGGAATGGGCCAAGATTCCCTCAAATCAATAACCAGGGCTGAGTTTACAGTTGCGGCCGTATCTGCCCTGCTAGGTTTCGGGAAAGCAGAGGTTCACCTACGTTTGCCAACGAAGACGTTTAATGTCAGATGACTTTGATGACATCAATAAATGAATGGAAAAAAAAAAGATATGTGTTTTATGGTATATGTTTTATTGTTATTTTATTTTTTATTTTTTTCCCTAAATATATTTCTTATTTTAGTTTATTTATTTATTATTTTTTTGGTTTTTGGTAAGGAGCCTACATGCACATTGGATAATGCATCACATTCCTCGCTCAGTTATGGGAATAATAATTCTTGCTTATGAGGACAACGACTGTTTTGTTGTGCAAGGCCGTACAGTAGGGTTGTTTTGCTCGGCTGCAACTGTTTGGCTGCGATGTCGAGCCAGTTCTCTCCGGTGACTCATACCGCAAAGATGTGCAAAGACAGCTGCTGTGTGTTCTTGTTATGGTCAAATAATTCTGCTGATGACTCCATCGCAGCACAAATGATAGCCGCTGATCTTCACGGAGTATCAGGCTTATCGCTCCTGCGTGAAGTAGGTTGGAGAGTACCGGCGCTGAATGCGCTTTACGCTCGCTTGTTAAATCGCTGCGCTGTCTTTGTGATATAATGCGCCGAGGAAGCACTGGAAACAAAACGTGACGGAATTTCACGGCACAGGTTTGGAGGAGAAAGAATCTGGGCCAGTCCAATTCACATCTCTTTAAATGGATAGAGACTAGAGTACTCAAAACTGAAAGTCACATGACCTTTATAAAAACATATTTTAAATCACTGCCAATATCTGACAAATTGTCATACATGTTTCCATAGTGATAGTCTTGTCAACCTTTTCCCACCTGCAGCTTAACCCTACTTGCTATATCACAAAAACTATATTGATTCGTAAAAAATGTTTTTCTCATTTACAGATTTATTCTAAGTGTATTATATAGACGTAATTTTAAATGTAATTTATTTCTAATTATTTTCATTTTAAGCCTTTTGAGTGACCCAAATGAACTCACTGTACTGGCAAACAATTTGACTTGTTTTGAAACTGTTTGTGGAAACGAGCCACATTATCTGCCGGTATAGTTAGAGGATTTGGCTCAGTGACAATGCTTTTAACGACTAGAAAATCGGAATTTTATTCTATGTATGTGAGTCATGTATTTTTTATACATTTATTAGTGTATTTTTTAAATATTATTATTTAAAAAAATGCTCAAAATGAGTATAAAATAACTCAAAATAACATAAAAATTACATGGCAAAATCTTCATTTTATTCTATTATATATTTTTAGATATGTATATATTTTTTCATATGTAATTATTTTTAAAAAATACTCAAAATGAGAAGGAAATAACTAGACGTAAGTTAGAAAATATATTCAGTATGTATATACTGAAAATGCATATATATATAATGAATTAACATTAGTGACACAAATGTTTGAAGTGCCTATTTAAGATAACACACAGTAATGCTATAGGGGTGCTTGGTAGGAAAGCAGATAAAGCCATTTTTGCTTTTGTGTTTAGTCTGATGAATCTGATGAACAACAACTTTAGGCCCTCGGTTAAAGGTCCTCGGTTAAATGTCATCGGTTAAAGGCCCTCGGTTAAAGATCCCCGGTTAAATGTCAATCGGTTAAAAGTCCCCGGTTAAATGTCATCGGTTAAAGGTCCCCAGTTAAAGTCTCCCGTTAAAGGTCCCCAGTTAAAGGTCCCCGGTTAAAGGCCCTCGGTTAAAGGTCCTCGGTTAAAGATCCCCAGTTAAAGGTCCTCGGTTAAAGTCCCCAGTTAAAGGTCCCCGGTTAAAGGTCCCCGGTTAAAGGCCCTCGGTTAAAGATCCCCGGTTAAATGTCAATCGGTTAAAAGTCCCCGGTTAAATGTCATCGGTTAAAGGTCCCCAGTTAAAGTCTCCCGTTAAAGGTCCCCAGTTAAAGGTCCCCGGTTAAAGGCCCTCGGTTAAAGGTCCTCGGTTAAAGGTCCCCGGTTAAAGGTCCCCGGTTAAAGGCCCTCGGTTAAAGGTCCTCGGTTAAAGATCCCCAGTTAAAGGTCCTCGGTTAAAGTCCCCAGTTAAAGGTCCCCGGTTAAAGGTCCCCGGTTAAAGGCCCTCGGTTAAAGGTCCTCGGTTAAAGATCCCCAGTTAATGGTCCCCGGTTAAAGTTCCCTGGTTAAAGGTACTCGGTTAAAGGTCCCTGGTTAAAGGTCCTCGGTTAAAGGCCCTCGGTTAAAGGCCCTCGGTTAAAGGCCCTCGGTTAAAGGCCCTCGGGGAAAGTTCCTTGGTTAAAGGTCCTTGGTTAAAAGTTCCCGGTTAAAGGTCCTCGGTTAAAGGTCCTTGGTTAAAGGTCCCTGGTTAAAGGTCCTTGGTTTAAGGTCCACGGTAAACTGAGTTCGGGTAACTGTAAAAGGTTCAAACCACAGGCATTTTGGGCATTTTCAAGAGTTTGTGATGGGTCTCCCTCCATCTGCAGTTCACTCCACAGTAACACAATGACATGTCGCCATTGTCCTCATAGCAGCTCACCGATTTGCTAAAGCATGGCCCACCAATCTGACATCCACCCTAATTCTATTACCAGCCCTGATCACCGAGAGTGGACCGCCTTCAATCAGCACCTAAAACCATGATTTGCGGAGCACAATTTAGACCAGCGACCCACTGGCCATCAGAAGACCCCTGTCAATTCCCAGTGGGCTGCTCCGTTATTTGGCTGTGCTTTTGATCTGAAACCGGAGAGAGAGAGCGATAGCGAGAAAGAAAGAGGGGGAGACGGAGAGGCACCATGAGAGGCTCAGGCACATTGCCTTCAGCGGACCTGTCCAATCGCGCGAGCCAGATATAAGCCCCTCCATCAACCCAGAAATCCCGCCGAAGGTACAGGGGGAAGAAAAGGACTGGGGAGAGACGGATAAGGTAGGGATCTTCGGTTCCAGAAACTGTGGCGTCAAGAGAACCGATTCCGAGGAAAGATTCCAGGCATTAACTTCCCAGATTGGTAATGCTAAAACTCGCAACTGTCAAGACAGAGTGAGGGAGGTCTGCCACAATCGAGAACCCCATATTAAATATCGTTATGATTTACTGTATGAATGAAAATGGGTTTTGACACAGCTTACTAAAGAAAATGGGGAGCTAAGCCAAACAAAACTAACCCTAGTGACTATAACGGCCAAGATGAGTCATCCGTCAGTTAAGGGAGAGTCTGAGTCAGATCCGAGTCAAGTCAAAAGTCACTGAAGGAAGTATCTGCAAGAAATTGTTAGGGGTGAGTTAGAGGTGAGTCACAATAATGAGTTAAGAATGAGTCTGATTTGATTTACGAGTCAGCTAAACGCGAGTCAAGTCCTGAAAATGAGTTAATTGGGAATCCGAGTGGAGTTGATAGTCTGTTAAGGGTGAGTCTGAGTTGAGTTATGTGTCACTTAAGGGCAGGTGTAAGTCGAGTCAGGAGTCAGTTAAAGGTGAGTCTGAGTTGAGTCGTGAGTCACTTAATTGAGAATTTATGTCAGGTCTATAGTCTCTTAAGGGTGAGTCTGATTCGAGTTATGTGTCACTTGGGCAGGTGTGAGTCGAGTCAGGAGTTGGCTAATGTTAAGTCCAAATCGAGAGTCACTTAATTGAGAAACAGAGTCAAGTCAATAATCTGTTAAGGGTGAGTCACTGAACTTAATTGAATCATGAACTTAATTGAGAATCGAGTCAATAATCCTTTAATGCTGAGTCTAAGTCAAGTTACCTGTCGCTTAAGGGCAGGTCACTTAATTGAGATTCTGAGTCAGTAGTTACGTGCCACATAAAGGCAGGTGTGAGTTGAGTCAGGAGTGAGTAAAGGGCAAGTTATGGTTAAGTCTTGAGTCAGTTGAGGGTGAGTCTGAATCGCTGAATTAAGTCACTTAATTAAGAATCTAAATTGATTGCCTGTTTGGGCGAGTCAAGTTACATGTCACTTAAGGGCAAATATAAGTCATGTCAAAGGTCAGATACAGGCAGGCAAGAGTCAAGTCATGATTCAGAAGTTTGTTTAATATAAGTCTGAACTGAGTCAGAGTTGAGTGGAGATTCATCAGGAGTCAATTAAAGGCGAGTCCAATGTTGGGAGTCAATTAATGGAGAGTCTGAATTGAGTTATGAGTCAGTTAATGGAGATTCTGAGTCAGTAAATAATGTGTCAAGGGTGAGTCGAGTCACGTGCCACTTAAAGGCAGGTGTGAGTTGAGTCAGGAGTCAGTAAAGGGCAAGTTAAGGTTAGGTCTTGAGTCAGTTGAGGGTGAGTCTGAATTGCTTAATAAAGTCACTTAATTAAGAATCTAAATTGATTGCCTGTTTGGGGGAGTCAAGTTACATGTCACTTAAGGGCAAATATGAGTCATGTCAAAGGTCAGATACAGGCAGGCAAGAGTCAAGTCATGATTCAGAAGTTTGTTTATTACCTGTTTGGGGCTACATGTCACTTAAAGGCAGGTATGAGTCAAGTCAGAGGTCAGATACAGGCAGGCAAGAGTCAAGTCATGATTCAGAAGCCTGTTTAATATAAGTCTGAAGTTGAGTAGAGAGTCAGCTAAGTCTGAACTGAGTTGAGAGTCAGTTATGGGACAGTCTGTTAAGGGTGAGGCACAGTTAAATTATGAGTCACTTAAGAAAGAATCCGAGTTAAGGCCCTGAGAATTCGCCGCACGTGGTCCATCTAATCTGTGCTTTCAGAGCAGTGGAGGAGTGGAGGAACTCTCACCGCTGTTGTGTGCCTCGAGCTGGGATGGTGAGTTGACGGCAACCTTGCAGAGGGAGCAGTAAAGGAGGCGCAGGGCTTTCTCCTCCTCCGTCTCCCCCTTTTCCGTCTCGGTTTCAGGCTCTGCATCCTGCTCTGAGGACTGGGGGGCTCCCGGCGTCAGACAAGGATCCTCCTCCCCCGCCGCTGCTGATGCTGCTGAGGTAGACTGGGCCTCCGCCGGGTCAGCACTGGAGCCAGAATGGACAGGAGATGGAGGCACTGGACTGCCTTCTGGAGGAAGTCAAAGAGAAGAGGCTGCATTAACACATAAGAAGGTACACTCATCCTCAACAGTACCTGCACAAACAGTTGCACCTAACCCAACATGAGACCGCCATGACAACTATCCTCAACACCACAACACCGTCACCAAAGACTGCAGTGGTGTCGTAGACTTGTATTAGTCTTATAGACCACTGAATCTGATCATAGATTAGCATATAGACTGTATTAGTCTTATAGACCACTGAATCTGAGCATAGATCAGCATATAGACTGTATTAGTCTTATAGACCACTGAATCTGAGCATAGATCAGCATATAGACTGTATTTGTCCTATAGACCACTGAATCTGAGCATAGATTAGCATATAGACTGTATTAGTCTTATAGACCACTGAATCTGAGCATGGATTAGCATATAGACTGTATCTTTAGTCCACTATAGCCATAGACCACTGAATCTCAGCATAGATCAGCATATAGACTGTATTAGTCTTATAGACCACTGAATCTGAGCATAGATCAGCATATAGACTGTATTAGTCTTATAGACCACTGAATCTGAGCATAGATCAGCATATAGACTGTATTAGTCTTATAGACCACTGAATCTGAGCATAGATCAGCATATAGACTGTATTTGTCCTATAGACCACTGAATCTGAGCATAGATTAGCATATAGACTGTATTAGTCTTATAGACCACTGAATCTGATCATAGATCAGCATATAGACTGTATTAATCTTATAGACCACTGAATCTGAGCATAGATCAGCATATAGACTGTATTTGTCCTATAGATAACGGAATCTGAGCATAGATCAGCATATAGACTGTATTAGTCTTATAGACCACTGAATCTGAGCATAGATCAGCATATAGACTGTATTAGTCTTATAGACCACTGAATCTGAGCATAGATCAGCATATAGACTGTATTAGTCTTATAGACCACTGAATCTGAGCATAGATCAGCATATAGACTGTATTAGTCGTATAGACCACGGAGTCTGAGCATAGATCAGCATATAGACTGTATCTGTTGTATAGACGACTAAATCGTAGCATAGATCAGCATACAGACTGGATTTGCCCTATAGGCCACCGAATCTGAACATAGATCAGCATATAGACTGTATTAGTCTTATAGACCACCGAGTCTGAGCATAGATCAGCATATAGACTGTATTAGTCGTATAGACGACTGAATCTCAGCATAGATCAGCATATAGACTGCATTAGTCTTATAGACCACTGAATCTGAGCATAGATCAGCATATAGACTGTATTAGTCTTATAGACCACCGAGTCTGAGCAGGATTAGTTTTATAGACCACTGTATCTAGGCTGGATTAGTTTTATAGACCACTGTATCTAGGCTGGATTAGTTTTATAGACCACTGGATCTGAGCATATTAGTTTTATATAGACCACTAGATCTAGGCTGGATTAGTTTTATAGACCACTTGATCTAGGCTGGATTAGTTTTATAGACCACTGTATCTAGGCTGGATTAGTTTTATAGACCACTGGATCTAGGCCGGATTAGTTTTATAGACCACTGTATCTAGGTTGGATTAGTTTTATAGACCACTGGATCTAGGCCGGATTAGTTTTATAGACCACTTGATCTAGGCTGGATTAGTTTTATAGACCACTGTATCTAGGCTGGATTAGTTTTATAGACCACTATATCTAGGCTGGATTAGTTTTATAGACCACTGGATCTAGGCTGGATTAGGTTTATAGACCACTGGATCTAGGCTGGATTAATTTAGAACCTGGCTACTGTACATAATATACATAGACCAGCATATAGACTATACTGTGTTTAATGAGCATAGATAAGCATATAGACTGGATTAGTCTTATAGACCACTGTATCTAGGCTGGAGTAGTTTTTTATAATCTGGCTACTGTACATAATATATGCAGACCACCATATAGATTATACTATGCATAATGAGCATATATCAGCATATAGACTGTTTTAGTTTTATAGACCACTGAGTGCCGCCTGCTTTTTCCACATCAAAAAAAAAAAGTCTGACTAGACTGCAGTACCCTGTTCTCACACAGCGCCCTGACAGCTCTGACATTCATTCTGACAGCTTGAAAGCATCATAATGCCAGTTCAACTAACAGACGCCCGGCCGCTAGGAGACTGGAGACTGTAGTCAGGCAAGTAAGACATCCTAGCTGTGGCAGCTTAAGCCCACTGTTCCGTCAACAGGTTTTCCGTGGCCTGCTTGTGGCTGCGTATGAGAATGTAGAGTGATAGAGCCAGAGGTGGGTAGAACAGCCCAAACACGTACTCTTTAGTGTTCAGTGTACTTCAGTGAAATAATAAAGACTCACATAGAAGGAAAAATGAAATAGCTCAGCTAAAACCAAATCCCTATGGAGCACCGTCCCTATAGAAACGTCTTCAGCACTCAGCATCTATGGGAACAAGAACTGAAGTTCAGGCGCTACTCTTTTTCTGTTTGGTCTGAAGTGGAATGCTAGAGCTCTGAAGTGAGAAGTTTGGGCCTCAGAAAAGCAGTCCAGGAGCTGAACCCAAATGGAAGAACGAAATTAAACCCCAAAAGAGAGACGGTAGGCGAACGTGAAGCGTTCGAGCTGAATTGAGTCAGTTGATCACCTTCCTGCCCTTGAGGAGCAGTGAAAGTATTAGCCAGATCCATCAATGATTTGATTTAAGGCAGCCCTGAGAAAGCATTACTGAGTATATACCACAAGCTCACCAGACTAAATGTCACCTGTGACTGATTAACTGCCAGTCCAGATGTGTGAATGATCCTGAACGTTCATCAGGCCAATCAGTCTCAACTGCATTAACCCTATACTCTCATCATCAAAACAACCGCTGCACCCAGAAGAAGGTGTGGGAGTGCGGTGCTGTTGGGAAGGAGGATAAAGGTGACCAGGATCAATAACTGATGATAAATTTAGACGGATATGATCAATATTTATTGAGCTACACATACAGGAGTCTGTCTCTCAGTATGGCGTCGGGCCCAACATGCCCAACGTCTCGGTATGGAGCTGTAGAGGTTCCTAACGGTGTCCTGTGATAATCCATCCCATGCAGCTTGAATATCCTTACACAGTTCCTGCAGATGGTGCGGTAGGGGTGGAGGTGGAGGGATACCAGGCCTTCTATATGCATGACGTGTGACAACAAACTATTGGTCGTCTCTACCTGGACACAAGTGGGCCTCATCACTAAAGATGATCCGCTGCCATTCTGAGTCACTCCATGACAGTCTGGTACGACAGCACTGCAGTCTTTGGTGACGGTGACGTGGTGTTGAGGACAGTTGTCGTAACGGCCAATGGTGCTGGCACTAACAGGATGACTCATGGAGGGCATCACTGCACACTGAGTGTCTGCAATCTTGGCCGTTGGGTCAGTCAGGTACAGAGACTGTCGAGCGACGGGCGAGCGTGAAACCTGAACCATTCGCATGTCTCACAATGACAAACCTACCCACCAGGTCTCAGTCATCTCTGTTGATTTCTTCTGGGTGCACCCAAAAAGTAGTTGGGGGTTAGGTGCATGGCTCAAGGACCTCACCGCGCTCGCAATCTGAATTCTTCCTGAATCTAAATCCAGGAAGAAGACAATGACACCAAACACATTCAAAGAGCTCAGACTGGAAAATTTAGGAATTTCACCAGAAATCTCTTTAGGAAGTTTTATAAGGATTCCGGAAGAGAAGAGTCCAACAGATGGGCCCCTGGAGCCTTGAGGGTACTGAAGCCTTACTGTGATGAATAGGCCAAAACCTCAAGACTCCTACTGTCTCTGTTGTGAACAATGGCCTTTCATCCATTGATTGATTGATTCAATCATTCATTAATTCATCCATTCATTCAATAATTCATTTATTCAATCAATCATTCCACCATACAATCATTCATTAATTTATCCATTCATTCAATAATTCATTCATTCATTCATTCATTCAATCATTCCACCATACAATTATTCATTCGCCCATCCATCCATTAATTCATTCAATCAAATAATTCATCTATTCATTCATTCAATCAATCAATCAATCAATCAATCATTCATTCAATCATTCATTCATTCATTCATTCAACCATTCATTCCTTAATACAAGCAATCATTCATTCATTCAATCATTCATTCATTTATTAATTTATTTAATCATTCCTCCATAAAAATCATTAATTATCCATCCATTCATTCATTCAATCATTAATTCAATCAATCATTCATTCAATTATTCATTCATTCAATCATCCATTCATTCAATAATTCATATATTTATTCAATCATCCATTCATTCAATAATTCATTCATTCAATCAGTCAATCATTCCACCATACAATCATTCATTAATTCATCAATCCATCATCCATCCATCCATCCATCCATCCATTCATTAATTCATCCATTCATTCAATAATTAATTCATTTAATCAATCATTCCACCATACAATCATTCATTCGCCCATCTATCCATTAATTCATCCAATCATTAATTCATCCATTCATTCAATAAATAAATCAATCATTCATTCAACCATTCATTCCTTAATACAAGCAATCATTCATTAATTCAATCATCTATTTATTCATTCATTTATTATTTTTTTTAATCATTCCTCCATAAAATCATTAATTACCCATCCATTCATTCATTCAATCATTAATTCAATCAATCAATCATTCATTCAATCATCCATTCATTTAATCATTCATTCAATCATTAATTCCTCCATACAGTCATTCATTAATTCATCCATCCATTAATTCATTAATTCATTCATTCAACCATTAATTAATTCATCCATTCATTCAATAAATCATTCATTCATTCAATCAATCATTCCACCATACAATTATTCATTCGCCCATCTATCCATTAATTCATTCAATCATTAATTTATCCATTCAGTCAATCAATCAATCAATCAATCATTCAATTATTCATTCATTCAATCATTCATCCCTTAATACAAGCAATCATTCATTCATTCAATCATTCATTCATTTATAATTTTATTTAATCATTCCTCCATAAAATCATTAATTATCCATCCATTCATTCATCCAATCATTAATTCAATCAATCATCCATTCATTTAATCATTCATTCAATCATTCATTCCTCCATTCATTTATTCATTCATTCATTGAGTCAATGATTCTTTTAATCATTCAATCAATCATTCATTCATTCATCTTCCGAGCTGCTTATCCTTCAAGGTCGTGGCTGGTGCTAAAGCCCAGGCCAGCGCTCCCCTTGTGGAGGCAGTCCACTGCAGGGCCTGTATTATTAGTATTATTAAAAGTATGAATGTTATTAATCTGTGTTTTTGAACTAACACTCTTTATTCTGCTTATGACTACATATATATTTGTTCCTATTCGGGGGTGATAAGGCATGTGTTCAAATCTAATTAGAGACGCTTTGCACAGGGGGCCCGTAAGATGCTTGTTCCACCGCTGCACATACCTGAGTAAGCTACTGCCCACTCCTGCACAGAACTTCAGCCGAATATCATACTGGCAGAAATCGAGCCCGGGCCATCAGGCTTCGGCATAACCTAATGCAGCTGACAGCAAAATTAATTACGGCGAATAAGATAAACTGCCTTTGGTTTCTTAGCCCAAAATGAGGTGCGGTGCTCGGTGGTGTGCGGTGATCAATGTCTCATGAGGGCCTGGGCTCTTTGTGCAGACATAACACAGAGGCAGCATCCACTCTCTTCATCTCAGCTCCAGGGATTCAATCGATATTGAATTATGTCCTTCTATTTCGGTGAGCTCTGAAGTGGCTCTCTTATTTATCTCTGGGTTCTCCCGCTAGTGCTGCGAGGATGATCTTTCGGGGAACAAAGAAACCTGAAAAAACAATAGGAGAAGCATGGCTGACGCCACCAAGTACTAAACCAGCTCAACGACCTGCATAGGCGAAGAAGCTTTGAAACTGAGCCCCTAACCTTTTTGGATGCGCTAGCCTAGCGGATAGCCGCGGAGCCGACCACAGGTGATTAGCCCATTGCGCTGCGGGGGCTAGTGCGGCAACTGGAGCAGTAAATGGTGCCATTACTCCCCCACTCCACATCACTTCATTGACTCTAAGTGGCCCACGCGCTGCAGAGCACAACCGTTCTCTGGGCTACTGGAGTGCCTAGCGGCTGCCATGTGGCCGTTCCAGACGCAGGGGGCGCTAGGGGTCATGGAGCAGTGGGCAGGAGGCACAGGCCCTGCCAGTCAAATGTTTGCTGGGCTATTTGCTTTGCTTGGTTGTTTCCAATGTATCTGCAAATGGGATGGTCATTGGGGCTGGCCAGTACTGGTCTAGGCTGGCCTGTGTTGGTATGGTGCTAGATTAGATGGTCACCCCAGCAACCGAAGTACAACATAGGCTGGTTTTGGTGGTGACCAGTAATGCTGGCAGTTGCCACATTCTTCATCAATCTGAAGAACCATCACCGGTGGCAAACAGTCAGTGGGGTGCTGACACCAACAAACCAGTAGGCCGTTATAGCCTCACTAAGGTAAATGGTTTTAAGATGGGGGTTCTCTGGTACTAGGTAAAACCATTGGTCCTATGTAGCATATAATGGCCTACTGGTTTGTTGATGTCAGCACCCCACTGACTTTTTGCCACTGGTGGTCTAATCTTAGACCACCCATATTATTCTCCTGCTGTTTTTTTTATTTACTTTTAGATTTTAAACGAGACTTTTATTTTGGAAAATGCACATAGACGAATATGACAAACTGTCACGTCCTGTCTAGGCTAGCTACGTTTTCTCTGGTCTTACGTTTCTGTCTTTCTCTTGTCGTTCCATGTGCTTCTATTTGTTTTGGTTAATGCTCCTTCTGTCTCCACCCCCTTGTCAGGCCCCTCACCTGTCCCTAGTTTGTAGCTCCGCCCCTTCCCCGGTGTTCCTCGTTAGTACTTGCTGTTTTATACTCCCTGTGGCTCCCTTCGTTCGTGCTTGGTGGTTTGTCCTCATGTCTGTTGTTTTGGTAACCCTGTTTGGTGTTTCTCAGTTTGCTGCTTTCTTTGCTTTGTTTTTTTTTTTTTTTTTTTTAATTTTTATTAAATATTTGCACGGACATCCTGCTCCCTCGTCCTGACCCCATGTTACACGAACCAGCCAAGAGAAAAAAAATCGAATGACTAAGCCGGATATAAAACAATGTAGTGGAAGTGATGTTGCTGTCACTGTGCGTGCTAGGCAAATTATCATTCAATCAAATCAATGAGGGAAAAAAATATATTTAAAAAATCACATATATTTGAAATATGTAAATTGGACTGTCACTGTAAGATCCAGTGATTAAAAAATGGAATTCTGTTAAAAACCTAGCCACTAGCCTAGCCACTGGTAGACTCGGAAAATGCTTAGCAAACTGCCAATAGACCACCAGCTTTGCCATTGGCTGACCAACAGTGGTCCACTATCCTCAAGTTATCAGGGTAGTTGCGGTTGTGTGACTGGAACTTCTGAGAAACTACAACGGCTTTGGGATTTATTTTTGGGCACCCCAGATAGTGAGCAGCTATCCGTCCGCTGCATTGATAAGATTAGCACTCCACTGATCGCTTGCCACTGGTAGTCCACCCTTGGACCACCCCGATCACTGCCCTGCATACAAGAACTACTTTTTAATCTGCCCGTGGACCACCTGGAAAATGCAGAGCAGCATCCCGATGGACGGCCAGCTTTGCCATTAGCGAACAACAGTGGTCCGCTATGTTCTGGCTATCAGAGTAGCTTTAGGCTGGAAGTTGCTAATCGTTCGGGAACACTTAGCTTGATGATGTGATGTGAAGAGCAGGTTTTGCTGAGTGCCAAATGATTGTTAAAAGCAAACAGGGAAACTTTTTTTTTGCCCCAAAGGCGGCTTTTAAGCGCTAGCCTCACAGCGGGGAGATAAAGTGCACAGGCTTTGACGTCATTCCCAAGTTAGCACCGTGACCGATACACATTCTCAGGTTTGGTCTTTAATGCTCCGAGTGTGCTTACTTATTAAAAACCTTCTTCTTTAAAAAGCTGGACGTCCCAAACTCCTGACAGGCAGCGGTCGAGGTCCGGGTCACGAGAGTTCAGTAAAGGCCCAGTTCTCCTCCGTGGGTTCATATTGAGAGCAAGACCTTAGCTGGAAGAGCTGACAGAGCTCTTTCCCCAACGTCAGGAAAAACGCCACTCAATGCGAGCAAACACTCGCCCGGCGCTGCCGCCTCAGCAGGGAGAGAGAACAGCCCCATTATTACGCTCACTGTTGACGGACGTGTGCTAGAGGCATATTTCTAAATTGTACGTTTTGACACGTTATATAGGGGGGCCTCAGGGCTATATGCTGGGCTCTCTTCGTGTTACACAAAGGGCTTCTATCTCGGGGTTAGGCCTATCCAAATTTCCAATTTGCTTGCTCTTATTACAGGTCTCATTATGGATAATGCAGGCTGTTATCGACAGGCAGCGGAAACCTGGAACACTGGCACTGACCTAAAGCTTACTACATCTGAGGTGGTGGATATCAGTACAGGTTCAGGAACTCACACTCAGGTTTCAGGAACTCACACTCAGGTTCAGGAACTCACACTAAGGTTTAGGAACTCACACTCAGGTTCAGGAACTCACACATTAAGGTTCAGGAACTCGCACTCAGGTTCAGGAACTCACACTCAGGTCCAGGAACTCACACTCAGGTCCAGGAACTCACACTCAGTTTCAGGAACTCACACTCAGGTTTAGGAACTCGCACTCAGGTTCAGGAACACACACTCAGGTTTCAGGAACTCACACTCAGTTTCAGGAACTCACACTCAGGTTCAGGAACTCACACTCAGGTTCAGGAACTCACACTCAGGTTTTAGGAACTCACACTCAGGTTCAGGAACTCGCACTCCGGTTTTAGGAACTCACACTCAGGTTTTAGGAACTCACACTCAGGTTTAGGAACTCGCACTCAGGTTCAGGAACACACACTCAGGTTTCAGGAACTCACACTCAGTTTCAGGAACTCACACTCAGGTTCAGGAACTCACTCTCAGGTTCAGGAACTCACTCTCAGGTTCAGGAACTCGCACTCCGGTTTTAGGAACTCACACTCAGGTTTTAGGAACTCACACTCAGGTTTAGGAACTCACACTCAGGTTCAGGAACTCACACTCAGGTTCAGGAAGTCACACTCAGGTTCAGGAAGTCACACTCAGGGTTAGGAAGTCACACTCAGGGTTAGGAAGTCACACTCAGGGTTAGGAAGTCACACTCAGGTTCAGGAAGTCACACTCAGGGTTAGGAAGTCACACTCAGGGTTAGGAAGTCACACTCAGGGTTAGGAAGTCACACTCAGGTTCAGGAAGTCACACTCAGGTTCAGGAAGTCACACTCAGGTTCAGGAAGTCACACTCAGGTTCAGGAACTCACACTCAGTTTCAGGAACTCACACTCAGGTCCAGGAACTCACACTCAGGTTTAGGAACTCACACTCAGGTTCAGGAACTCACACTCAGGTTCAGGAACTCACACTCAGGTTTTAGGAACTCACACTCAGGTTTTAGGAACTCACACTCAGGTTTTAGGAACTCACACTCAGGTTCAGGAACTCACACTCAGGTTCAGGAAGTCACACTCAGGGTTAGGAACTCCCACTCAGGTTCAGGAACTCACATTCAGGTTTCGGAACTCACACTCAGGTTCAGGAACTCACACTCAGGTTCAGGAACTCACACTCAGGTTCAGGAACTCACACTCAGGTTCAGGAACTCCCACTCAGGTTCAGGAACTCACACTCAGGTTTAGGAACTCACACTCAGGTTTAGGAACTCACACTCAGGTTCAAGAACTCACACTCAGGTTCAGGAACTCACACTCAGGTTTAGGAACTCACACTCAGGTCCAGGAACTCACATTCAAGTTTAGGAAGTCACACTCAGGTCCAGGAACTCACACTCAGGTCCAGGAACTCACACTCAGGTCCAGGAACTCACTCTCAGGTTTTAGGAACTCACACTCAGGCTCAGGAACTCACACTCAGTTTCAGGAACTCACACTCAGTTTCAGGAACTCACACTAAGGTTTAGGAACTCGCACTCAGGTTCAGGAACTCACACTCAGGTTCAGGAACTCACACTCAGGTTTAGGAAGTCACACTCAGGTTTAGGAAGTCACACTCAGGTTTAGGAACTCACACTCAGGTTCAGGAACTCACACTCAGGTTCAGGAACTCACACTCCGGTTTTAGGAACTCACACTCAGGTTCAGGAACTCACACTCAGGTTCAGGAACTCACACTCAGGTTTAGGAACTCACACTCAGGTTCAGGAAGTCACACTCAGGTTTAGGAACTCACACTCAGGTTCAGGAAGTCACTCTCAGTTTCAGGAACTCACACTAAGGTTTAGGAACCAGCACTCAGGTTCAGGAACTCACACTCAGGTTCAAGAACTCACACTCAGGTTCAGGAACTCGCACTCAGTTTCAGGAACTCACACTCAGGTTTTAGGAACTCACACTCAGGTTTAGGAACTCACACTCAGGTTTAGGAACTTACACTCAGTTTCAGGAACTCACACTCAGGTTTTAGGAACTCACACTCAGGTTTAGGAACTCGCACTCAGGTTTTAGGAACTCACACTCAGGTTTAGGAACTCACACTCAGGTTCAGGAACTCACACTCAGGTTTTAGGAACTCACACTCAGGTTTAGGAACTCACACTCAGGTTTAGGAACTTACACTCAGGTTCAGGAACTCGCACTCAGGTTTTAGGAACTCACACTCAGGTTTAGGAACTTACACTCAGGTTCAGGAACTCGCACTCAGGTTTTAGGAACTCACACTCAAGTTTAGGAACTCACACTCAGGTTCAGGAAATCACACTCAGGTTCAGGAAATCACACTCAGGTTCAGGAAGTCACACTCAGGTTTAGGAACTCACACTCAGGTTTAGGAACTCACTCTCAGGTTCAGGAACTCACACTCAGGGTTAGGAACTCACACTCAGGGTTAGGAACTCGCACTCAGGTTCAGGAACACACACTCAGGTTCAAGAACTCACACTCAGGTTCAGGAACTCACACTCAGGTCCAGGAACTCACACTCAGGTTCAGGAACTCGCACTCAGGTTTTAGAAACTCACACTCAGGTTTAGGAACACACACTCAGGTTCAGGAACTCGCACTCCGGTTTTAGGAACTCACACTCAGGTTCAGGAACTCACACTCAGGTTTAGGAATTCACACTCAGGTTCAGAAACTCACACTCATGTTCAGGTACTCACACTCAGGTTTAGGAATTCACACTCAGGTTCAGGAACTCACACTCAGGTTCAGGAACTCGCACTCAGGTTTTAGGAACTTACACTCAGGTTTCAGGAACTCACACTCAGGTTTCAGGAACTCACACTCAGGTTTCAGGAACTCACACTAAGGTTTAGGAACTCGCACTCAGGTTCAGGAACACACACTCAGGTTCAAGAACTCACACTCAGGTTCAGGAACTCACACTCAGGTCCAGGAACTCACACTCAGGTTCAGGAACTCGCACTCAGGTTTTAGAAACTCACACTCGGGTTTAGGAACACACACTCAGGTTCAGGAACTCGCACTCCGGTTTTAGGAACTCACACTCAGGTTCAGGAACTCACACTCAGGTTTAGGAATTCACACTCAGGTTCAGGAACTCGCACTCAGGTTCAGGAAGTCACACTCAGGTTCAGGAAGTCACACTCAGGTTCAGTACCTCACACTCAGGTTCAGGAACTCACACTCAGGTGTAGGCTGATCAGTTTCTATGGCTGATCCCTTCGGCTTTTTGGAGGACTCTGTATTTGTCCACCATTGAAAGTCCTGTGACGTCTAGCACAGCCAGTTCAGAACGTTCAGATATGCAAACTGTTCGAAGTAGGGAAAGCTGGGGGGATAACTGGATGTTCCGGAGACATTTTCGGTGTGCGCATACTTAAGCACGAAAAGAAGAACAGTCTCGCAGGCATCCCTTCTTTTCTATCTGTCCCTCTATCTATCTTCAAATCTACCCGTCTATTTATTTATATAGCCATCTATCTATCTATCTATCTATCTATCTATCTATCTATCTATCTATCTATCGGTGGGTGGGTTTGAGATCGTGAGACCCTTCAAGTTTCACACTCAGTCGTGCATGTGACCTAAACAAGGATGGGCCTTATCTCTGTACCTGACTGGCCCAACAGCCACTATTGCGGAGACTCAGTGAGCAGTGGTGTCCTCCACCAGCCATCCTGTTAGTGCCAGCATCATTGGCAGATGGCTATACCATGCAGGACTACATGCATACAGACCGTTACCACGACTGTCCTTAACACCACGTCACCATCACCAAAGACTGCAGTGGTGTCCTGCTAGACTGTCATGGAGTGACTCAGACGACCAACGGATCCGTGTGTGAAGGCACCGTGGTCAGCACCAAGATGACCACTACCAATAGTGATTGTTATGCGTCACATGTCCAGAAGGTCTGGTGTCACTCCACCTCCACCTCCACACCTACCACACCATCTGCAGGAACTGTGTGAGGATATCCAAGCTGCATTGGATGGATTATC